>JAABKJ010007545.1:240249709-240611307 GCA_011634705.1 Andricus grossulariae | reverse complement strand
TCGGAATTTCATTGTAAATTTATAAAATTTGATAGAAAAATAATAATTCAAAACAAATCTAAAAATTTCTGCATCTAGAAAAATTTTTTAAATTTTGAGAAAATTTTGAATTTTTTTTTTAAATGAGTAGGAAATTTGTAAACTTTTGGAAATGTTATGTGATTACGGAAATTTTTGAAATTTTATTTTTATTTCAATATGAACATTTTATAAATCCTCGGATCCTATATAAATTACCAAAAATTTTGAGATTTTGAGAATTCTTACGAATTTTGAAAGTTTTGGAAAATAGATTGATTAAAAAAATTTAGCAGAAATTTTCAAAATTTGGAGAAATTAAAAAAAAACTAAAAATAATTTCAAAATTTTTGGGAATTTTAAATATGTCCTAAACGCATATTATTAAGAATTTTAATTTAATATGAATTTAGAATATTTTTAAACTTTTGGACATTCTGAATAATTACGAAAATGTTGGAATTTTTGTTTTTATTTGTGTATGAATTAGAAATTTTTAAATTTTTGAAAGTTCTGGATAGTCATGAAAATTTTTTTAATTTCCGCAATTTAGAAAATTTGATGGTAAATAAAGTTTTATTTCTATTGTAATATGAATTTAGGTAATTTTTAAACTCTGGCAAGCTTTTGATAATTACAGGAATTGTTCAAATTCCGGAAATTTGTGGCAAAGGACCACCCCGCATAATAAGAACCAGTCCTAATTGGTCCAAGTCCTTTTCGGAGATTTCTTCAAGTTCCATGAACTACAAAATAAATCAGTGTTAGTAAAATCCACCGTGAGGCCTTTTTCATACATTATGTGCGGGATCCTTTAAAAATTACTAAAAGCTTAAATTTTCGAAATTTATAACAGTGCACAAATTTATAAAATTTTACAAATTTAAAAAAAAATGTTAAAAGTTTTATGAACTTATAAATTAAGAGAAAATATAAAAATGGTCAAATTTAGAAAATTTTGGAACTTTCGGATAATTGCGAAAATGTATGGTATATTTAGAAATAACCAAAAATTCAGAAAGTTATTAAAATTTGAATATTTTGAAAATTATTGCAAATTTTTAAAATTTAGAAAATTGAAAAAAAAAAATTTAATTCAAAATTTGTTTGAAATTTTGTTGAAATTTCAATGTGAATTTATACATGTTATAACTTTTAAATGACTACAGAAATGTTGGTAAATAGCAGATTTACAAATTACCCAAAAAATTTTAAAATTATATTTTTTATTAATAATATGAATTGAGGCCCGGGTTGCAATAAGGGGACGAGCGCGCGAAAACGCGAAAAATAATTGCCTAAATGTCGTGGGATATCCAAATTTTTGAGTTGAAAAAATTTAATTTTTCAAAATATGGGCTTATGGAGAAGGCCGTGGCTACGGGTACCGAAATTTTGATACAAACAGCCGGATTTTTTCGGTAGAAATAAAGCTGGAGAAGGTGCTATTTGTACCGAAATTTGGGCACAAATATCCCGATTTTTTCGGTGCATTTAGACACATCCTATTGAAAATGGCAATACAGAACTTTTTTTTTATTAACATTTTTTTTCCGATGAATATTTTTAATAATAAAATCGAAATTGAAAAAATTCTTCTTCCCGAATTCAATTATTCTTTGAAACATTAATCGTCATTAATCAGACGAATATTATTAAGAATGTTTGAAATTTTGTATACGTACGGCGTACTCTACTGATGCCAAAAAAATGAAGAAAAAATTTTAACTGACTACTAATAATTACTGATAATTAATTGCAAATTGAGAATTAGATATTTTTAAGAAGCATTCTATGTCGTCATCTATTGAGCTCTATCAGGCAGTTTCAATAATATTTTGCCGAATTATGCCGATTTATGTTTTGAAAAATAATTGAGTTTGGGAAAACATTTACTTCACTATTTAATTTTAATTTTGAACATGTTCATCGGAAAAAAACTTCAAATAAAGAAAAGTCCCGTCTTTTCATTCTCTTCAAACCTGTATTTAAAAAAAAATTCGAACTTTAAAATTTGGATATCACGAGACGCTTGGGCAATACTTTTTATGGTTTTCAAGCGCTCGTCACCTTATTGCATCTAGACCCTCAATTTAGAAAATTTCTTAATTTTTGAAAGTGTTCAATAATTACTAGCAAGGTTTTTTTCGATTTCACGAGGAGGAGATCGAGATTGAGGTCCACCAGAAGAGGAAGGTTGGTTTTTTTCAATTTCATGAGAAGGAGGTTGAGATTGAGGTCCGCCAGAAGAAGAAGGTTCACCCTGCCCGGACTGCGAACTCAATTCTGTAAAAGAAAAGAAAAAATTGATTAATTCTACCACTTAGTAGTATATTATGCACCTCCCTCTTGGTGCATACGATATTTTTTAGAACAAATGCATGATTTAAGACGTTTGTTGTAATGTCGGCATGATTTCTGCTAATATGGAGTGATTTTGGAACCTTTATGTTTATGCTTTAGAAGGTTAAAACAAGAGGTTCAAATCGATCATCTGAGAGTGTCGACTTGGTGTCGTCTTGAAGGGTCGACTCAAGCGTCATAGAGTGTCGAACCCATCGTCACAGAGGGCGGAATATTCATTATAAAGGGCCGAATAGCTCATCATAAATGGTCAATTTGGTCATATCATATTGGTCGACTTCATCTCCTCAGACAGGCGACCTGGTCATCTTGGGGGCTCGATTTGATTATCCTACATTTTCAATATTTATTCTCCTTCCCCTACTTATTCCAGTCTCTCTCTTATAAGAGACTGGAAATTAGAAAATTAAGTGGAACCTATAAAACCTGAAAATTTGCATGAAGTACATGAATTCTGAAAGCATTTTCTATCCTTTGTGGAGAGTGAGGTGTATGATACATAATTTGATATGCAAGAACAGTACACATTGACAATATATTTTTTGGAGCACGAAACGCTAAGCACACAGCACGGTGTCACACTAAATTGTAAGATTTCATACATTGAAGTGAATTCAGAAACCAATATCGAAAAGCAGTTTCAAATTATGAAAAACATGTTTAAGTTTAATAAACAGCAAATCCGAAAATGCTCTAGACTCTAGAGTCTATAGGTGCTTTGTTACGTCTCCAGCGCTGTTGTCGATTTGAAGACCGATAATGTAGAACATCCTGTGGATTCGTTGCCGACGTAGAGTGATAAAAATCATTAACCGCGCGAACTGGTCAATGTTAAAAAATAAATGATTACACTGCACAAAATAAATTAGAAACAAACCAACTATTTTTATTTGGTTCTAGTTTAAAAATCTAAAAAAGTTCACAAAAATTTCATCAGAATTTGACAATTTAATAGTTCAATTGATTCAAACCATTTTTAATTGAATTGTTTTCATTTACACTTCAAAGAAGTATCAATTCGATAAAAGTCGACCACAGCGAATCGTACCGAATTACCGGAGCGAGTTATTATATTTGAATTATTTTCAAATCTTTACCGCTCTAAAAAAGTACTAGCTAGTAAGTATTCAGTAATAGGGTTCTAGCGCCCTGGCATTCTAGTTCTAAAACAGCGAATGCTGTTACAGTTTACGACAACGGGGTTCGTCATACAAAAATAATAATAGGTGGTAGCACCGAGCCGTGTAATAGATCCTCTGTCGATGAGAGACGAAATTCAATATGGTGCTAGGTATGCAATTGTTTATAATTAAATATATGAGGGTAAATAATCTTCAAATATATACTTACTGCCTACGTACGAAGGTAATTTATACTTTTAGTGGAAATTATACATACAATGAAATATATCGTGAACTATAGTAAAATTAACCTCACTTTGCAAGTGACAGTCAGAAAAGGATTTATCAACCTTTTACGAATGATATATGACAAATTTTAATAAAAAGTTTAAAAATGTATTTTGCAATGTTTTCAAGGTATAAATGGCACTTTATACTTATTAACAAAATTTCTTTTCTTGAAATTCGTATCTCACTGACAGAGGGTCTAGTACTTGTCACGACCTGACTTAGCGCAATGTGGGAATTTATTTTAAACTAAATTCCTTAGTCGGTCATTTTGCGCGGTTTTAATTAAAGCTTCTAATCGCCGTCTTATGAAGGTAAGAAATCGGGTGAATTTACGAGAATAAAATTAACCCAGCCAGGTAACACTTATTGAAACGATTTTACAAGCAAAACTTGAAAATTGTGTAAGTCTGAGACCGAAGTTAAGCTTTGCATTAGTGAGACGAACTTCCCAAAAGAAGGATGCAAATCAATCTGACGATCATGTGTGGAACAGCTGTACTCTGAACATCCCTCAAGATTTTCCCATCCTAGAACCCGGGACTCTTGAGCGTTTACTTATGAAATCATTCGTGGAAATCATTCCCCAGAATTATTTTTGACTGTTTAAAAGACCATTTTACCTAGAGATCCTCTAGGGAGAGTTGAGACATGTTACCCCCTCCAATGCTCGCCACTGTACCGGAACTTGATATTTCACTGCGGCGCGAATAGTTTGAAACATGACGTGTAGCGGAATACGTAACAGCACGCGAGCGAGCATTGCAAAATGTTCGTATTCAAGCAAAAGGATTAAAAAATGGAAGCTGCATAATGCAGGCCCAATATTTATTATAAGTTATTTTTCTTAGTTCATTCATATTGAAGCTATGATGTGTGAAGTGTGATATGCGAGTTTTGTGATCAATGAAGAAGTGAAAAAGAGGTTGTGTATAACCTACTTTCCAAAGAAAAATATTTATATTATTTTTTTAAGATAAACGTGTTTTGCAAAAATGGTAAATTGCTGTATTTTATACCGCAATAATTCATCTAAAAACGGGTTTTTTCTGAAAAAAATTCTACGAGATCCCAAACTTCGAGAATTGTGGATTCAGAATATCAATCGAGCAGATTGGAAGGCAACTGACAATTCATGTGCTTTACTTGCAACTACTTTAATTACAGGTACATTTCGCATCTCATATATATTATTATTATTTTCAGAATATGAATTCATGAAATTTCATCATTTAAATCTTTATCCTTTCCTACAATTTGTTTTTACTTTATTCGCATGTATAACCTTTTCGAACGAAAGCTTTGTTTCCAACCTACAAAATGTATTTATTTAACCAATATTGTTTATGCAAATTTGTATAATATATATGCCTAAAAGATATTTTTGATCACATTTCGTTTATTATAAGTGTTTAATTCAATGATATTCTCTTTATTTTGTATTAAATCTGTTGTGGAATGAACACTTCATTTGAAATTCGTGCCATTTTTGGAATAGCAGGTTCCGGTACAGCGGCTGAGCGGCATCAATCAGAATTTGAGCACCCCGCGTCGCAACTCTCCCTTTAGGAATGTAACGGAATGCGCCGTTTTGAGAACTAAAGTTTCAGGGCGCTAAGACCCTTTTACTGAATACTCTCTAGACTAATAATTTCTCGAGTTGAAAACTTCAAAAAGCTTAAAGTAAAATCAGGATACGCAATAAATGTGCGATTATTAAAAAGATTAATAATGATATACGAATATCAACTAAATAATAGATTTATTACTTATGAGAGAATTAAGATTTAAGTATAGCATCAGATTTCAATTTCGTTAATGTACTCGTTATAGAGATTTCTTCCCAGATGAGAGCGCTTCCTTAGAGAAAATTTGTAACTAAATTGTCGTCTGCTACTATAGAAATCGTAATTCCTTAATTTGCCACTTGAGGCGCTCTCATCTGGAAAGAAATAAAAATCGGAGGACAGGCGATCGCGGTTGTGGGCTGTTTCCCACCATGTACGCCACAGGCGTGCGATCTCCTTGTAGTCCGTCGTGGCTCAGACCACGAAGTAGTATAAGGAGACCCCACTCCCGGAAAATTTGGACGCGTGAATTCGGATTTAGTTAGTTTGCATTGCTCGTAGCGCCTCTTGCGGGAACATGCATACATTCATACAGATCTTAATGCCTGCACGCACACACATTCGTGAAATCTGTGTTTTGGGACAAGCTTGAGTGTGTTTCTTTACACCCGGCGTACACTATTGACGCCGCCATTTGTAAATATTGTATTTCAACGCTTTTCTGCAAAAAGGCGCTGCGAACGATGCAAACTAACTACATCCGAATCTATGCGTCCAAATTTTCCAAAGGCCGCATGGGAGTGGGGTCTCCTTATACTACTTCGTGGCTCAGACTCACTACCTGAAGTGAATTTAAGGTTAGAAACTTGAGACATGGAGCTATTTTTAGTATCGCTAATGGGTCATGGCGCCAGCCAGACGCCATAAAAAACCGAGCCTTGGACTTTCAACAGGAAACCGTCACTCAAAATGATTGACGTGCATCCTGTCGAAAAGTCGAACTTTGACCCAAATCCCCGAACTGTCACTCACTTTAATTACCTAAAACTAGTAGGAGTAAAGTGACCTCATTTATGATTGGTTATTTAGGACTTAAATTGAGTGACGTCAGCATTTCTATTGGTTTAATGCTAAAAGTAGGGATAAACCCCGCCCAAAACATCCTTTAAATATAGATGCAGAGCACGAAAACGTCTGAATATTGCATCTCGGTGCGCGCCTTTCAAGCTTGAACATGCGACTCTTGTATCTTCGTTTATTGTACAGTTTTGGACTTAGAAACTATTCAGAATCTCGGAGGTAACGTAACCTCACTTTCGTGATTGCGATGCGTGAGTTTGTGTTAGGCTGTGCCGAAATGTTAAGTGCTAAGCTTACTTGTGTGTTTGTTCATCGATACTCTATGTGAGCCTTTAAATATCTAAAATTCAAAAATAATTTAAAATTTGAAAAAATTTAAAACAACTTCTAGATTTCTCAAGATTTGGAAATAAAATTTCAAAGCTTTCCAAGGATGTTTTAACTACTTAAAACGAAAATAGATTGACTTCTATTTTACGAAGTATTCAGTTGACAAAATTAAAAATTTTCAATGTTGCTAGCTTGAAATTACTTAAAATAAAATAATTTTGAAAATTTTAAAGTTCATTGATTGATTCTTTAATTTAGAGAATTTAAAATGATACCGTGGATTTATATTTTTGGAATTTAATCTGAATCTTTGAATTCAATAATTTATAAAAGTTAGAAATTCTGAATTTTGTAGTTTATCTGCATTTCATTTAAAATTATTTAATTAAAATGTATTAAAACCTTCTATTTTATATGTGCAAATTACTGTTGATTCGAAAATAAAATTTTGAAATCAAAAACTCAAACTTCAATTTAAGAAGGTCAAAATACAAGAGTTCCACTTTGAGTGCTTTAATTTCTTATTAATCTTTTATTCCTTCAAATGGAAAAACAAGGCTTCAGAGTTCAAATTTTTTAATTTTATTGACCGTGACAAATTTTTGCAAACCGAGAATCTTCGTTTAAAATGGCCACTTTGTTATATGTACGTACATACTCATAACTCAGTACTTTGATAAAGTTTAATTTTCAAACACGAACATTTTCACGTTCATTATGATATTATAAAACCATAATGGCAAAAATACAAAGAAAATATTTTTTCGGGACAAAACTTCAACAGGAATGGTTCACACGACCCTGATTGTTTACGGTTTAGAGAGTCCCGATTCATCATCGAGGCCATTAAGGGTACCCCCGACACGGCTGACAAAGCGGCATTGCAGTGTTTTATCAAAGTATGCGATTTTAAATGGAAAGAATGTTTTTAAAAGTGAAGTGTTATAAAGATAAAAATATTCTTTAGTTGAAAGCAAAAAAAAAGATGTATTCTAATCAACATTCAACATAATTGCGGTTCTCCAACTAAATATTTTCCAAAATTAACATGTTACATTTTGAAATTTTGAATATCTTCATTGTTGAAAAATGTAGACGAATATTTCTAATGGCTTGATGAATGAAAAGAGTTTTTCGAGTTTTCGGGGGATGAAATGGGGTGTGTCCCACATTTTCTAGGGGATGAAACGTTTTGGACAATCTTTGAGCATCGAATGAAACAACTTGGTGCAAAAAAAATTCAGACTTTTGAGTAAGTGTATTTTTTTAGTTTTTTGGGGATGAAATGGGATGTGTTCCACATTGACTAGGGGGATGGAACTTTTTGGGCAATCTTTGTGCATCTAATGAAATAACTTTCAGACTTTTGATTTATTGTGGTTTTGATGAATGTTCCTAGTTTTCGGGGATGATTTGTGGTGTGTTCCACATTACCTAAGGAGACACAATTTTTTGGTGATCTTTAGACAGTCAATGAAATCATTTTCCTAAACAAAATTTCAGACTTTTGCAGGTTTGAAAAAACAATTTTTTCGTTTTTTTCGTTTATTATAAACGTTGAAAACTTCAGTTTCATATTTAATTGTCAAAAATGTAGAAAAATTGTTTAGATTAAGAAATTCTAACCAGAGAAGCAGCTACTTATAAATTATTAGTCGTTTATTACTTTATCAATTTTTCTTTGTTCTATAGTTTCAGCTTTTAGCTATCTTAACTTATTGAAGACTAATTCGACTTAACCGCTTAAGGCTGAGATGCATCTTGTCTTGAAGGATGTTCAATGTTCATATTGTTCGCTGCGGTCTGTGAAACAGTTGCGCTTCTAGTTTAAGCTCAAATTAAGCTTCAAACATTTGACGCCTGTCTTTAGTGATTAGTGGCGAAGCGAATAATTCGGAAGTTCTATAGATATCTGGGCACATATTTCACGTGCAGAACTGCAACTTGAAAGAAACATCCTTGCCAACCGATAATGATTAAAACACTTTCATTCATGTTATTAACCTACTAGTTGAATTTTTAACCAAAATGGATGAATTCTCAACGATAAATGTAATAGTTGATATTTCAATAGAAAAAAAAAATTATTTTAAATCAGAAAGAGTTGAATTCCTAAAAAAAACGAATTTTCAACAAAGTCTTGAATCCCCAACCAAAACAGATTAATTGTCAAACAAAAAGATGAATTTTGCGAAAAATAATGATGAAAGACAAGTTTTCAAGAAAGTACATGAATTGAAAAAAAATAGTGACATTTTCAACCAAAAAGATGAATTTTGAACTAAAATTATGAATCTTCAACCAAACAAATAATTTTTTAAGAAAGTAGTTCAACTTGTAACGAAGTAGTTGAATTAAAAAAAAATGAATTCTTATAAAAAAATGTAGCAGTAGTTAATATTTCCACAACAAAAATTAATTTTTTAATAAAAACAGTTGAATTTATCAAAAAAGACGAATTTTCAATAAAATGAATCCAAAATCAGAACAGATTATTTTTCAACCAGACAGTTGCATTTTTGTATAAAAAACTGAAATCATACCAGAAGAAATGAGTTTTCAACTAAAAGGACGAATGTTCAACCAAAAAGATTTTTGAGACACGAAAGAAAAAAAATGGATACCAAATTGTGGAATTTTTAAGCCTAAAAGACGAATTTTTTACAAAGCAGCTGAATTGTCGACTCGAAAATGTTACTTTTAAACCAAAGCTTACATATTTTTACCGAAATAGTTGAGTTTTCAACCCAAAAAGACGAATTTTCCACAAAACAGTTGAATTTTCAATTCGTAATGATGTCTTTTTAACAAAATTGTTGAGTTTTAACACAAAAATAACTAAATTTTCAATTAAATAATTAAATTGCTAAACAAAACAGATAAATTGCCAATAAGAAGTGTTATAGTTTCTATTTTTACCAAAAAATACAAAGTTTCAACAAAATAATTGCATTTTCGACCAAAAAAGATTTTTTAATCAAGACAGAAAAAATATTTCATCCAAATAATATTTTTTTTTTAACGGATCTTTACGTTTTGGCACTCACAGATTCCGAAAATCATAAAATTTTGTCGGTGTCTCTCTGTCTGTATGTCTGTCTGTCTGCCTGTATGTATGTCTGTATGTATGGTCATCATGAAAAATAAAAAATGTACATTATTCTGATATATCTGAATAAGCAGTACCAGATCGAGGTACAGAAATATATATAATATACGTTAGATATGATAGTGTTGAACATAATGTAGAAAAGGTCACATTTTTGACAAAATCGAGTGCGAAGCACGAGATACGTAATAAGAATATGTTCGTTAAAGCCGAAGGAGCTTTAACAAAAGAGAATTCGCAATCATCAAATTACAGTTGTTCACGCTTTGACCTTTAATTCTAAAGAGTCTGTCCAGAAATGTGTGGAAAATCCAAAGACCGAGCGCGAGATAAATAGATTATGGAGCGCGAAGCGTGAGATAAATATATCCTCGAGCGCGAAGCGCGAGAACCAACAGTCGCGCGTCCCAGGCGCGCTCAAACTTGCGAGCGAAGCGAACCGCGCGCATAGCGTGCAATGAGAATGTGCCCGCGCAGCGGGCATATTTTTTTTCGCATAAGCTCAACTCTACATCCTAATCTCCAACCAATTGACATCAAATTTTAACAAGTCAGTAGCGACAGATTCACGATACATATTTAAGGAATTGTCGATGTTTTGATTAGTTTTTGAGAAAAACGAGTAGAATTACTTATTCTTCAGTCATTGTTATATTTTGATACGGGAAAACAAGATTCAATAAAGTATATTTGTATAAAATCTGGTAGAAAATAAAGAATCGGTTAAGTTCAATGAACCTGGCCACCCTTCCTATTTTAAATTGAAATTCGAAAATTCAACCCAAATTTTAATTAAGTAATACGGTACCATTAAATTGAATTTAAGAATAAATCAATTTAATTGAAATGAAATTAATTGAGCGAAATGAATTTGTGAAATCAAAGTTGGTCAAGTAATGTGGGAAAAACTATTCATAATAAAATATATCAAGGAATTTTGTTTAGAAACTACCCTATATCATTTTTAAAATTAAATTTCAAAAAGCCATATGAGGCATTATAAAACTTAGCGGGACTGAATGTTACAAACAAGATAACGTTAATAAAAAATTGCTGGGTATTGGGAATGGTTAAATTTCTATACGTCATCTGGCGCCAACAATCAGAACTAGAAAGAGTAGGTAAAATTTCCAAGATGTATTTTAATTTGTGCATAAAATTGTTCTAACGATTTCTGTGTTGAGTTCAAAGCAATTATTGCGTACTAAAAATAAGTCTTGATCAAAAACAAAGTGTTTCAGATGGAATATACATCTTGTACAGTGAAAAAACAAATTTTTTTCTTAATTAAAAATAATTATTGTAGTATTTATTGTAAAGTGCAGCACATTATAAGCTTAAATGAACTTATTTCGATGTTAAAAGCCTCCAATTAAAATTGTATGAGTTTTGAATTTTTCAAATTTAAGTCCCTATATTCAAGTCTTAGAACTTAAAATTATGGAATTTCGATTATGCCAATGTAAATTTTGCAATCTTGGAATCAGGGTTTCTTCAATTTATAAGCAAAACACGTTTTCTTAAGAAAATGTGTTTATTTAGAATAGCTCTTAACCTTCGAAAATCGTCATCAAATCGTAGGAAATTGTTTCACAGAAACATCAAACAGCGATAGTTTACAACTGAAAAACTGTGCCCATTCCTCCTTTCCACCCACAAATTATCCAACTTATGTGTCCTGAATTATTTCGAATTTGGATCGGAACAGAGAGAATTCTAAACGAAACAAAATTAGCATTAAATCAAGAAAATATGGGTACGAATACGGACGATACAATATTTTCATGGCCCAAGAAAGTTAGTATTAGTAACGATATTTTTTTAATTCAATATTAATTCTTTTTTCGTGTATTCTGATCAAAACGTATCGAAATCTTGATAAAAAGAGAGTGAAATTCCTTCATTATCGTGAAAGTTACTCGTTATCGGCGTTGCTAGCTTGGAGAAAAACAGGCTGTTGTCCACCTTGAGAGACTTGAATCAACTGCGGTTGTGCTTGAATTGGGGCGGCTTGGATTATTATTGGTTGATTACTGCCGCCCTGCACTTGCATCCTAATCATTTGTAATTGTTGCGGCGTCAGTTGAATCTGAAATTATAAGAGAAAGTTTCCATTACTTCTGTTACATTTTTTGTTTTATTAATATGTAATTCTGTATTATCCTGTATTAGGATGAACATTACCGGGAATGTATTTGCCAAAACATTATTTGCCAGTAGCGACCCGTTTTCGAAATTTTTTTTTTAATTCTTATATTATCTATTGAAATGTTTATTAAATTCTCATGTTGAACTCATCAGTTGAAAATTGAAGAAAATTCAACTGTTGAAAATACAATGTTCAATTTTCTTCTTAACTTTCAATTTCCTTAATTTTCCATCTTTTCCAATTTACCAACGTTGAAAATTCAATTTTTATAAGTTTTCAACATTTTAATTTTTATCTATTGAAAATTCAACTATAAATTTTTTTCAAACTTCAACATTTAAAAATTCAATCTTCTCCAATTTTCTTCAATTTTCAACAATTGAATTTTCATCTGCTGAAAATTAAATTTTCAATTTGTTCAATTTTCTCAAATTTTCATCAAGTTTCAACAACTGAAAATTCAATTTTCTTAAACATACAATAGTTAAAAATACAATTTTTAATTTTTTTCAATTTTCAACAACTGGATTTTCAATTTTTTTAAATTTTCCACAGTTGAAAATTCAATTATCAATTTCCTTCAAGTTGCAACAGCTGAAAATTAAATTTTTAATTTTCTTAAATTTTGAACAGTTAGAAATTCAATTTTTAATTTTGCTTAATTTACTTTAATTTTCAACAATTTAATTTTCAAATGTTCAAATTTTCAATTTACTTCAAGTTTCAACAGCTGAAAATTAAATTTCTAATTTTCAACAATTGAAAATTCCATTGTCTTCAATTTTCTTCAAGTTGCAACAGCTTAAAATTAAATTTTCAATTGTCTTAAATTTTCAACAGTTGGAAATTCAATTTTTAATTTTGTTAAATTTTCAACTCTTGAAAATTCAATTTTCTCTCATTTTTGTCAAGTTTCAACAGCTGAAAATTAAATTTTCAATTTTCTTAAATTTTCAATAGTTAGAAATTAAATTTTGTTCAATTTTCTTCAATTTTCAACAGATGAAAATTCAATTTTCTCCACTTTTCAACAATTGAATTAGCATCTGTTAAAAATTCAATTTTTATATTTGGTTGAATTTTCAACAGTTAACATTGCATTTTCTCTAATTTTCTTCAATTTTCAACAGTTAAAATTTAATTTGAAAACTATCAATTATCCAATTTTCTTCAAGTTTCAACAGCTGAAAATTAAATTTTCAATTTTTTCCAATTTTTTTCAAATTTCAACAGCTGAAAATTGAATTTTCAATTTTCTTTAATTTTCAACAGTTAAAATTTTTTTTTTTCAATTTTTAAAGATGGAGATTCAACTTTCTCAAATTTTATAAAATGTTCAACAATTGAATTTTCATCTGTTGAAAGTTCAATTTCAAATTTTGTTCAATTTGCTTCAATTTTCAACAGCGGAAATTAAATTTTCTCTAATTTTCTTCAATTTTCAACAGTTAAAATCCAATTTTCTCTCATTTTCTTGGATTTTCAACAATAGAATTTTCATCTGTTGCAAATTCAATTATAAATTCTTTTCAAGTTTCAACAGTTAAAAATTCAATTTTTAATTTTCTTAAATTTTAAGTTTAAAATTCAATTTTCTCCCATTTTTTCAAAGTTTCAACAGCTGAAAATTAAATGTTCAATTTTCTTATATTTTCAACAGTTGAAAATTCAATTTTCTTCAAGTTTCAACACCTGAAAATTCAATTTTAAACAGATGAAAATTCAATTTTCTCCAATTTTCTTCAAGTTTCAACAGCTGAAAATGCAATTTTCAACTTTTTTAAATTTACAACAGTTAAAACTTCGATTTTTAATTTTTGTTCAATTTCCATCAATTAAGTTTTCAATGTTCAACTATTGAAAATAAAATTTTCTCCAATTTTCTTCAAGTTTCAACAGATAAAAATAAAATTTTCTTAAATTTTTAACAGTTAAAAATCCAGTTTGTAATTTTGTTCAATTCACAACAAATAAATTTTCAATTTTCTTGATTTTAAACTATTTAATTTTCAACTCTGATCATCTCCTTGTTAGGTCGTTGGAAATTCATTCACGGCGATATAAAAAAGTTCGACAAACTGTGATCCCTGTCTTCCCTGTGATTTTAAGTGATTCTCATTGGGCAATCGTCAAATTTTTGCACCAAATCTAATTTATTAATTTTGAAGTCCTTCTAGCTTCCGTAGCTTAAATTTTTAGATTTGAATAACCGGGGAAAGTGTTTCGAACTGGGGAAACCGGCAAATACCAGGGCATTGTTTTCTTATATAGTTATAACGAGGTCCCGGCTACACCCGCGGTTATTTTACTTTTTCTTCAACTTGACTTAATCTAATGACTAGATCCTGTCGAAGAGCTAGAAAGAATCGATAGTGAGAAAAAATTGACTCCGAACCAGGACTCGAACCTAGGCCGCTGGTATTTCTACACGAGCACACTGTCTACTGGGCCACGGAGCCTTATAGAAACCAGGTCCACTGGATTTGTAGACGCTCGAATTTCTCCCACTATCGACTCTTTGAGTCCCTTAGCTTAGGTAGATAGATAGGTAGGTAGGGATCATATAATACTATGGGATTTAATTTGTTATTAAATTCCCTAATGTTACACCGTTTAGGTATTTTTAGACGTTAAAACTTACAGGTATTTGTTGAATTTCTCCACTAGGTGTGACTATTTGTTGCACGATCTGAATTCCGCCTCCTTGAGACGTGGGCTGCTGTTGCGCCTGCTGAAGTTGAATTACTTGTTGACCCGACGCTTGCTGTGGACTTTGTACGGTTACCGTTTGCGTTGTATTCGTATTAGTGTCCTGAAAAAAAAGAAAAATATGGGGGTTTACATTTTTATTAAAATGGATAGGATTAATTTCCTCTGAATAATGAAAGTAACGAAACTAAAAACGTACATCTGAGTTGCCGATGTTAATCGTCTGAATTTGTCCAGAAGAGGGTTGAACAATCTGTAACGGTTGACTGTTATTTCCATTATTCTGCGCGTTTTGGTTGGCCGAAGCATGTTGTTGGGCGAGTTGGAAATAATAATGAACCTGGTCAGAATTCATGGAGGTACGAACAGTGTTATCGCCTTGCGCTTTGCTCTGCTTGAGTTCGTCCCGAGGAACAATATCAATGAGAAAATCGAACTGATCATATTTTGTTATCGCCATAGCGATGTCGTTCCTTTGGAGAGTTCTTCTTTTATTGTCTTCTGTATGTACCCAGGCTCGAAGTGTGAGCTCGTGGATGAAAATTTCTGCCGCTTTCGAAAACAACATCGGGGCCTCGGCACTTATCATTTTTACATCCCCGTCGAGCTTCATTATTTTCTTTATCCTCGCAAGAGGCAGCGATTGTGTCTTCAGGTCCATCTAGAATATTAATTTCACTTTTAGAATTTAATTAGATTTTGCATTTTCTATTTTTAAAGCTAGAGGATTTTTTATCACATTATTTGGTATTCTACAATACCAACATTTTTATTTCTATTGGAAAAATATATACGCGCACTACGCGTGCGATTATTATTTTTTTTAACGCAATTTTTAAATTAATATTGATTATTGATATGAAAAGTTTTTATTTCATAATATCTATAATTTAAAATAATAGAAAAGAAAAGCAAGGACAATATTTTTGATCATTGATGAAAACTGTTATCTTAACTTCTGATGATTTTTTATTAACAATATGAATTTTAGACGAAAAACATAATGTAATAAAAAATTGTTTAAGATCGTAAATCTTCATTTAAACTTAATGTTGTTTGTTTTAAATAATCGTTTTCCGGCAAAATTGTTAACATAATCCAAAATTGGTCAAAAAACTTTAATCTTTGAAATACAATTATTTTGTATTTAAAGTACCGATTTCCGGAATAAAACGAAAAATAGCACTACTATGTTAAATTCCTCAAATTTCAAGTACAAATATTTCATTTTTAACAAAATAGATCAATTTCTAACCAAATAGTTGAATTTTCAACCAAAAAATACTAATTCTCGACGAAAAGTGTAATAGTTGATATTTCAACCAAATAAGAATTGAATTTTGATCCGAAAACAGGTGAATTCAACTAAAAAAGACGAATCTTTAACAAAAAAGTTGTCTTTTCAATCAAATATATGAATTTTCAAGCAAGAAGATTAATTTTCTGACAAAAAAGAAGAATTTTGAAAAAATAGTTAATTTTTCAACCAGAGATGAATTTTAAACTAAAATGATGAATCTTCAACCACAACAAAATAATTTTCAACTATACAGTTGCATTTTTACCCAAAAAATATTAAATATCTACCAAGAAGATTAACTTTCTAACAAAAAAGACAAATTTTCTATAACACAGTTGAATTTTCAACCAAAATGTTCAATTTTCAAGCCCAAAAGAAGAATTTTCTACAAAACAGTTTAATTTTTATCCCGAAAATATGAATTTTCAAGAAAAAAGTTAATTTTCAATCTAGTAGTTAAATTTTTCGATGGAAAACATAAGCATAACCTAAAGTTGTTCAAAAATTTGTTATCTTATTTGAAATCCAATGATTTTATATTCAAATTACCACTTTCCAGTATAAAACGCCAATAAACCCAAAATTGTACAAAAATGGGAAATTAAATGACTGAATGATAATCTGACAAATCTTAAATTTTTTAAATTAATAATATCAACTTTCGACTGGAAACACTAACATAACATAACCAAAAATTGTTCCTGATTAACATAACCTTAAATTGTTTGAAAATTGCAATCCTATTTAAAATCTGTATCGATATTTCCAGTTAGGACCGCTAGCTTAACGTCAAATCATTTAAAAGTTGTGAATCTTCTTTGAAATCTAACTGTTTTTATTAAGAATTATAATTTCCGACAAAAAACACTAACAAAAAAATGTGTTTCAAAGATTTTAATTCTTTTTCAAATTATAATGATTTTGGTTTGAAAATACTGACTTTCGCTTTGAAACGCCAGCATCATTTAAAATTTTTCAAAAATTATCAATATTCGTTGAAATCTAATTATTTCTTATTATAAATACTATAAGGATTTTTGTTTTAAAATACCAATTTTTTGTGCAAAACGCTAACGTAACCTAAAATTGTTCAAAAACTATAAATCTTTGAAATCTAATAATTTTTTATTTAAAATACCCATTTCCAGTGTAAAAAGCTAACACAACCTAAAATTGTTCCACATTGGGAATCTTGATGATAATTTTTGTTTAAAATTGATGAGTTGATATTCAAATTATTTTTGTTTAAATACTAATTTCTAGCGAAAAACACTGATATAAAACATGTATGAAATTTTCAATAATTTTTTTAGATAATTTAAAAGTTTCAATTTAATCGCGCAAGAGTATTAAAAAGCACAAATGTTCCTCAATTCGCATACGATTTTCTATGATTCTCCTTATTGAAAGGGATTATTAGTCAATTTAAATTTAATATGTAAGGCATAAAACAACCTCAAGTAATAAAAGGCCAATCAGGTTCTAAACAGCAATGATTGCGAGGCCTACTTATTTTATTTAGGATATAAAAAAATGTTATTTTAGTAAATCGCGCCACAACTAAATTTCTATTATCCTTGGCACCTATAGTAATTTATTCTATTTTTTCAGCGGGGAGCGCCTAGTACCCAACATGCCGGAGCCAGTGCATCATCAAGTGAATGCAGCTCGCAAAACATTCCAAACTTTGCATCAAATTGCGAAATTACTTAATACAAATTTGGATCCTGCGACTCTGAGCATCTGCGTGAGATTATGCGAAAATGGAGTTAATCCCCAGGCCCTAGCCACCGTCGTGAAAGAATTACAGAAGGAAATTAAGGCTTTGGATTCCACCCCGAATGAATCGGGCATCAGCAAAACTCCTTCGTTTAAATAAATTTATGTATTTCTCTGCCTAATTTAAGATGTGAAATAAATTATTTTTCTTTTTTGTAGAGTGTTGTTACTTTTCTTAGGGGTGGGGAATTAGTTGAAAGGAGATACTGTCCACTATTGGAATCTGCTGCGCTGCAATACGCCGTCTATTTTTTCATTGCGGACAAAATGTGAATTCGCAAAACCAGGTCGAAATTTTAAGATTTGCATTTCAATTTGTGCCTAATAAGAATTTTGTTATTGTTTTGCATAGTTTCAAAAGATTAGTGAATGAAAACAAATAAGAAATATCAGAAGCTAAGTGTTACATGTAGAATTTTCACACACGTTTCATTTTAAAACTATTTTTGTAAACAAAAAAAACAAAAAATAATTATTTTAGTATGTTATATAATATCTTTTGCATATTTTAAATCATTTTTTCTACTATATGCATTGATTAAAGTTCATTAAAGCTTATAATATGTTGAAACTTCATAACATATCGCTAGGTGAACTTTTAGGCCGAAAATTATTTAAATTCATGGGGAAAGTGTCATGAATGTGAAATGTTGTGCTTTTTTAATTATAAAAACAGACTTTTTCGAATTTTGTTGCTTCAGGATTAAGTTTTAAGGCTTTCAGACTGAAAATTTCTCAAGGTTTTTTTTTTATGGACGGGAGTAATGGAGTAAATGTGTGTTGTTTTTGTATGTAATTTTAGTTATGCCAATTTCTCCGAGAAAGTGCTAGTTTATACCGTACTAAATGACAAGACAATAATAAATATCTGACAAAGAGCTATTTTGAGAGCTAATTTCAAATTAAAGGCATGTAATTTGTGCAAAGAATTTTGGTGTGAGGATTTTCTTACGGAGCATCCGATACTTGGATAGTACATTACAACTGTTTTTAAAGATCGCAATCTTTTTTGTGTATTTGGAAAATAATTGACAAAAAAGTGTTGCACTGTAAGCAAAATTTTTAATTTCAGCGAGATGAGTAAAAATATGCATTTAAACTGTTTTTTTTTTAACGCAAATTATTGCTAACATGAATTTTCAATGATATTAATAAAACATTTTATTTAAGTTGTTATAAAAAAATTTTTAAACAGTTTAAATTAATTACAATTGTTTTTAAAGATCGCAATGTTTTTTGTGTACTCTGGAAATAATTGACAAAAAAGTGTTGCACTATAAGAAAAATTTCAAATTTCCGCTAGATATGTAGGGTAAAAATGTTATCGAAAATATGCAATTAAACACTTTTGTCACGCAAATTATTAGTAACACGAATTTTCAATTTATAGTAATAAAATAATGTATTAAAATTGTTATCAAACAATTTGAAAAAATGTTTAATTCATTACAATTGTTTTTGAAGATCAAAATCTTTTTTGTTCATTTTGAAAATAATTGAAAAAAAGTGTTATTCTGTTAGAAAAATTCAAAATTTCAACGAGATAATGAGTAAAAATATACAATAAAACATTTTTTTACGCAAATTATTAGTAACATGAATTTTCATTAATATTAATAAAATAATTTATTAAAGTTATTAAAAAATTTAAAAAAATTTTTAATTCATTACAATTGTTTTTAAGGATCAAAATCTTTCGCGCTCATTTTTAAAATAATTGACCAAAAAGTGTTGCACTATAAGAAAAATGTAAAATTTCAGCGAGATATGTAGAGTAAAAATGTTATCGAAAATATGCAATTAAAAATTTTTGTAACGCTAATTATTAGTAACATGAATTTTCAATTAATCTTAATAAAATAATTGATTAATGCTGTTATCAAAAAATGTTTAAGCCTTGTAAATTCAATACAATTGTTTTTAAAGATATTTTTCACAAATACACTTTTTTATTCTACAACTTGATCAATATTTATTTATTCTATAAATTTGTAACAATAGATATTTTTGATAACATAATTAATTTTTATAAATGCCTTATCACGAAACAAAGTAAATTATTTTCTAGCTTTAAAAATAAATTTAAATTTTTATTATTATTATTATTATTATTATATCATTAAGCCGTTTCCCTTTCGGGGTAGGCGTGAATTGCTCGGTTGGATAGCCAAGAAGCCACCAATCAAAAACTTCTTGCAGATATTCCACTCAAAACGAGGCGAACTTCTTTACAATTCAGCGTATGTCCAGAGATGAGGTATGTCCTTCCCCAAACTATGTCCAGAAGTCAATTTTTGAAGTGTTTAGAGGAAGGTGATAGAGAGTTTGATAAACAACCCAGGCAGATTTTTCTGATTCCTAACTCATTTATTCGCTCTCTTTTGGACTTTAAGAGAACCTAATATTCAAGAAACAACTGATTAAAAGGATACATCTTCTTCTCAGGGCCAGCGTGCTTTTTTATAAGCATGGGGTCAGATGACGAATTAGACTAATTTGACGAATCTAATGCAAATCTGATCCGCAATTCTCTAATGCAGAAAATTGTCTCCAAACAGAATCCTCACAACCCAACCTCCCAAGTAATGGTTCATCCTAATCTATCTTTTCCGAACCTCGACTCCGAAATGGATACGACTATCCCTTTGGAATCTACAATCAATGTATTTCCTGATCGTAATCATAATGAAAGTGGGAATTCTCCTGAACAAAGTTCTAATTTGATTATAAATAAAGCAAAAACTGCTAACAAGAGAACTATAGATGACTCTCTAAATATCGATAGTAATGCTTCCAAGACGAGACATACTTCCAATCACGAAACTCGGAAACCGAAAAATCTTTACTCTAAAATTAACAAGGGCCCATTCACGGTGGAAATCGACTGTACTACTAATCCTCCCATCCAGGTTCTGTCTCTAGGTAAAATCCTAAACAAAAATGTTAAGGATGTAGTTACTAAATGTCAAAAGAAGGGGTCATCTAGATTTACTGTGCTTTGCAAATCTGGCCCTGGAGCCAAAAAATAGTCGAAAACTTAGACAAAATAAACCATAACCTCAAAGCCCACAACCCTAACTTTAGAGTCACTCGTTTAGGCATTATTCGAAATGTGCCCGTAGATTTCTCAATAAAAGAAATTAAAGAAAATTCCATCAGTTCTGCTCCTATTATTGAAGTTAAACGCTTTAAATGGAAAGACAAAGAGGGGAAACCAACTCCTGGCACTACAGTCCTCCTAACCTTTGATGGACAAACTTTATCGCAAGATATTAAATTTTCCTTCATATTCCTCCGTGTTGACCCTTATGTCTCTCAACCAAAAATTTGCTACTCCTGTTTCAGACATGGTCATGTGAAAAGCATTTGCAAAAACCCGCGATGCTTATATTGCGGTGAAAAACCCCACGATATAGGTCAAATCTTACCTAAAGTTTCTGACAATCCTAAATGTCTGAATTGTGATGGACCCCATTAGGCTACTGATAAATCTTGCTGCAAATACGTCGATGAAAAAGGAATTAGGAAAAACGCGGCCTATAAAAACATAGGTATCAAAAGTGCAGCTCATCTGCATAATCAGGGAAAACTAAATCCTGGAGATATTCCAAACCTTCTTCATCGACCTATACTCCACCAAAATTCATCGCAAAAGCTAACGACCTCTCACTTTGACTTCTCTAACTTTCCTGATTTAGGTGATGTACATCTTGAGTATTTGCATCTAAACCAAAACCCGAATTTCGCAGACCAGCACTATAGCAATTTTCTGAAAAACATAGGTAATGGACTCCATAATATTATATATTTCTACCATTTAAAAACTCATTTAATTTCTACGTTTATGAGAAGTTAGCAAAGTTAAGGATTATCCAGTGGAATTGTAGAGGTATTGCAAATAAAAAAGGTAACTTGGAAAGAATTTTATATAATTATGATGTAGTATTGTTGAATGAAACTTGGCTTCAATATAAAAATAACTTCTTTCTAAAAACTTTAATGTTATTCGAAAAGATCGCATCAAACACATGGGAGGCAGTCTAATAATAGCAATTAGGAAAGACATTCCATTTACTCAAAGTTCGGTTTATGAAGTTCCGGATCAATTGGACACACTGGCTATCCCTATCCCTTCTAATTGGGGCGAACCTATCATAATTCACGTTTATAGAACTCCTAGAGCCCCTAATAGCTCTATTGACTGGAATAATTTTTGCAATTCCTTTTCTGGACTTTTTCCCTCCATATTTATTGAAGGAGACTTCAACTGCCACCACCAATCGTGGGGATTTGACTTATCCTCTTCCTGCGGAAACAAGTCATTTGAAACCATTCGGAATTCTACTCTTAGCTTTCTCAAGGATGCTTCTCCTACTCGTTTTACCCGTCCCTCTGAAGCCAAATCAGCTATAGACCTAACTATTGTTTGAAGTAATCTATCCCCCCTGAGTAACTGGGCGGTTGAACAAGACAAAATGGGCAGTGATCATTTCCCGATCTCCACCACTGTTGGAATTTCTTGCTCCTTCTTTGAGTTTTTCTCACATAAAGACAACCTAAAAAATGTTGGTTAGATCACCTTCCATGAATCCTTAAAATGTGTGCAATTCGATTGAGCATGTCCTCACGTTGCTCCAACTCCTTTCTCAGCACTGGAAACATATTGTAACCTCTTTGACTCAATTGATAATGCCCTCCACACAGCAGGCCCAAAAATAGAAAATAAACCATCCCGAGATTATTCAAACTCCCCACTTTGGTGGAACGAGGAATGCACCAAACTCGAAAGACAAAGAAAGGCCAAACTTGGCAGATACCGCCATAGATGCCCCTACGAGAACTTTTTGGACCTTTGAAAATTTGAAGCCACAACTAAACGAACCTTTAAAAAAATCAACATATTAGGGTTTAGATCTTATTGTGAATCCCTATCTTCAACCTTTAAGATTTCTAACGTTTGGAACAAAATTCGAGGCTTTAGACATAGATTATTATCTCCTCCTTCACCTACCACTTCCACTGCCAACATAGAAACCGTGACATAAATGAAGGATTTTATAGAAAGATTCCACCAATACAGTGCACCCACAAATGACCTACCTCCTATTCCTCCCCTTCCTAATTCTCCACCCCCTTGCGTTCCGACCATAACTTCAAACAATCTTTCTGCACCATTTAGACTCCAAGAAATAAAGTATGCTGTGAAAAACTCTAAAACTAAATCCTCTCCCGGCCTCGACAAAATGAATCACGAAGTAATACACAATCTTCCTGATAATATCCTCAATCAACTGCTAAGAGTCTACAATTTAATCTTGAACGAAGGTTCCTTTCCTGAATCTTGGAGTGATTACCTTGTTTTTCTAATACCTAAACCAAACTCACACAAATTTCGTCCTATTGCTCTTTCTTCCTGTTTCTTAAAACTATCAGAGAGACTTATCACTAACCGTTTAAATTGGTGGCTTGAAAACCAAATGCTTATCCACAACTCTCAGTTTGGATTCAGAAAGAATCGATCTTGTAGTGATAGTCTTGCCATCTTATCAACAGAAATTCATACCTCCTTCGCAGAAGACTCCTATACAGCAGCACTGTTTCTCGATGTAGAAGCAGCTTACGATAGGGTGATTCCTAATAATCTAATTAATGACATGCAGGAGCTGGGCGTCCCCTGGAAAATCTGCAAATTCTTTGAAAACTTAAATACAGAAAGGAACGTGTTCTTTAAAATTAACAACTCAAATGTAGGTCGATATAAAGTTACTTATTTTTAGTTCCAATAAGAATCGCACCCCAAGAGATGCCCATGTAACCTTAGACAATAATATTATTTCTCTTTCTTTTGAAGTGACCTTTCTACGATTGATTTTCGACTTCCAGTTATGTTGGATACCTCACTTTACATACCTAATAGAGAGAATCCATAAAGTTACCAATATTATTAAATTTCATAGAGAAACTTGGTGGGGCTCTAACCCAAAATCCCTGCGTATGCTTTACCACTCTCTTAATAGAAGCTTTCTGGAATATGGATGCCAAGCTTCAACAATCTAAAGCTTTAAACCATATGATCGGATTTGCAAACTACAGAATCAAGTTCTAAGACTAATCCTTTAACATCGCATATCCACCCTTATCCCAGTCATGTATGCCGAAGTTAAGGAGCCACCTCTACTCCCACGTTTACAATTCCTAAACAAAAAAGTTCTCTTGAAAGTCTTTTCAATAGAAGATCATCCATTACTCTAATCCTTTTACAGATTAGAATCAACCGCAGCCAGGGTTGCACGGTTACGCGTAACTCTAACTTTTATACGTATTTTACGTATTATACGTGAAAAATGTGAAAAACGTAAAAAATGGCGGGCTTGAAAGGTGGGTGGCGGTGGCGGGTGAGGGAAAGGAGCATAATATAACCTTACTTATTCCGGAATGCATTAATTGCGAGACTAAATGAATTATTTTTAATGAAATTTAAAAAATGAGTAAATCAAAAGATTGCACTTGGGGAAAAAACAAAATTTTTGCCATTTTCCCTCTTTAAAATAAAACCTAACTCCTCCCAAAAGGAATTTCTTGTTCTGCCACCTCTAAACATTTTTTAATAAATTGAGAAGCTATCAAGCAAGTCAGTCAGTCTGCGGTGTATTAAAGAATGAGGTTATGTTTATTTTCTATATAAGCACAGTCGCCATCTTAAAAACGTAAATTACATGTAAATGTTAAAAATTACGTAAATTACCCAACCCTGCACATAACTCTTAAAATAAAATCTGCAAGCCGGTACCTTTCCATTTGGGCGTACACATATATGCTAATATTTTCGATTAACATTTTTTTTTCTTTGACAGACATAGTCCTGCTGGAAGTGGTTATCATCAAGGGCAAACTAGTACTATCGTTTTACCGGCGAATGCAAATAATCCGGGAGTAGTACGAAATTCGTCTGTTACACCCGATCCACTTCGAGGTACACAGAGGTAAGGAGCCTCGTCCTCATTCTCAAGTTCTGTGAGAGGTGGAGATTTTCATAATTGATCTTGTTACGCATACATGTTACGCATTCTGTATCAACTAGCGATATCCAGTGCAGCCAAATACAAGAATTCTGTAATACTGGATAAAAGACATGTATAGAACCTTAGGATACTTCCACGAATAGCGATAAATCTCCAACTAAGCCTCTAACTAAGCTGAAAATAGATATACTTTTGGAATATTGAGGTTCCAATCTCGACGAATAGAAGAGCAACGACACCATAAGAATCTGATTGTGAAGAAAATAAATTCTGTTTTCATTATTTTTAGCGTTATGATCGATTATACTTTTTTATAATATTATTAACAGTAAAGTTTAAGTGTTCGTTTTATTATATTCTAACCCTACACAGATATTTTGTGGGATTTCACTACTTCGATCAATTTTCTTTTCATGGTCCGTAACCTACAGTGAATCGTTGATATCTTTAGGTCTGGTGCCTATAAGCACAATGAGGTCGAAAAAAATTCAACCGGGACTTTATTGAGTACATTCATTTGGAACTAATCTACAGTCTTAATATGAAGCAACATATTGCTTTAAATATTGCGTAAAGCTCGGAATTAAATATGTTTTCAAAACCCTTTGGTTTTTTTAATATTTCCCACACATGACTAATTTAACCAAGTTCTTTTGAAACTCTCGTGATCAGCATGGACGGACCCTTAAGGCTGCATCTACAAGAAGACTGAAACTTTGACGATCTGATGTGTGCCTGCTATCGTAATGTTTTTATATTTAAAATTCCGGTGTCCCGATGTTCAAGTTCAGTAGTCGAGCCACCGGAATTTATTTAAAATATACATAAAAAAAACAATATACATCTGAGTATTTTGAAATATTATTTGAAATATATATAAAAATCACCCTGTATTGTAGTTAGAATATTTTGTGTCTTTTCTTGAAAATACTTTTTACGATGAAATTAAAAAATGATATTATGAATCCGTATAAGGGGCCGTACTCAAATTACGCAACGGATTATCGGCCGTCTCGAGACCCCTCCCCCCTTCTTAACAATGGAACCATAACAAATTTACAGAGTGTCTGACCCCTCCCCCCTCCTTGAGCTGTTGCGTAATTTAAATACGGTCGCTAAGGCTGCGCAGTACATTTCTAAGGTACATAGACCTATGGCGTAGAGATCTATGATACATTTGGTTGCGCAGTCCATTTTCACGGCACTTATTGTTGCACAGTAAATATATATAGTACATAGTGTTGTGCAATAGAGTTTTACAGCACTTACGCCTGCGCAGTAGAGTTCTACGTTACTTCAAGCAGCTTTTCTTGACTAAATTGACAAAAAATAATCTATATTTATGAATACAAATTTTGTAATATTTTAAAAGTTTTCTCCATAGCTTATAAAGATTTTTGATTTCGATTTTTGATTTCGACTTACGCTGTCCGGCACTATTTTTGGGCTACAAGCAATTGCAGGTAATTCGTATATGATTTGTTTCGTAGATTACGAATCCATTGACAAAAATGTTTTATCGCGTCGAGTTTTTAAGTATGTTTCATTACCATAAAAAATAAATAATGCCAAGAATAATAACCTGAAACTGTACTTCGTAAATCTTTAAAATTGGGTGTCCGTAAAAATTTGCAGAGGCGCCGGCACAGTGAAAAATTCACATTGGCATGAGCGTGTACATGCAGTGGATACTGGATGAAGTTATAAACAATTGGTTTTTTAACAAAACTGACGTATTTAAATAATTATATTTCAAAGGGGGTATCTACACCCTTCGTAATTTTGTTTGGATTCATACTCCTCCAGTAATCGGCCATTACCAAACTTCTAATATGCTAAAGTAATCAGATCGGCTTTTTCGCCATTCTCGAGAAAAACGACTTTTAAAAAATCCGCGCATCTTACATGGACCGAAATACGAGCATCTTCCAACTCGGTTAAATTAGGCACGAAGCGACCCAAGCAAGTGCCTTGGCATGTTTTTGGCATGCTGGTATGGCCTGAAGGTTCATTTCTTGAAGTCTTTGAGAACGATGTTAGGCCTCGAGTGTGCAATGGAAACTGCTGTACCAAAATCGTAGTTCCAGAAAATTTGGCACTTCTTGTTTTGGCCAATTGACTCTTATCTCCCTTGGAGCGTTCGGTAGGGCAGGGTCACGGCTAACACCGTAAGAGCGACAAAGATGGTAATAAGTCACTCTTAGGGCCGCATTATGTCTGTAGAGATACGTCGTTCCCGCCTGAGTGGGACATTCGGATAGTATGTGTTCCAGGTACTCAGCGTGTGTATGACACGCTCTGCACCTATCGCTGTGAACTTCTTGACGTGAAATGCGGTCACGGTATACTAAGGTGGAAATAGCACCGTCCTGGAATGCGAAAATTCAAACCCTCTGTACCTGAATTAAGTCCTGTTAATCTGAGGAAAGCAGAAGTTTGCTCCATCGTTAAGGACTGATCTTTTACATTTCTGTGAAAGTTTCCGTGCATTTTCTTGTCGAGTGGCCGTTGGCGGAATTTTTCAACTTCTGCTTTCCTTACTTCGGCTTTTAGAAGCAAGGCATCTAGATGGAGTAATACACTTTCCACACTTCTGATGTTAAAATTCGCTTGCTCCGCAACTTTGTAAAAGATCGCTTTTGTGCCAATCATCTCGTGTTTCCTGTCCATTTAAGATGTATAATCGCGGAACGGACGAATTGATATGCAAGCTCTCATGCAGATGCACGATCTTACGCGTAACCCTATCAAGGGCCATATACTCGTTCTTCGTCCATTGTACCTCCCCAAACGAGTAGAGTAGAACCGGGACGGCAAGCATGTTAGTCGAAAATACCTGTTTCTATACCGACATATTTGAAGACCAAATCTGTCGAAGAAGATGCTTTTATCTGTTTCGGAGAGACTCCTTCACTGATGTTACGTCCTGAATGCAGCTTTGATGCACGCCCAGATATGTATAGGCTCTCCAAAATCTAATAACTCTTATATCCATAAGCTCAGGGTCCATGGAAACGCCTCTAATTTTTCCTTCCTTCAGATTAATCTTGGCACGTTTGTTCAATCAAAAGTCTATACCAATCTGTCCTGTGTACCAGTTCATCCATGTGAAATACATGAGTGACCTTATGCTCGCGATGATTAATGTCACCGCAGAGTTATCCAGGAGAATTGCGTAGTGCGAGAGATAGAGGCAGAAGTGTGATGCAAAAGATCAGAGGGCTCATAGCATCGCCCCGAAAGATGTCCCTCTGGAAGGTGACTTTGTTCGTTGTCACACGATAATTCAAAGATGAGATATTAAATCTAGTTTTCCAAAGGGGCGTCAATCTCTCTATGCATCTCACTATGTGTGGATGAACCTTCAAGCTTTCCAACAGACAGATGATAAGTCTGTGAGAGGTTGAATCCAAAGCTTTCCGGTAGTCAATCCAGGCCATTGGACAGTTGTATCTTATAGAGCGTGTTCAAACAAGTTATTAACCAGATGTTGGCGTGTAGAAGTAAATTTCTCCACTAAAAGTTCTTGATACCATCTGATCCTGCAGCGGAACAATTGTTTGTGCCCCTAACTGATTTGTTCACCTCTTCGGCAGTGATTGATGATCATTCTTCCGTGTATATTCATGCGATCGCAAAACTCCTTGAAGCGGATGATATTATGAGTATCTCCTTTCACCTCCAGTCCTCTATTCGGGGATGCCATTAAATTTTCCTTGCTTCAAATTAACCCTTCGCGCACTTTGCTAAGAAAATTCCCATTCCAATCTCCAACTGTATTTCTCCACAATCCCTTGAGCTAGATCTAGGTGATCTGCATTTCTAGCATAGATCATAAGATCATCCATGTTCGTCCTTATGCTTTCGATGTCCGGGTTCGCCGCAGGAGTAGCCTTGGGAATAGCCAAGTGCGAGTGATAGTGGCAATAATGTAAGGCAAAAGAGGAGAGGGCTCATGGTGTCGCCCTGCAAGACACCTCTCTGAAGGGTGACGCTGTTAGTTTTCACACGATGTTTTCCAGATGAGATAGGTAATCTGGTTTTCCAAAGCGGTATCAATCTCTCTATGCACCTTACGATTTGTGGATTAACCTTTAAGCTTTCGAGCAGACATATGATAACTCTATGGGAGGCTGAATCGCAAGCTTTCCAGTGGTCAATCCAGGTCATCGATAGGTAACGCTGGTAAGATACTACGTCTTTGCACATATCTATTGATGAGCAAGTTCTCCCGACATCCTGCTACGCCTTTCTTTGAGCCGCGTTCGTACATCTCTCGCCGCGCAGGTCCGATTGTCCGAACAATCCTGTCATTTAGCATAGCTCTGAAGATCTTATGCA
Source organism: Andricus grossulariae (assembly GCA_011634705.1). Lineage (NCBI taxonomy): Eukaryota > Metazoa > Arthropoda > Insecta > Hymenoptera > Cynipidae > Andricus > Andricus grossulariae. The sequence goes on along the minus strand of JAABKJ010007545.1, from coordinate 240,582,129 downwards.
GCGTGTTTAGACAAGTTATCGGCCTGTATTTCTTAGGGTCCACTAACCACTCCGGTATAGGCTCTTTCGACTTTAGATATGAGGTGAAAATGCGGGCCAAATGCTGGTGGGTTGAAGGAAAGTTCTTCCACCAGAAAGTCTTGATACCATCTGTTCCGGAAGCGGAATAGTTCTTCATGCTTCTTGATACTTTTTTCACCTTGGTAGTGATAGGTGGGTATTCCTCCTCGGGTGTTATGAGGGCACTGCACAGCTCCTTAAAGCTATTTATATTCTTTGAGTCTTCTTTCAGTGGATGCCTTACTTCTTGGATTTCCCTCCAAAATGCCTCGTCCTGCTCTGGTTTAGGCTGGTGGTCGACAGTAACTGGAGAGTCTTGGAAGAGTCGAGATGAGTCAGAGAAAAAGTGCTCATTTTCTCAGACCCACCTCTCACTCCGCTCTAGAATTCTCCTAGCGTCAGATAGTACGCTTATTCTGTCAACAATATGCTGCCTGATGGTCAGCAGCTTTGACTTTTTGAGTGTGTGATGACGGATCCGCAGTTCGCTCTCGAACTGTGTCGAAACCTGGCAGTGAAATTCCTGTCAGATGTCATGTAGTTAATCACACACTAACTGCGGGACGCGTACTGTCTTGACCAGCCTATCTTTGTGCTGAGTTGATGCATTCGCCTTTTGGTCTTATAATCAGCCGTTGGTTTTGTTTTACGGTTTGCATTCGCCAAAGTTCTCGCTGCATTATACACACTACAATTGATAGCCCAAATATCGGACTCTTGGGAAAAATCTCCAGAAGCTCGTCATCCAGTTGAGCCTGATCTTCGGGCTGCGGTTGAGTAGGCGCTCAACTTATATAACCCCTTATCAGGAGGTCCTCGGCTCGGTTTCGCAGACATTAATGCGAAAAGTGCGAGAGCTCTGCGTGTTTCTCGCACCACAGAGCATGCAGTCGCGCCGTGGGACCTTCTCGTTCAGGGGCCATACTGGTATCGTACCACTCCAGCAGGACGTCCCTGAGTCGATCCGTCCACTCAAAAGTATTGAGATTATTATCTGGTTATTATTATCTATTATTATCTGTAATAAAGCACTCTTAGTGCCGCATTGTGCGTTTGGATATATGTCATTCCCGCATGAGTTAGACAACTAGATAGTATGTGACCTACGTGCTCAGGGTGTGCATGATATGCTCTGCAGCTATCATCGGAAATGTCTTTGCTTAAAATGTGGCGACGGTATGATAAAGTTTAAATGACACCGTCTTGATACGCCAAAATGAAACCCTCCGTGCCCGACTTCAATCCGGGTGATTTGAGTCAACCAAACATTAGCTCATACGACATCGACTGATCCTTCACATTCCTGTGGAAGATGCCGCGCATCCTCTTGTCGATGAGCTGTTTACAGAAGTTTTTCTCTTGTGCTTTCTTGATTAGAGCCTTCAGGAGTGAGTACTCGAGATGAATAATGTTTGATGCAAAGTATTTCAGCAGCCTCCTCCGCTGCTTTATAGAGAAATGCTCCTCTGCCCACTTCTTCATGTTTCCAGACCATTTTAAGAAGAGGGTCTCGTCCATTTGCGGCTATATCTGCTGTACCCAGAATAATCCTGTTGTGTAGACATTCAGTATTAAGTTCCTCGCTACCACCTTGACGGCGTGAGATGTAAAGTCGCGGAACAGACGACTTTTGTTCGTGATCATAACTTTTCGTGTCCCAATGTCGAGGGATCTGAGCTGATTCTTAGTCCATGGAACCACTCCAAATAAATAGAGTATTACCGGGATGGCAAGCATGTTCGTTGCAGATACTTTGTTCCTCGCCGATATTTCGGAGGACCAAGACTGTCGGATAAGACGTTTGTATTCACATCGGAAAGCATTCTTAATCGATGTTGCGTCCTGGTTCTGGTTTTGTGGTGCGGCCAGGTATGTATTAGAGCTGGGACGCTCGGCAATCCGGAGAACTTCGGCTAATACAACCTGAACTCCTTTTTTTTGCATCTCAACTCTCAACCTTTTTTTTTTTGCCTAAAGATGTTCTTTTCCTCATCCGACTATATATTATTATAGATACTATAGATTCTAGAATCTATAATTCTCACTGATGGTGAGTTCAGTTTTGAATACAGTGAGTTCAGTCTGAAATTCCGAGATTTCCGTGTCAGTAGTCCCTCGAACATTAACAACTTGAAATAGTTTTATTTACAAAGTCTTAAATCAATTTTAACTTGGAAATGGTTAAATTTTAAATAATACATCCACATTGAAACACTGAAAATTTATACTTTTCTATTTGAAAATGTAAAAATCACCACAAAATATTCGTCAAAATTCTACTGTTAAACTTTGTTAATTTTCATACATATGAGATGCCTTTGAATTTTTTTAACTGTTTTGTGCCTCTTATTAAACAATTTGTCTGTTATATCAAGACGACTAAAAATTTTGTTAGTCATAATTAAAATATTAAAATAAAAGTATGGATGGGAATTTGTTTACATATTATTTGAAACTTTGAAATCACCTAAATATTACATTTTTCTATATTCAAATATTTAAAACTGTATATGATTTTATAATTATTTGATTATAGTTCATCATTGCTGCTAAGTGCTTATCATTAATGCTGTTAATCTGAAGTTGTTTGTAGTTTCTCTTTAGTCTGAGATTATGAATTCTAAATATAAGCCGATATAGAAAAAAATACTCAGGTGGAGACCCCTTGAACGACACACGTACATGTGCGCTTTCACTGTTGAGTCGGTAGCCCATCCGGCGGGAATTCTACCGAAACTTGCCGGCTTAATCCGGCCTATCATAGATCCGGTCTTCTGTCACTCCGGCAGACAAAATTCTACCGTTCGGGTACACAGCCTAAGCAGTAGGTTTCGGTAGATCAGTATTATACTGTTCACTCGTGAAACAGGAGGCTCAACTGGCGATAGGTATCATACTGCTCGTCCCACTTTTAGTATGTATAGGTCTCTCCAGCAATAAGATATCGTATAGCGCATCTATCGACGAAATCAGGGTCTTCGCAGATGCCATTAAGTTTTCTCCGCTTCAAATTAACCTTGCCACATTTTTCTAACCCAAACTCCATTCCAATCTCTTGAGTTTACTCTTTGATAATCTTTAGAGCTAGATTTAGTTGCTCTTTATTTTTTCATAGATCTTGAGATCATTCATGTGAAATACATGAGTGACCTTATGCTTTCGATTTCCAGTTTTGCCGCAGAAGTGCCCTTGTGAATGACGAAGTGCAAGAGATAGTGGCAATAATGTGAGGCAAAAGAGGAGAGGGGGATCGTGGTTTCGCCCTGAAAGACACCTCACTGAAGGGTGACGCTGTTAGTTGTCACACGATGTTTTCCAGACGAGATAATAAATCTGGTTTTCCAATACGGCATCACTCTCTCTATGCACATTACTATGTCTGGATGAACCTTTAAGCTTTCCAACAGACAGATGATAAGTCTAGGGGAGGTTGAATCGCAAGCTTTCCGGTAGTAAATACAGGCCATCGATAGGTAGCGCTGGTAGGATGCTGGGTCTTTGCACACATCTATCAGACAAGTTGTCCATCTTCGGGAGTAGCACTGTGACTTTAGAAATGAGGTGAAAATGCGGGCCAGATGCTGGTGGGTTGGAGGAAACTTCTTCTACCAGAAGGTCTTGATACCATCTGGACCCGGAGCGGAAAAGTTATTCATGCCTGTTAATACTTTTCTCACCTTCTCGGTAGTGATAGGTGGCGTTCTTCCTTAGGTGTTATGAGGTCACTGCACAGTTCCTTGAAACTATTTATGTTCTTTGAGTTCTCTTCCATTGAATGCTTGACTTCGTAGACTTTTCTCTAAAATCCCTCGACCTCGTCCGGTTTGGGCGGGTCCTGTCAGATGTTACGTAGTCAATACAAACTGAATATATAATTAAAAACTAAAGGTTAACAACCACCGCAGGGTCCCACTGGGAGCAACTGTCATCTAAAAAATGACATGCATAAAAATTCCACAATTTGGATTAATTTTTTTTTCTCTATTCAGTAAAAATTCTCTCTTGGTTGACAATTCCACTTTTTTGTGGAAACTTCGTCTTTTTGAGACAAATCTTTTTTTTTATTTTTTTTTTTTGTAAAAATTTAATCTTTTTTTGGATATAAAGTTATTTTTTGTTGTTTCGGTTTGAAAATTCAACTGTTTTGTAAAAAAACATCGTCTGCTTGGTATAAAAATTCCACATTTTGGATGCAAATTTTTTTCTCTATTGAATTAAAAATCTTTTTTCGTTAAAAATTCTACTCTTTTGTTGAAAATTTTGAAAATTCGTCATTTTGGGTTAAAAATTCGTCTGTCTTGGTAGCAATTACATCTTTTTGGATAAAAAGTCTTTTTTGTTGTTGAAAATTCATATTTACGGTTTGAAAATTCAACTGTTTTCTAAAAGAATTTGTCTTTTTGGCCTAAAAATTATAGATTTTAGAATCAATTTTTTCTTTATTGACTGAAAAATCTTTTTCCGTTGAAAATTCAACTCTTTTGTTCAAAATTCGTGTTTTTTCGTTGAAAATTAATTTTTTTTTTATCTTAAAATGTAACTATTCCATTTTTCCTTGAAAATTCTTCTTTTTTAGTTGAATCCAAATGTTTTTGATTTCAAATAAAAATCTTTTTAAATTGAAAATTCGAGTATTTGGGCAAAAGTTGAACTATTTTGCTAAAAATGAAATTTTTGTCCAAGTTTCATCTCTTTGGTTGAAAAATTAATTATTTTTTAAACAAACAAATTTTTGTTGTTAAAATTAATGTTTTTATCTTAAAATGTAATTTTTTTTTATTTTTTAAATTTAATTAAACATTGAAGTGTTTTGAATGTTTTTAACTAAAAGTGTGAATAATTGACAATAATCTTGAGTAAATATATGCATTATTATGAAAAACAATTTTTTTTCGTTTTACAGCAACAATTAAAAAACGGGATCAGGACCAAATTGAACAGCTGAAGGATTTTGGCCAATACGTAGCCGACTGTTTGCCAAGATATGTACAGAAAGTGCAAATAGCTGCCGGAGACGAGTTGGAAATTTTGATCTCACCCGAAGGTGTTTTGGGCACAATTTCTTTTTTGAAAAATCATCAGAATGCCCAATTTACTAACATTGTCGACCTCACGGCTATGGACGTTCCCGGCAGGGAATACAGATTTGAAGTATGCAAATAAAAAATTATTTACATTTTTTTTTTAAACTTAAGGCCATATTTAGGATATTTACTAGGGTGGTCCAAAAATGCATGAGAATTTTTTTTTCTCGAATTTTCATGCATAACGCTCGGAAATGTGTTCGAATCCACACAAAAATAAATCAATTTTTTTTTTTTTTTTTTAATAAAATTGATATTTCGAGGTGGCGCAAGCCCCATAAAGTTTAACACGTATTTTCTATAAGAAAAAAATACTTTTTTGTAAATTTCATTCAGAATCGTCAATATTAGCTGAATCGAGTTGAAACTCGTCATTTCTCTTCACAATTCCCCATAGAATACAAATAAAGTTTCACTTTTTAAATATCACCCTCACAAGTCTGTTTTATAGAGTACCAAAAAAACTCCATAAGTGAAAAAATGGGTTTTGCGAGATTTTGACGCTAATTATGATTTTTTGCGGTTTTTAAAATGCAAATTATTTCTAATACATAAAATACTACTCATTGTTAATAATATTCTCGTAGAATAATGTTAGAAATTTTTTTTTTTTAATTTTTCCACTTGTCCAATTTTCAATTAGGGTGAGGTAAATAATTAATTAAAGTTAAAGTTTTGAAGCTTCTTAAAGATTTTGAAAGGTTCGACGATAGTAAAAAGTTTCTTAAAATTCCTGGGAAAATGTAAACTGATTTTATTATTTCATAAAATTTCGAAAAAGATTATGGACGATTTTAAAGCCAAACTTTTTGATTAGCAAGATTACAAAGTTTTATAAAAAAATAAGTGGTGAGTTCAAAAGATATTTAGAAGTTTCAAAAAGATTCTTAATTAATTTGAAACAAAAAGATGTTTAAGAAAATAAAAAATGTGCATTTTTGAATATTTTGAATTAAAAATTTTGAAACTTTCATGAAATTTGTAAAGTTTCAGGATAAAAAAAAATCTTGAAATTCATGAGATAATTTGAACGAATTTTTTATTTTGAAAAATTAATTTCAAGAAAATATTTAAAAAGAGTTAAAAAGATTTCCAAAATCATTAAAACAGAATCTGGAAAATTAGAAGGCAAGTTTTTTAATTTTTCAGAATTTTAAAAATATTTTTTCAAAAATTTATGTAATTTTAAAAGGTATTTGAAGGTTTAAAAGTTTTGGTAATGGTTAAAAAATGATTTAAATATTGAAAAGATTTCCAAAAAATTTTAAACAAAATATAAAGTTTGGAAGATTTTGAAAAAGATTTCAAAATGTTTCAAAAGATTTCTACAAATGGCGAAAAAAATCTGAAAGATTTAAGGGCAGTTTTTTCAATCTTAAAAGATTTTTTAAAATTTTAGGAATAATTCGAAACAGTTTAAAATATAATTTTTCCAAAAATTCTAAATATCTTTTAAACTGACTCGAATTTTTTCTAAAATTTTGCAAAATCCTGTAAAACAGAAAAATTATACTTTTACAGAATTTTAAGAAAAACTGTGCAAAAATTCGAATAATTTTAAAAGATATTTAGAAGCTTTAAAAGTTTTAGAAATGGTTAAAAAATAATTATGTGACATTTGAAAAGATTTACAAAAATTCAAGACAAAATTTAAATTTTTAAAGATTTCGAAAAAATTTTCGAAGCTTTTTAGGAACTTTGAAAGGCTTCAAGAAAATAAAAAAAAAATTCTTGAGAATTTTGTTATTTAAAAAAATTAATTTTTGAAGAAAATTTGAAAAGGTTTTAAAACATAAAGATCTAAAGATATTAGAAAAAAGACAACTTTCTAGCATTACTCTAAGAGAATATAGTTATAAACAATAATAAACAATAATAATATTATTATTAAATAAACAATAATAAATTGTTTAAAAAACTATGTTTGTTAACTGGCATTATTTATTACTTTACTACGTAAAAAGTGGATTAAAAGTTGAAAATTTCAGAAGAAGCCGCAACTATCTAGGATTAATAAAGCAGAAGATAGTTATAAACAATGATAATTTGTTTAAATAATTATGTTTGCTAAATCAAATCAACTAATAACTCACTCCAAGTGAAAATTATACAAATGATTGCAAATTTCAGACAAAATCGCAACTTTATGGAATTATTCAAATTGAATATTATTAACAATAATAATAAACTGTTTAAACAATTAATTTTGTTAACTTTGATTATTTATTTACCTCACTCTAATTACAAATTGGACAAAAAGTGGAAAATTTTGGAAAAAACTTCTATTTTCTAGCATCATTCCAAGAGAATATTATTAATAATAATCAATTGTTTTAATAATAATAATAATCAATTATGTTTTTTTAACATTAATTAAGTATTACCTCACTCTAACTAAAAATTGGACAAAAATTTGAACATTTTTCAACAAACCGCGACTTTCTAACTCTATTCTCAGAGAAAATCTCTAAAAACAATAATAAATTATTTAAATAATTTAATTAAACATCTAATTATCACTATAAAGTAGTATTTTATATATTAGAAACAATTTTCATTTAAAATACTGCAAGTAACATCATAATTAGCGCCAAAAACTCGTAAAACCCATTTTTTCACTTATGGGGTTTTTTGGAACACTATAAAACAGACTTATGGGGGTGATATTTAAAAAGTAATATTTTATTAATCTTTTATGGCTAATTGTGAAGAGTAATGTTGAGTTTCAACTCGATTCACCTAAAATTGACAATTCTGAAAAAAATTTACAAAAAAGTATTTTTTTCTTATAGAAAATACGTGTTAAACTTTATGGGGCTTGCGCCACCTCGAAATTTAATTTTTTTCAAAATGAAAAAAATGAAGTTTTTTTGTGGATTCGAACAATTTTGTTGAAAATTAGTTGCTTTTTTGATTTGAAATTAATTTTTTTGACTAAAAATTCAACTATTCTATTTTTGATTGAAAATTGATCGTTTTTATGAAAATTCAAGTATCTGGTTGAAAATTCATTAATTTTTTTTAATTCGTAAAATTCAACTTGTATTAAAAAGACGTTTTTTTAGTTGAATTGAACTGTATTTGATTAAAAATTAAAATCTTTTTTGGTTGAAATATCAACTAATACATTTTTCGTTCAGAGTTCATCTTTTTTTTAAATAAAAATGTAATTACTTGGTTGAAAGTTAAACTCATTCTTTCGTTAAAAATTAATTTTGTTGTTGTTGAAGTTTCATCATTTTTACTGAAAATTCATCTCTTTGATTGTAAAATGAGGTATTTTTTTGAAAATTCGTTTTTTCTTTTACTGAACATTAATTTTTTTCTCTGAAAATTTAACTATTCTATTACTGGTTTACCATTTATATTTTTTAGTTGAAAATTCGTCTTTTTTGTTAGAAATTAATCTTCTTGGTTGAAAATTAATCTTTTTTCGCTTGAAAATTCAATTATTTCAGTTAAAGATTCACTATTTTAGTTGAAAATTCAACTATTCCAGTTGAAGATTCATCATTATAGTTTAAAATTAATCATATTCGTTTAAAATTAATTTTTTTAGCTGAAAATATAACTATTCTAATTTTTGTTGAAACTTGATCATTTTTAATTAAAAAATTCAACAATTTCGTTGAAAATTCATGTATTTTTTTAACAAATCGTCTTTTTGGTAGATAGTTTATCTTCGGTTTGAAAATTCAACTTTAAGGTTGAAAAAGGAAAACTAATTAGTTTAAATTTAAACTCTTTTATTAAAAGTTCATCTTTTGGTTTAAACTTCATCTATTTCAATTCAAGATTAATCATTTTAGTTGAAAATTTATCACTTTAATTGAAAATTTGTTGTTTTTTTGTGTGAAAAATTAATTTTTTTCAACTGAAAATTTAAATATTCTATTTTTGATTGAAAATTGATCGTTTTTAGTTGAAAATTCAAGTATCTAGTTGAAAATCCATGTATTTTTTTCAATATTCGTTCTTTTTGGTAGAAAATAATTTTCTTGGTTGAAAATTCAACAGTTTGTTTGCAGTTTTTTCTCTTTCTTGACTGAAAAATCTTTCTTAGTTGAAAATTGAACTTATATTGAAAAGTCCTTTTTTAGTTGAATTGAACTGTTTTTGATTAAAAATTAACATCTTTTTTGGTTAAAATATCAAATACTACATTTTTGGTTCAGAATTAATCTTTTTTGGAATGAAAATTTAATGACTTGGTTGAAAGTTAAACTCTTTCTTTTGTTAAAAATTATTATTTTTTTGGTTGAAGGTTCATCATTTTGAATGAAAATTCATCTCTTTGGTTGTAAAATAAGATATTTTGTTGAAAATTTCTATTTTTGGTTGAAAATGTATCTTCTTTAGTTGAAAATTTAACTATTTTATTGAAAATTTTATTTTTAACTGAAAATTCAACTATTCTAATTTTGGTAGAAAATTAATCTTTTTGGTTGAAAATTCAACTGTTCGATCAAAAATTTATTTCTTTGGTTGAAGATTCATCAGTTTAGTTTAAAATTCATTTTTTTTAGATGAAAATGTAACTTTTTTGTTGAAAATTCATTTTATGTGGTTAAAAATGAATTTTTTCAACTGAAAATTTAAATATTTTAAGTTCAAATTTTAAAATTTTCAGTGGAAAATTCAAGTACTTGCTTGAAAATTCATGTATTTTATTGATAATTCGTCTTTTTTTTGCGAAAATCCATTAGTTTGGTTGAAAGTTCAACTATTTAGTTAAAAATTAATATTTTTGATAGAAGATTCATCAATTCAGTTTGAAATTCATTTCCTTAGTTGAAAAATTAACTTTTTTATTAAAAATTAATTATATGTGGTTAAAAATGAATTTTTTCAACTGAAAATTTAACTATTTTGTTTTAAGTTCAAAATTAAATTTTTTTCCTTGAAAATTCAAATACTTGCTTGAAAATTCATGTATTTTATTGATAATTCGTCTTTACGTTAGTAAAATAATCTCATTTATTGAAACTTCATCTTATTGATTGAAAATATATTTTTTTGCTTTAAAATTGAACTATTTTTTTGAAAATTTCTATTTTTGTTTGAAACTGTATCTTCTTTAGTTGAAAATTTAACTATTTTGTTAAAAATTAATTTATTTTTTGGCTGAAAATTCATTTATTTTTTCGTTGAATCGTTCTTAGTGCAAAATTCGATTATTTGGTGGAATATTTAACTATTTTATTGAAAAATCGTATTTTTTCGTTGAAAATTTTATTTTTAATTGAAAATTCAACTATTCTAAGTTTTAGGTTGTAAATTTATCTTTTTTAGTTAAAAATTCATGTATTTTGTTAAAAAAAAAATTTTGGTAGAAAATTAATCTTTTTGGTTGAAAATTCAACTGTTTGATCAAAAATTAATTTTTTTGGTTGAAGATTTATTTTTTAAACTGAAAATTCAACTATTCTATTTTTGGTTGGAAATTTATCTTCTGTAGTTGAATATTCCTGTATTTTGTTGAAAATTTGTCTTATTTTTTTGCAGAAAATTCATCAGTTTGGTTGAAGATTCGTCAATTTAGTTCAAAATTCATTTCTTTAGTTGAAAAATTAACTTTTTTATTAAAAATTAATTTTATGGGGTTAAAAATGAATTTTTTCAATTTTTAAGTTAAAAATTTAATTTTTTCAGTGGAAAATTCAATTCATGTGGTTAAAAATGAATTTTTTAAACTGAAAATTGAACTATTTTGTTTAAGTTCAAAATTTAATTTTTTCAGTGGAAAATTCAATTATTTGGTTGAAAATTAATGTATTTTATTTTTAATTCGTCTTTTTTGATAGAAAAGTAATCTCACTTGCTGAAACTTCATCCTTTTTATTAAAAATTCGTATTTTTATAGTTAAAAATTTATTTTTAAACTGAAAATTCAACTAATCTATTTTAGATTGAAAATTTAGCTGCTGTAGTTGAATATTTCTGTATTTTGTTGAAAATTTGTGTCTTTTTTGCAGAAATGTCATCAATTTGGTTAAAAGTTCAACTATTTAGTTAAAAATTAATTTTTTTGGATTGAAGATTCATCAATTTAGTTTAAAATTAATTTCTTTAGTTGAAAAATTAGCTTTTTTCAGTTAAAAATTCTTTTTTTTTTATTGTTCCAGTTTTATCAATTTAGTGTAAAATTCATTTCTTTAGTTGAAAATTTAACTTTTTCGTTCAAAATTTAACTATTTGGCTTAAGTTCAAAATAAAATTTTTTTAGTTGAAAATACAACCATTTAGTTGAAAATTCATGTATTTTATAGATAATTCGTCTTTTCGTTAGGAAAGTAATCTCATTTGCTGAAACTTCATCTTATTGTTTGAAAATATTTTTTTTTGCTTTAAAATGGAATTATTTTTTTTGAAAATTTCTATTTTTGGTTGAAAATGTATCTTCTTTTGTTGAAAACTAATTTATTTTCTGGTTGAATCTTTTTTATTGCAAAATTCAATTATTTGGTTCTTATTTTTACGGTGAAAATTTTATTTTTAACTGACAATTTCACTATTCTATTTTTGGTTGTAAAGTTATCTTTTTTAGTTGAAAATTCATGTATTTTGTTAAAAATTGGTCGTTTTTGGCAGAAAATTCAACTTTTTGGTTGAAGATTCATCAAATTAGTTTAAAATTCATTTATGTGGTTAAAAATTAATTTTTTCAATTGACAATTTAACTATTTTGTTTTAAGCTTAAAATTTAGTTTTTTCAGTGCAAAATTCAATTATTTCGTTGAAAATTAATGTATTTTATTTTTATTTCAATTTTTTTGGTAGAAAAGTAATCTCACTTGCTGAAACTTCATCCTTTTTATTAAAAATTCGTATTTTTATGGTTGAAAATTTATTTTTTAATCTGAAAATTCAACTATTCTATTTTTGGTTGAAAAGTTATCTTATTTACTTGAATATTCCTGTATTTTCTTCAAAATTTTTCTTTCTTTTTTTGCAGAAAATTTATCAATTCGGTTGAAAGTTCAACTATTCAGTTAAAACTTTTTTTTTTCTTGAAGATAAATCATTTTATTATAAAAATGTATTTCTTTAGTTGAAAATGATTTTTTAACTAAAATTGATCTATTCCATTTTTGATTGAAAATTTATTGAATTTGGTTCAACTATTTAGTTAAAAATTAATGTTTTTGGTTGAAGATTCATCAATTTAGTTTGAAATTCATTTCCTTAGTTGAAAAATTAACTTTTTTATTAAAAATTAATTTTATGTGGTGAAAAATGAATTTTTTCAACTGAAAATTTAACTATTTTGTTTCAAGTTCAAAATTAAACTTTTTTAGTTGAAAATTCAAATACTTGCTTGAAAATTCATGTATTTTATTGATAAAGCGTCTTTTTTGGCAGAAAAATAATTTCATTTGATGAAACTTCATCCTTTTTGTTAAAAATTCATATTTTTATGGTTGAAAATTTATTTTTTAAACTGAAAATTTAAGTATTCTATTTTAAGTTCTGAATTTATATTTTTTAGTGGAAACTTCAACTATTTGGTTGAAATTTAATTTTGTTTGTTTGTTAAATATTTAATTATTTTGTTGAACAGTTGTTTTGTTTTTGCTTGAAATATTTTTTTTCTAACTGAAAACTGAACTATTCTATTTTAAGTTGAAATTTGAAATATTTGGTTGAAAATTCTTTTTTTATGTTGTTTAAAATCAATTTTTTAACTGAAAATATGGAAATATTATATATATTATATTGAAATAAATATTGAAAATTTATTTTTTAAACTGAAAATTAAACCATTCTATTTTTAGTAAAAAATTGATCTTATGTAGTAGAATATTGCTGTATTTTGTTGAAAATTTGTCTTTTTTTCAGAAAATTCAACAATATTTTATATAATAAATCATTTTAGTATAAAAATTTATTTCTTTAGTTGAAAATGATTTTTTAACTAAAATTGATCTATTCCATTTTTGGTTGAAAATTTATTGAATTTGGTTTTATATTTTTATTATATTTTATTTGGTTGAATATTTATATATGATCTATAAGATTTTAGGATATTTTAACAGATTCCAAGGAGTTTTTAATACATTATCAACATTTGAAGGGATTCAAAAGGATTTTTTATATTTCCGAAGAATTTGAAATAGATTTCAATCTTTTGAAGGGATTCCAAAGAGATTTAAAGAATTTAATGGGATTAACATTTTTTTTTTAATACTTAAGGGTATTTTTAAAAAATCCAAGAAATTTTTAGGAGCTTTAAAGAATTTAAAGAGATTAACTTTTTTTTTTAAGATCTGAGGGTATTTTTAGAAATTCCGAAAAAATTTCAATAAATTTAAATAATTTTTTTTTATTTTTTTTTGTTGAAAACTCGTGGTTTTTCGTATAAATAATTATATTATTTATTATTTTTGCAGTATGGAGGGCAAAGAGTTCCTACAGCCTCTTCTCCAGCAAACACAAATAGCAGCTCCAGTAGCGCCACAGGTAGTCAAAGTGGTACGATGAGTACCAACCTTAGCAATAATGCAATGCAGGGACAGCAGGTGGAGCAGCTGTCGAAAACAAATTTGTATATTCGTGGCCTCAACCAAAACACAACAGATAAGGACCTCGTAAATATGTGTTCTCAGTAAGTATATTTTTTTACCTATTATTTATTATCACTTCAAATTTTCCAAATTTCGAAAAACACATTAATATTGAGGCGGGATATATTTAATCAAGAAGGAATTAATTATTTACTAAAAAAAAAGACTTCTATAATGTCGTTTTCTCGAAGAAGCAAGCATTTCCAATTTAAATTTCGCGCCAACATGATGACGTCAAAATCTTGCTCACGTGACATCGCCACCTAAAACTGGCGCGAAATTTAAATTTTCAGATTTTCTCTACGTCGATTAATGACTTTCTGTTTAATAAATTACATTTTTTTTCTTTCAGATATGGAACTATAACCTCTACAAAGGCGATTCTGGATAAAAATACCAATAAATGTAAAGGTACTTAAATAAGATTGACTTTTTTTAGTACCTATTGATTGTAGACTGATTTTTTTTATCTTTGCTTAGGGGATTTTTTGGAAAAAAATTGCAAAAGTCAAGGAATTTCTGTAAGAAGCAAATATATTCGGGTATTTTGAAAGATTCATAAAATTTTAAAAAGATTTAAATAATTTGAAGGGATTTCTAAGGATTTTAAAGAATTTAGGGTATTTTTAAAAATTCCAAGGAATTTTCAAGAGCTTTAAATAGTTTCAAGAGATTTCAAAACATTTCAAAGGATTTGAAATATTTCAGGTTATTTTAAAAAATGCCAAAGCATTTTCAAGAAACCAAATATTTTCCAAGGCTTTTAATGTTTTTAATGGACTAAAAAATTCAAAAAAGGTTTTTGGGATCTTTTAAGAGATTCCAAGGAATTTTTAATAGATTTCAATAATTCGAAGGGATTCCGAAGGATTTTAAACATTTTGTGGTATTCTTAAAAATTCCAATTGATTTTAAAGAGCTTTAAAAAGGTTTGAAAAGATTTCAAAGGATTAGAAATGTTTTGGGGTATTTTTAAAAATTCGAAAGAATTTTTAAGGATTTGAAAGATTTTAATGATTTTAAGGAATTTAAAAAATTGTTCATGGGGTTGTAAGAATTTCGGAAGATATGGAACAATTTTATAGGATCTATAAGATTTTAGGATATTTTAACAGATTCCAAGGAGTTTTTAATAAATTTTGATCATTTGAAGGGATTCAAAAGGATTTTATATATTTTTTGGATATTCTTGAAAATTCCAAGGGATTTTCTAGCGTTTTAAAAAATGTCAAGAGATTTCAATTTTTTAAAAATGATTTTAGGGTATTTTTGAAATTCCAAGAAATTTAAAAGAGCTTTAAAAAGTTTCAAGGGATTTTAAAGGATTTGAAATATTTTCGGGTATTTTAAAAGTTTCTGAAGAATTTGAAATAGATTTCAATCGTTTGAAGGGATTCCGAAGGATTCTTAAAGATTTTAGGGTATTTTTAAAAATTCCCAGGAATTTTCAAGGGCTTTAAAGAATTTAATGGGATTAACTTTTTTTCCTAATATTTTAGGTTATTTTTAAACAATCAAAAAAAAATTAAGAGTTTCAAAGAATTTAATGGGATTAACATTTAAAAAAGAATATTTTAGGGTATTTTTTAAAAATCCAAGAAATTTGTAGGAGCTTTAAAGAATTTAAAGGGATTAACATTTTTTAAAAATATTTTAGGGTATTTAAAAAAAATAAAAAATCAATTTAAGAGCTTTAAAGAATTTAATGGGATTAACATTTTTTTTAAATATATATTTTAGGGTATTTTTAAAAAATCCAAGACATTTTTAGGAGCTTTAAAGAATTTAAAGGGATTAACATTTTTTTTTAAAGATTTGAGGATATTTTTAAAAATTCCGAAAAATTTTTAATAAATTTCAATAATTTGAAGGGATTTCAAAAGATTTTAGGGTATTTTTAATACATCCAAGTAATTTTCAGAAGCTTCAAAGAATTTAAAGAGATTAACATTTTTTGAAAGATTTTAGTTTACGTTTAAAAAATCCAAGAAATTTTCAAGAGCTTTAAAGAATTTAATGGGATTAACATTTTTTTTAAAAATATTTTATTGTATTTTTAAAAAATCAAAAAAAAGTTTAAGAGCTTCAAAGAATTTAATGGGATTAACATTTTCTTTAAAAATAATTTAGGGTATTTTTAAAAAATCCAAAAAAAATTTAGGAGCTTTAAAGAATTTAAAGGGATTAACATTTTTTTAAAATATTTTAGGGTATTAAAAAAAAAAAAAATTAACAGCTTTAAAGAATTTAATGGGATTAACATTTAAAAAAAATATATTTTAGTGTATTTTTAAAAAATCAAAAAAAAATTTAAGAGCTTCAAAGAATTTAATGGGATTAACATTTTCTTTAAAAATATTTTAGGGTATTTTTAAAAAATCCAAGAAAATTTTAGGAGCTTTAAAGAATTTAAAGGGATTAACTTTTTTTTTTAAATATTTTAGGGTATTTAAAAAAAAAAATTAACAGCTTTAAAGAATTTAATGGGATTAACATTTTTTTTTAAAATATTTTAGTGTATTTTTAAAAATTCAAAAAAAAATTAAGAGCTTCAAAGAATTTAATGGGATTAACATTTTCTTTAAAAATATTTTAGGGTATTTTTAAAAAATCAAAAAAAATTTTAGGAGCTTTAAAGAAGTTAAAGGGATTAACATTTTTTTTTTAATATTTTAGGGTATTTAAAAAAAAAATTAACAGCTTTAAAGAATTTAATGGGATTAACATTTTTTTAAAGATTTTAGTTTATGTTTAAAAAATCCAAGAAATTTTCAAGAGCTTTAAAGAATTTAATGGGATTAACATTTTTTTAAAGATTTTAGGGTATTTTTAAAAATTTCGAAGAATTTTCAATTAATTAAAATCATTTGAAGGGATTTCAAAGGATTTTAGGGTATTTTAAAACATCCAAGTAATTTTCAGAAGCTTTAAAGAATTTGAAGGAATTAACATTTTTTAAAGATTTTAGAGTATTTTTAAAAAATCCAAGAAATTTTCAAGCGCTTTAAAGAATTTGAAGGGATTAAAATTTTTTTTTAAAGATTTTAGGGTATTTTTAAAAATTCCGAAAAACTTTCAATAAATTTCAATTATTTGAAGGGATTCCAAAGGATTTTATGGTATTTTCAAAACATCTAGGAATTTTCAAGAGCTTCAAAGAATTTGAAGGGATTAACATTTTTTAAATGTTTTTGGGGTATTTTTAAAAATTCCGAAAAATTTTCAGTAAAATTCAATTATTTATTGTATTTTCAAAACATTTAAGGAATTTTCAAGAGCTCTAAAGAATTTGATTTGTTTTTTTGGTATTTTAAAAGATTCCGAAGAATTTGAAATAGATTTCAATCGTTTGAAGGGATTCTAAAGGATTTGAAAGATTTTAGGGATTATCAAAAAATCCAAGGAATTTTCAAGATCTTTAAAGAATTTAATGGGATAAATTTTTTATTAGATTTTGGTATTTTTTTCAATTCAAAAGAATTTTAAAGATTTTTAAGGGTATGTAAAGTAGGGTAACTGAGGAGAAATCAGCGAAGTGGAGAAGTAGTGGAAGTGAGGGGAGGTGAACTAGGGCAAATGAGGGTAGGAAAAGTAGATGAAATAGGACAAATGAGGGGCAATTAGTGAATAGGAAGTAGGTGAAATGGGGGGAGGGCACCTAGGAGAAGTGAGGGAAAATGAGAGGTGGGGAAGTAGGGGGATCATGGAAAATTAGGGCAGGGGAAGTGAGAGCACGTAGGAGAAGTGAGTGTAAGTGAGGGATGGAGTAGGAGTGGAGAGGTTATGGCTGGGGAAGGGAAGTAGGGGAAGGGGAGTGTTAGCTGAATAAGCGAGGATAGGGAGAAGTAGTGGTGAAAGAAGTTAGGGATTTTTTATATTTTATAAAGAGTCGGATAGGATTAAAAAGGATAAGATAGATGAGGGGGGGGGGTATACGACAATGGGGGAGATTTGAATTACTGAATATGTTAAGAAATGAGTGGCGGTGGTAGAGGAAATAGGGAGAAATGAGGGTATGTAAAGTAGGGTAACTGAGGAGAAATCAGCGAAGTGGAGAAGTAGTGGAAGTGAGGGGAGGTGAATTAGGGCAAATGAGGGTAGGGAAAGTAGATTAAATAGGACAAATGAGGGGCAGTTAGTGAATGGGAAGTAGATGAAATGAGGGGAGGGAACCTAGGGGAAGTGAGGGTAAATAAGTGGTAGGGAAGTAGGAGAATGATGGAAAATTAGGACAGGGGAAGTGAGGGGACGTAGGAGAAGTGAGTGTAAGTGAGGGATGGAGTAGGAGTGGAGAGGTTATGGCTGGGAAAGGGAAGTAGGGGAAGGGGAGTGTTAGCTGAATAAGCGAGGATAGGGAGAAGTAGTGGTGAAAGAAGTTAGGGAATTTTTATTTTGTATATTTTATAAAGAGTCGGATAGGATTAAAAAGGATAAGATAGATGAGGGGGGAGGGGTTATAGGACAAGGGGGGATTTGAACCACTGGATATGTTAATAAATGAGTGGCGGTGGTAGAGGAAATAGGGTGAAATGAGGGAATGTAAAGTAGGGGAAATGAGGATAAATGAGTGGAGTGGAAGTAGGGGAAGTGAGGGTAGGTGAATTAGGGGAACGAGGTTAGGGAAAGTAGATGAAATAGGACAAATGAGGGGAAATTAGTGAATGGGAAGTAGGTGAGATAAGGGGAGGGAACCTAGAGGAAGTGAGGGAAAATGTGAGGTGGGGAATTAGGGGAATGATGGAAAATGATTGTAGGGGAAGTGAGGGGAAAATAGGGAGGGGAAGTAGGAGAAGTGAGGGAAAGTAGGGCAAATGATTAGAAATGAGGGAAGGGGAAGGGAAGGGGAGTGTTAGAACGAAAGGGGAGATTTAAAAGAAGTAATTAATGTTAGTTGATGTTTTAAACAATAAAAATAGTAAAAATAAAAAATAAATTTTCTGGAATAGTATATCGTTAGGTGGAGTGCTGGAGGGTTAAAGTGAAGTGTGTGTGTGCAATGTGCATGGCTTGGTTGTGCTTTGCTGGCAGGCTGCATCGATCGCATCAACGTTCTGGTGACCTCGACCCAATGCCACCGTCTTCCACCCACAAACCAGCCCTACCCTGTGCAGTATTTTGGATCTGGACCGTCAGCAATTTCTATTCTATCCAATGCGGAAGTAAAAAAAAATTGTCGCATCAGTAAATCAGTATTTAAATATGATTCATAGGGGAGACTGGTACACAGTGGATAGGAGTACACACTGGATAATGCAATTTTTTTATTATAGGAATGATATTAATATAATTTGATATTTTTTTACAGAAGGTTAAACATTTTTTGTTGCAAAACTGATTATAGTGTATAATAATAATAATTCCTATTATTATGAAAAATTCAAATTATCCAGTGTGTACTTATATCCAGTGTGTACTAGTTTCCCTTATAATAACTTCTTATCCTTACCAAAATTCTTTAAACTATTATCTTAATATTATTAGATAGGGGAGACTGGTACATAGTGGATAGGAGTACACACTGGATAATCCAGTTTTTTTCATTATAGGAATGATATTAATATAATCCATTTTTTTTACAGGAAGTTTAAAATTGCTTGTTGTAAAAATGATTAGAGTGGATAATTATAATCCTAATGTGAAAAAATCACATTATCCAGTGTGGACTAGTAACCAGTGTACGTATCTGCCCCATAATAAATTATTATTTTTTCCGCAATTGTTCAAACCAGTGATCTAGTATGATTGAATAGGGGAGACTGGTACACATTGGATAGGAGTACATACTGAATAGTTTATATTTTTTCATAATAAGAATGGTATTAAATATTAACCTACTCTAATATTTTTTACTTGAAGTCTAGGAAAATTACTTCTTCTAAAAATCATGCGATTGGATAATAATTATTCTTTTTATGAAAAATTCACATTATCCAGTGTGTACTAGCATTCACTATTTTCCTATCCACTATGCACCAGTCTCCCCTTTAATGAGTTATTATCTTTTCCGCAATTATTTAAACTACTAACCCAAAATTATTGTATAGGGGAGACTGGTACACACTGGATAATGAAAATTGGCTCCTAATAGAAAGGATATTCATCTAATCTTTTTTTTTGCAAGTAGCCTGAAATTACTTTTTATAAAAATGACTAGAGTGGATAATTATTATTCCTATGATGACAAAATTAAAATTATCCAGTGTGTACTCCTATTCAGTGTGTACCAGGCTCCCCTCTAATAAGATATTAGCTTTTCCGCAATTATTTAAACTACTAACACAAAATTATTGTATAGGGGAGACTGGTACATACTGAATAGGAGTACACACTGGATAATGAAAATTTGCTCCTAATAGAAAGGATATTCATCTAATCTTTTTTTTTTGCAAGTAGCCTGAAATTACTTTTTATAAAAATGATTAGAGTGGATAATTATTATTCCTATGATGACAAAATTAAAACTATCCAGTGTGTACTCCTATCCAGTGTGTACCAGACTCCCCTCCAATAAGTTATTATCTTTTCCCCAACTTGGACGTGAATTCTGTTTGTCCTACTTTTGCCCCACTTGCATTTGAGTCAAGAAAATAGAGAATTGGGTCTATAGATAACGAAAAGAGGGAAAAAGAGAGTCAAATGGAGCAAGTTGCCAAGGTTACGTTCACGTCATACCTCCCCGAAACGGGTCTCGGTACCACTTCCATTTATTAAAATTATTTCATTCCATCATTTTTAGGGTGATTTTTTACTCTTTTTTTTTAATGTGAAAATTTGAATGGAAAGGAAACTTGGAAAAATTTTCCGAACTATTTTGACCCTGTAGAAAGTAAAAATGGGGCAGAGAAGAAAGTGGTGAGCAAAATCTGAGCTCTTCTATAGTATTTCTCGAGTATTCAAGAACTTTTAATAAATCTTTTCTAAAGTTAAGTGAAAAAATATAATTTTTTTAATGTTTTGTTTTGATAAGGATTTAAAAAAGCAAAGATGGCATTCAGTTGTAAAAGTAGAACGACTATAGCTGGGATACTGGATGAGGGAAGTGGGTCGATAGAGCTCCTGGACTCCCATCTCTCTTCTCTCGGGAGCTCAGTATTCTATATTTTGCATTACGCAACTGTCTCTCTCTCTCTCTCTCTTCCACCCCTATTTTATCATTTTTCTATATTTAAAAAAAAATTTATAATATGGTTTCATCTTTTTTTATTTCTGATACAAGAAACTTCTAAAGAAAGAATACCACAAGTTTTCCCCTCTTCAGAAGAAAAAAGAGGCTTTGATTCGAAAAAAAGTTTCTTTGATTCAAATAAAAATATTGATTTTTTTTAGACCAGCAAAATTACTCAATTTAAGCCTCTTCATTTGCTCAAAAGCGCAGTTGACTGAATTTAAGCCTCTGCTGAAACTTCATTCTAGTATGATGCTTAGTTTCAGCCTCAAGAGCGTTTTAACTTCAGTCGAGAGAGTGAAAGTCATTTCTATGTCAAAGTCATCATATGAGCCTTAATTCAAGTTCAAACGTACAAAATTACTTAATTTAAGCCTCTTTATTTCTTTAAAAACTAAGTTGACTGAATTTAAGTTCCTGCTAAAACTTCATTCTAGTATTAAACTTACTTTCAGCCCCTAAAGCGTCTTAATTTTAGTCGAGATTGTGAAAATAATTTCTGGACTTGAATGATGTATTATATGAGCTTTAATTTAAGTTCCGATTAAAAAAAATTACTCAATTTAATCCTCTTGATTTAAAAAAAAACGCATTCGTCTGAATGTAAGCCCCTGCAAAACTTCATTCTAATATTATGCTTACTTTCAGCCTCAAAAGCGCATTAATTTCCGTCGAGATAGTGAAACTCATTTCTAGGCTAAAGTCATCATATGAGCCTTAATTTAAGTTCAAACGTAAAAGATGACTTAATTTAAGCCTCTTCATTTCCTTAAAAACGCAGTGGTCTTAATTTAAGCCCCTGTTGCAGCTTCACTCTAATATTATTCTTATTTTCATCCTCAAAAGCGTTTTCAATTTCAGCCGCGATTTAAAAAGTCATTTCTAGAGCAAAGTCATCATATGAGCCTTAATTTAAGTTCAAACGTAAAAAATTACTTAATTTAAGCCTCTTCATTACCTTAAAAATGCAGTTGACTTTGCCCCTGCTAAAACTTTATTCTAGTATGAAACTTACTTTCAGCCTCTAAGGCGTCTTAATTTTAGTCGAGATTGTGAAAAAAATTTCTGGGCCTAAATTATGTATTATATGAGCTTTAATTTAAGTTTCGATTTTAAAAAAATTACTCAATTTAACCCTCTTAATCTTTTTAAAAACACATTTGTCTGAATTTAAGCCCCTGCTGAAGTTTCATTCTAATATTATGCTTACTTTCAGCCTCAAAAGCGTTTTAATTTCAGCCGCGATAGAAAAAGTCATTTCTAGACCAAAGTCATCACATGAGCCTTAATTTAAGTTCAAAGGTAAAAAATTACTTAATTTAATCCTCTTTATTTATTTAAAAACACAGTTGACTGAATCTAAGCCCCTGCTGAAACTTAATTCTAGTATTATGCTATATTTTCAGCCTAAAAAGCGTTTTAATTTCAGTCGAGAAAGTGTAAGTCATATCTAGGCTAAAATTAGATATCTCATAGGTCTTAATTTAAGTTTAAACTTGAAAAATTACTCAATTTAAGCCTCTTCATTTACTTAAAAACGCAGTTGTCTGAATTTAAGCCCCTTCTGAAGTCTCATTCTAATATTATGCTTACTTTCAGCCTCAAAGGCGTTTTAATTTCAGCTGCGATTGTGAAAGCCATTTCTAGGCAAAAGTCAGCTTATGAGCCTTAATTTCAGTTAAAGCGTAAAAAATTACTCAATTTAAGCCTCTTCATTTACTTAAAACACGCAGTAGACTGAATGTAAGCACCTCCTGGAGGTCTTAATTTAAGTTTGAACTTGAAAAATTACTCAATTTAAGCCTCTTCATTTCTTTAAAAACTAAGTTGACTGAATTTAAGTCCCTGTTGAAACTTCCTTTTATTATGAAGCTTACTTTCCGCCTCTAAAGCGTCTTAGTTTTAATTGAGATTCTGAAAATCATTTTGTGGGCTTAAATTATATTTTATAAGAGCCTTGATTTAAGTTTCGATTAAAAAAATTACTCAATTTAAGCCTCTTTATTTCCTTAAAAACGAAGTCGACTGAATTTAAGCCCCTGCTTGCACTTCATTATATTATGATGCTTACTTTCAGCCTCAAAATCGTTTTAACTTCAGTCCAGATATTGAAAATCATTTCTAGACTAAAGTCATCATATGAGCCTTAATTTAAGTTCGAACATAAAAAATTACTTAATTTAAGCCTGTTAATTTCTTTAAAAACGCAGTTGACTGAATCTAAGCCCCTCATGAAACTTCATTCTAGTGTTAAACTTACTTTCAGCCGCTAAAGCGTCTCAATTTTAGTAGAGATTGTGAAAATAATTCCTGGGCTTAAATAATGTATTATATGAGCTTTAATTTAAGTTTCGATTTAAAAAAATTACTCAATTTAATCTTCTTTATATCCTGAAAAGCGCAGTTGACTGAATTTAAGCCCCAGCTGGAACTTCTTTCTAGTATGAAGCTTATTTTTAGCCTCAAAAACATCTTAATTTCAGTTGAGATAGTAAACATAATTTTTGTTTTCAAATTGTGTTTCCTATGAGCCTTAATTTAAGTTGGAAATTAAAAAATTGCTCATTTTAAGCCTCTTTACCTAAAAACGCAATTGACTAAATTCAAGTTTCAGTCAGAATAGTGAAAATAATTTTTGGGCTCAAATTATGTAAAGACGAAAGTAGGTATTTAAGTTTCAGCTGAGATAGAGAATATCATTTCTAGGTTTATATTACTTGTATAAACATTAATTTACTATTCAAATAATAAAATTACTCAAATTAAGCCTCTTTACTGACTTGAAAGAGCAAGGACTGAATTTAAGCCTTTTATGAAACTTTATTCCAGTATGAAGCTGATTTTCAGCCTCAAAAGCGTCTTACTTTTAGCGTCAAAGGCCTCTTAATTTTAGTCTCGGAAGCGTCTCACTTTTAGCCTCAAAGTGTCTTAATTTCAGTCGGGATAAAAAAACACATTTCTGGACTTAAATTATGTTTTTTTTACTTTACTTACCTGAAAGTAAATTAAATGAATTTCAGTCCCTGCTGAAACCTAATCCTAATATAAAACTTACTTTTAGCCTCAAAGGTGTCTTACTTCAAGCCTCAAACGCCTTACTCAAAGTTTAACATTAAAAAATGACTTCATTTAAGCCTCTTCAGTTACTTTGAAGCACGTTTGACTGGATTAAGCCCCAGCTGAAACTTCATTCTAGTATGGATCTTATTTTCAGCCTCAAAAGCATCTTAATTTCTGTCGAGATTCTAAAAATAATTTCTGTATTATATTTGTCTCAATGTAAGTTTAAAATTAAATATTGTTTAATTTAGGCCTCTTTATTTACTTAAAAGAGAATAGACTGAATTTCAGCTCCTCCTGAAACTTCATTCTTGTATAAAGCTTACTTTCAGCCTCAAAAGCATCCTAATTCCAGCCTCAAAAGTGTCTTGCATTCAGCCTCGAGAGCGTCTTAATTTCAGTCGAGATTGTAACAGTAATTTCAGGGCTTAATTTATGCATTAACTGAGCCTTAATTTGAGTTTTAATTTAATAATTATTCAATTTAAACCTCATTATTTACTTGAAGATAAATTTTCTGAATTTAAGGCCCCGCTAAATCCTCATTCTATTACTAGGCTTAGTTTCAGCCTCAAAATTGTCTTAATTTCAGTCGAGATAACGAAACTCATTTCTTGGCTTAAATCATGTTTCATATGAACCTTAGTTCAGATTTCAAATAAAATATTACTCAAGTTAAGCCTCTTTATTTACTTAAAAGCGCATTTGATTGAATTTAAGTCCCTACTGAAACTTCATTCTAGTATGGAGCTTTTTTTCAGCCTCAGAAGCATCTTAATTTCAGTCGAGATTGCAAAAATCATTTCTGTATTATATGAGCCTTAATGCAGGTTCAAAATTAAATATTGTTTAATTTAAGCCTCTTTATTTACTTGAAAGTGAATTGACTGAATTTAAGCCTCAACTGAACCATCATTTTAGCATGAAGATTACTTTCAGCCTCAAGAGTGTTTCAATTTCAGTCGAGATTGTAAATATAATTTCTGGGCCTAAATTATGTATTTTATGAACCTTAATTTAAGGTTCAAATGAAATCTTACTCAATTCAAGCCTTTTTATTTACTTAGAAGTGAATTGACTGAATTTAGGCCCTAGCTGAAACTTAATTTTACTATGAAGATTACTTGTAGCCTCAATACCGTCTTACTTTTGACCTTAAATGCGTCTTACTTTCAGCCTCAAAAGTGTTTTAATTTCAGTCGAGATTGTAAATATGATTTCTGGGCTTAAATTATGTATTGTATGAGCCTGAATTTAGGTTTCAAATGAAATATTACTCAATTTAAGTATCCTTATTTGCTTAAGAGTGAATTGACTGAATATAAGCCCCTCCTGAAACTTCATTTAAGTATAAAGATTACTTTCAGCCTCAATAGCGTCTTACTTTCAACCTTAAAATCATCTTACTTTCAGCCTCAATAATGTCTTAATATCAGTCGATATTGTAAAAATCATTTCTGGGCTTAAATTATGTATTATATGAGCCTTAATTTAAGACTTTTTATTTACTTAATTGACTTGACTGAATTTAGAGCCCCAGCAGAAACTTAATTTCAGTGTGAAGATTACTTTCAGCTTCAATAGCCTCTTACTTTCAACATTAAACGCATCTTACTTTCAGCCTTAATAGTATCTTAATTTTAGTCGAGATTGAAAAATCATTTCTGGGCTTAAATTATGTATTATATTAGCCTTAATTTCAGCCTTTTTATTTACTTAGAAGTGACTTGACTGAATTTAGGGCCCCAGCTGAAACTTCATTTTAATGTGAAGATTACTTTAAGCAACAATAGCGTTTTACTTTCAACCCAAAATGATCTTACTTTCAGCCACAATAGTGTCCTAATTTCAGTCAAGATTGTTAAAATCATTTCTGGGCCCAAATTATGTATTGTATGAGCCTTAATTTAAGTCTTTTTATTTACTTGGAAGTGACTAGACTGAATGTTGGGCCCCAGCTGAAACTTCATTTTAGTGTGAAGATTACTTTAAGCAACAATAGCGTCTTACTTTCGACCTGAAAAGCATCTTACTTTCAGCCTCAAAACTGTCTTAATTTCAGTTGAAATTGTAAATATCACTTCTAAGCCTAAATTATGTATTGTATGAGCCTAAATTTAGGTTTCAAATGAAATATTACTCAATTCAAGCCTCTTTATTTACTTAGAAGTTAATTAACTGAATTTAAGCCCCAGGTGAAACGTTACTGCAGTATGAAGATTACTTTCAGCTTCAATAGCGTCTTACTTTCAATATCAAACGCATCTTACTTTCAGCTTCAAAAGTGTCTTAATTTCAGTCGAGATTGTAAAAATCATTTCTGGGTTTAAATTATGTATTGTATGAGCCTTAATTTAAGCCTTTTTATTTACTTAGAAGTGAGTTGAATGACATTAAGCCCCAGCTGAAACTTCATTTTAGTATGAAGATTACTTGCAGCTTCAATATCGTCTTACTTTCAACCTTAAACGCATCATACTTTCCAGCACCAATAGTGTCTTCATTTCAGTTTAGATTGTGAAAATCATTTCTGGGCTCAAGTTATGTATTATATGAACCTTAATTTAAGCCGTTTTATTTACTTGGAAGTGAATTAACTGAGTTTAAGCCCCAGCTGAAACTTTCTTTTAGTATGAAGATTACTTTCAGCTTGAATAGTGTCTTACTTTCAACATTAAACGCATCTTATTTTCAGCCTCAATAGTGTCTTAACTTCAGTCGAGATTGTAAAAATAATTTCTTGACCTAAATTATGTATTATATTAGCCTTCATTTAAACCTTTTTATTTACTTAGAAGTGAATTGACTAAATTTAAGCCTCAGCTGAAACTTTCTTTTAGTATGAAGATTACTTTCAGCCTGAATAATGTCTTGCTTTCAGCCTGAATGGTGTCTTACTTTCAGTCTGAATAGTGTCTTACTTTCAGCCTCAATAGTGTCTTAACTTCAGTCGACATTGTAAAAATAATTTCTGGACTTAAATTATGTATTATATTAGCCTTAATTTAAGCCGTTTTAATTACTTAAAAGTGAATTCACTAAATTTAAGCCCCAGCTGAAACTTTCTTTTAGTATGAAGATTACTTTCAGCTTGAATAGTGTCTTACTTTCAAGATTAAACGCATCTTATTTTCAGCCTCAATAGTGTCTTAACTTCAGTCGAGATTGTAAAAATAATTTCTAGCCTTCATTTAAACCTTTTTATTTACTTAGAAGTGAGTTGACTAAATTTAAGCCTCAGCTGAAACTTTCTTTTAATATGAAGATTACTTTCAGCCTGAATAATGTCTTACTTTCAGCCTGAATGGTGTCTTACTTTCAGCCTGAATAGTGTCTTACTTTCAGCCTGAATAGTGTCTTACTTTCAACAATAAACACATCTTACTTTCAGCCTCCAAAGTGTCTTAATTTCAGTTGAGATTGCAAATTCAAGCCTCTTTAGTTACTTAAAAGTGAATTGACTGAATTTAAGCTCCCGCTGAAAGTAAGAAAATCCTAAAATGATGAAATTTATTTTTACCGAGAGGAGGGTGAAGGAGGGAGGGAAGGAAGGAAGGAAGGCTTTTAAAGCTAGAAATGAGATGAAAGAGAATTCAGAAAGTGGGTACAGTTGTGGAGGACCAGAGGAACACGGTGCAATCAATGAGACTCTCAAATAGAAAAAGATGAACTATGGGCCAGTGCGCATGCGTCGTGGACCATTGCATGAAAACGCCCCAGTTTATTTTCTTCAAAAGGATCGCTTATTTATTATTCATCAAATTAAAGCTTCATTTTATTTCATATTTCCCTAAATAATTTTTATAATAATAATAATAATAATTTAAATAATTTTTTTTTAAATAATTTTTTTCATTCATGCTTCAATGAAATTTGAACCGAAAATATAAATTTAAATATCACAGTTGGCAATTTTTTTTTTAATAATTGTTGATAAACTCAATTTAATCAGAGAAATTAATAATTAATTAATTAATTTAATTAATTCGTTAATTTATTTATAAGTTAATTTAAATCAGAGAAATTTAATAAACAAATTTGAAAATACTGTTACTTCCAAATTTGATTGCAAACAAAAAAATTTTAATATTTTTCCACCAACATTGTTTATAACAATCTTTTAAACATTTTTGTGACTAGCAGTCATTCGCAAAATAATTTAAAACAATTGTAGTGCAGAATACCTTTTTTTGCGCGCGAAAGTGCCAACAGTTTGAATTTGTTTATCTCAATTGTTTATGAAAATTTAAATTGTTATAATTTACCAAATATTAAATAAGTATATATAATTTTGAAAAATATTCTAAGAAATTCATATACCAAGGGAAAATTAATGTCTGGAAAATCAGAAATTAAAAAATTTGTTTACAATAATGATTATTGCAAATTTTTTAAAACGTTTTGTAATAAAGGTCACTTCATTCTTTCATTAATTTCTTTGTATTATACCTTAACGTATTTGATTAATAATAATTCGATTTTTCATCCAACCGAATTTTTTATATATTTTAATTAAAAAAAAAAAGTTCCTTTATTTATTCATTCATTTTTTTATAAAAGTAATCATGCTTGAATATTAATAATTTGATTTTTCAGTTAGTTTGATTTTGTATATATTGTAATTCCCAATCTTTTTAATTTTCTTCTTTTATTCATTCATTCACTCAATTACTCAAAGTTTTTTTTTATAAACATAAACATACTTATATATTAATAATTCGATTTTTCAGTTAGCTTCACGTTTTATTAATTTTAATTCCCAATCTTTTTAATTTTCTTTCTTTCATTCTTTCATTTACTCAATTACTGAAAGTTTTTTTCATAATCGTAAACATACTCGATTATTAATAATTTGATTTTTCAGTTAGCTTGATTTTCTATATTTTTAATTCCTAATCTTTTTTATTTTCTTCATTCATTCATTCATTCACTTAAATGTTTTTTTTATAAACGTTAACATACATTTATTATTAGAAATTTGATTTTTCAGTTAGTTTGTTTTTGATATATATTTTAATTCCTAATCTTTCTAAATTTCTTCATTCATTCATTCACTCAATTACCCAAACTTTTGTTATAAACGCAAACATACTTGATTGTTAATACATAGTTTGATTTTTCAGTTAGCTTAATTTTTTATATATTTCAATTCCTAATCTTTTTAATTTTATTCATTCACACAATTCTTAAGATATAGAAAATTAAGCTGACTGAAAGATCAAATTATTCATATTCAAGTATTTTTACGTGCATAACAAAACTTTGAGGTAATTGTGTGAATGAATGAATAAATTAAGAAAAGTAAAAAGATTAGGAATTCAAATATATAAAAAATTCAGCTGGCTGAAAAAACGAATTATTTATATTTAAGTATGTTTACATTTATAACAAAAACTTTGAGCGATTGAGTTAATTAATGATTTAAAGAAGAAAATTAAAAAGATTAGGAATTGAAATATATAGACAATTCAGCTATCTGAATGATCGTATTATCAATAGTCAATAATGTTTACGTTTATAAAAAAAAACTGTGAGTAATTGAGTAAATGAACGAAAGATGAAAATAAAAAAGATTAGGAATTAAAGAATATAGAAAATTCTGCTGGCTGAAAGATCAAATTATTCATATTCAAGTATTTTTACCTTCATAAAAAAAAACTTTGCTAATTGAGCGAATGAATGAATGAAAGAAGAAAATTAAAAAGATTGGGAATTAAAATATATAGAATATCAAACTAACCGAAAAATCAAATTATTAATAATCAAGTATCATAACGGTTTAAATAAAAACGTTGGGGTAGTTGAATGAATGAATAAACAATAATGAAAAGATTAGGAATTAAAATTAATGCAAAATCAAGCTAACTGACAAATCAAATTTTTTATATTCAAGTATGTTTATTGTTTATGTCTCTAAAAAAATTGAATGAATTAATAAAGAAAATTAAAAAGATTATGAATTGAAACATAGAGAAAATTTAGCTGGCTGAAAGATCAAATTATTCATATTTAAGTATTTTTACGTTCATAACAAAACTTTGAGGCAATTGTGTGAATTAATAAAATTAAAAAGATTAGGAATTAAAATATATAAAAAATTAGGCTAACTGAAAAATCAAATTATGCATTAACAATCAAGTATGTTTAAGTTTATAACAAAACTTTGGGCAATTGAGTGAATCAATGAATAAAGAAAATTAAAAAGATTAGGAATGAAAATTAATGAAAAATCGAGCTGACTGAAAAATCGAATTCTTAATAATCGAGTATGTTTACGTTTATAAAAATAAAACGTTAAATGATTGAGTTAATGAATGATTTAAAGAAGAAAATGAAAAAGATTAGGAATTAAAATATATAGAAAATTCAGCTGGCTGAAAGATCAAATTATTCATATTTAAGTATTTTTACGTTCATAACAAAACTTTGAGGCAATTGTGTGAATTAATAAAATTAAAAAGATTAGGAATTAATTACTACTATCCAACCGAGCAATTCACGCCTACCCCGAAAGGGAAACGGCTTAATGATATAATAA
This sequence comes from Andricus grossulariae, assembly GCA_011634705.1. NCBI lineage: Eukaryota > Metazoa > Arthropoda > Insecta > Hymenoptera > Cynipidae > Andricus > Andricus grossulariae. Next base: position 240,551,658 of record JAABKJ010007545.1, on the reverse strand, counting down.
TAATAATAATAGTTCGCTCATCAACCGAGCTTCTAGATCGCTGCCTTTACTCGCGATTTTAACACTTTTTTCAGTTTCTTCTTCTCGTGATAATTTCGAATCCTTTTCACGCTTGAGATAATTCAATATCGGAAAAAATGGGTTGACTGCATCGTTATAATTCAGCACAACCTTTTGCAGTGCATTGCTGCCCATGACATTTACCACCATGTTTTGTTCACTATGAATGAGATTGAAAAGCGGGGAGTGCGCAGTTTTCCGGACATTTCTAACAGTGTAGAGAATGTTTTAGTTTATTTTGAGAAAATGTAATATTATTGAATTTTTAAAAGGTCTGAACAATTTTATCAATTATTTGAAAGTATTTTAAACATAGTATACGATGTGACAACCAAAATTGAGTCTTTCAATAGAATTGTTAGCAGGATATTACGGCTGTGACCGGTCAAAACACAGTAAGCGCCAAAACCAAAAAAGTGCACTTTCTGTGCTTTAGCTTCTCATTACAGTTTCGAAATGCACTTAGTTGTTTTTTTATCTCAAAAAATTTTCCTAAAAAACATTATTATACTAAATATTATAACGTACAAGTATTATTCAGGTTAAATGGAACCTGAAAACGTGCTTAACTCAATTTTGAAGAAAATTGTGTTTACTGTGTTTTCACCGCACACAGCCGATTCTAGATCGAATTTATTTAATTTCATTTTGTAAAAAATAAAATTAAAAAATTTAATTTTTGGACAAACGACACAAGCCTTAAAATAAATGAATAAACCAAACTTGCTCATCCAAAAAAGAGCTACAAATTTGTCAATCATTTTTTGACAGGACACATAGTTTTTGTTTTTTTCTTTAAAAATAATATTAAAAATACACAAATTAAATTTTGTTGAAAAACGACACAAGGTATGAAAGAAAATTAATAGACAAAATTTGTTCATCCAACAAAAATCTAAAAATTTGTTATAAATTCTTGTTTTAATAATATATTGAAAATAAAAAATCAACTTTTTGGAAAAATGAAACCAACTACAATAAAATTTTATTTAAAAAAATTTTTCGCCTAAATTATATCCACAAATTTGCTCAGAACCACTTTACTCTAGGATTCGCATTTTTAGCTTAAATCCTAAAAAATAACATTTAAAATAAACAAATTAAATTTCTGGAAATACGACACAAGTCAAAATAAGATGTTTAATAAAAAAATGTTTTTCATAGGATGCGCACTTTTTTTTAATTGTGAAAACAAGACAATGCAAATACGTATGTTCGAATAACAATGCACATTATAAATTATAATAATATAAATTTATTGAAATCATACATTTTTCAGAATAGCTGAGAATAAAATTAAATGCAAAGTAAGAAACAAATATTAAAGTAATAATGATGAAGAAAATTCTCACTTTATTTTGCAATATCTGTATAAGCAATCCCAGGTTAAGGTATATAAATAAATGTAATATACCTTTGATACAACAGTGTTGAACATAATGTAGAAAAGTTCTCATTTTTGACAAAATCGAGTGCGAAGCACGAGGTACGTGATGATAATGTGTTCGTTAAAGCCGAAAGAGCTTTAACAAAAGAGAATTCACGATCGGCAAATTATAGTTGTCGGTGCTTTGACATTTCATTTTAAAAGGTCTGTGCATAAGTATGAGAGAAATACAAAGAGCGAGCGCGTAGCGCGAGAAAAACATATTTTCGAGCACGAAGCGCGACAGCCAACAGTTGTGCGCCATAGGCGCGCTCAAAGTTGTGAGCAAAGCGAGCAGTACGCGATGAGAATGAATTATTTTCCATACATTAGAATTTTAAATTAATGATTATCTCCTGTAGCTTCATTATTTTCTGCAGGGTGGTCTCCTCTACCTATTTTTTCAATTTTTTATAATTTTGTGTAGTACATTTCACTGCTTCTCCTTATTCATTAATAATGTGTCCTCTAACGTTAGATAAACTCCGTTTCTTACAATATTTTCACCTACATATTTTATATTATCTTATTCTTACTATTTACAACTATTTATATAAATTTGTATATCTAGATCCTCACTTCTATTTTTACGATATCGAAAGCGAGAGCGCGTCCGCATCTTAATTATACTATTTCATAACCATTACTTGAAAATCTCTACACTATTCTTTCATTCTTCCTTATTCGCTCCTGTAACCTGCTCTTACTCCTTCATCTATTCTTCAACTAATCTATCCTCCTGTAGAATCTTCATGACATTCTCTTCCCAGTTTCTTTTATCTTCCACCTCTCTCCTACATCTTTCCCACACATGTTTCCATGTTTCCTCTTGTTATTCACAGATTCTGCACTTTCTGCTCTCCTTCATTTCCATATACATACCTTCCCTTACCTCCTTTCCCAATCTAAATCTGGCTATTCTGGCCTATCCGCTCTCTCCATCCCTTTTCGTAATACTTTGGTAGTCCTTCCTTTTTTATCAGCTTATACCATTTATTATATTCTGATTCCTCAATCATCCATCTTTCTGTTAATTGTCTTTCCCTGTCACATTTCTCCAATTCTTCATAGTTTAGTTCAGTCCCCTCTTCTATATCTCTAGCACCGAAGAACTCCCTCCTTTCTTCTTCCCATATCTTTAATTCTATCGCCCTCTCTTTCCTTTCTTCTACTTCCTTTAAACACATTTTCTCTGATCCCTCTTCCTTTCCCTCCCTTTGCTTCATCTCGAAACTTCCATGCCCTTCTTTCTCTCTAATACTTAATTTATCATCCTAATCTCTTTATTTTCCTGCAATCCGCCTATCTCTGCTCCATAGCCTAATACCGGTCGTACTAGCATATCAAATAACCACATTCTCCTTCTCCCATCTTTTTTTAACCTTCTCTTTCCTATTCCTCATTTATGTTTCATTACCCCTGCCGCTTCTTTATCCTTTCTCTTAGATTTTCCTTCACTTCTTCACATATAACTAAATAAGAAATATGACTCTCAGGTAACGCTGGAAGCAATTTTTTTTGAAAAATATAAAAATAATCCCTCATCTTTACTAAAAACCAAGAAAGTTTCAGGCGCGACTCCATTATATCGCTGTTTCTATATTGATAAATAAATAACGTTGGTGTGAAAAAATATATTATGGATGGTCTCTTTATTCTTGAAGCTTTCTTCTCGTGCTCGAACATCTTTTTCAGAATCGATCGCATAATTAATTAGATTTCAGTGTATAGTAGGACAACCTGTCGCAAGCGTTACCGTTAGGTTGGTCTCTGACCGACCGCAAAGTGTTGTACGGTGTGACATCAAAGCACTTCGGTACAAAAAGCTCTTCACTGAGTCTAATTAATAATAATAATATTCAGAGTACGACTTTTTTCAATGAACGCCAAACTTTTAATTAAACTCTTTTAAATTGCTTTCTTGCTCAAAGAATGACTCTTCCTTTAAAGAATCTTCTAATCTAACGTCATTGGTTAAACGTGGTATTATATATTTTCGTTTCTCAAAGAAAAATCCTTAGCAGAACTTTCCGATATTAAAACTATCAAGAAACCAGAGCCTTCATGATATTTCATTAATCTTTCATATTACAGAATATTAATTTTAAAATTTAATTTAGATTCATCACTTTCCATCATTTTTTGAAAGAAAATTTTCAGCGGTGATCTTCAATTAAGGAAATGTCTATATTTACAAAAAAATGCCACTATTTGCACCAAAATTCCGGTTCGAATAGACCCTTTTTCAGGACTCACTATTCTTATACTTATATATTATTATACTCTAATTAATGATATTTCAAATATTTGAAAAGATACTTGTTTCCAAATTTTGCCCAAATGATATTTGGACTTTATACCTTTAATGGTCCCTTTTTTATCCAAGAAGCATGGTTTTTCAACCGAATAGTTGAATTTTCAATAAACAAAGAAGTTAATTGAACAACAAACAGTTGCACTTTTAATCAAGTAGTCTAATCTTCAAGCCAGAGGGAAGAATTTTCTACCCAAAAATACCAATTTTCAACGAAACAATTATATATTCGAACCAAAAAGATGACTTTTAAACAAAACAGTTTAAAATTCAACAACAACAAATTATGAACCAAAAGGTTGCATTTACAACAAAATAGTTGAACTTTGAAGTAAAAGGGATAGATTTTCAATAAAATAGATTCATTTTCAACCAAATAGATGAGTTTTCAACCAAATGATCGGATTTTCAAAAAAAAAGATTCAACTTCAACCAAAAACAGTTTTGCATTTTCAACCCAAGAAGGCGAATTTTTTAAGAGACAGTTGAACTTCAAATATAAAAAGACCAATTTTCTGTAAAGAAAGACTAATGTTCAACAAAACAGTTAAATTTTCGACAAAGAAAGCGATTTTTCAACAAAATAATTAAGTTTTCAACCAAACCATCATATTTTTGGTAAAAGCAAATAATTTAAATTTTAGAATGAACTTTGCAAAGAAACAATCCAGAATATTTTATATCTGTTATTGCAATTTTTTAATAACAATTAATTTAGCTAGTCAAAAAATATTCTATCTCCCATGCATCCACGTGCATCAAATTCAAGCGATGCGGGACATAGAACAAATTTTGTAAGAAAGTTAAACAAGAAAATGGAACAAATTTACAAAAATACAAAAATTATAAAATCGGCTTTGACGGATCTCTTTGAACATAATTGGTCAATTTTTCTAAAAGAAAATCCGAAATTGATTAAGAATCTCGATCTAAAAGTTGTCTGAAACCTCGCTTTTAGATTTTAACCCACTATGTGCCCTCGTGTATTAGAGCAGCTGAATCTAAAAATTGCAGTTCTCGACAGAAAACGATATTATTTGTCATAATTTATTTAAATGACAAGTTTTGCTATTCTGCTTTATCATCCATTATTATGATAATATAAACAATATTTTCAGCTACTTTTTTTGGTCGAAGATTGCGATTTAATCATGAAAAGTGGCAAAAATTCAAAATAAAAAAAAGGATTCTCGACACTCTCAATCAATTTTCTTAATGAAAATTGTCATTTGTCTCAATAAATATGTGTATGTGTGCTTTATGCAGGAAAAATTCAAATCAGAAGACCAGATGACGCGATTACGAATTCGTGGTTTCTAAAAGTACCTCATTTCTTTAAAAATAATTGATTCAAGCAATGACTGATGACAACCACCTTTTTTCTTTAATTCTAAATTTTCTCTCTATCACGCCAACTCCGTTATCATACTTACCTTATCGACCCTAATAAAAATTGTGTTGCTTTCATAAATTATATTGTAACGAGCAGCCTGTCATCTCTTTCACGATCATTAATTAATTTTATGGACTACAAGGCCAATTTTACATAAAATTATACTTTTAGTAAAGTATGTATGCATATTCCTAAACAAGCACATTATAAAGCAAACGAACTTGCATCAAATTTACAGAAAATGGCCTATTGTCAAAATGTCTAATTATATTTTTGTAGGTAAGCTCGAACATGCAAATCAATATTATATATATATATATGCGTATGCCAAAATTCAGAAATTTTGTACATATGATCTTGAAAGATTAACGATTTTGTGTATACGGTATATTTGGAGGTTGTTTTAATATCCTAAAAGATCCCAGCAAGGAAACTGACATTTCCAAAAAACCAAAACCACGCGAGATTTTTTTATTGAACTATTGGAATGAAAAATCACTTTAAAGTAATCGCAGAAAGCATTCCCTTCCAGGAAAAGTTTGTAATATATTGTAGGGCTTTTTTGAACATCTCTTGAATATACAAGCAGGGAAATCGACATTTCGTAAAACGCAAAAATACATGACATTTTTCAATTCAAATATTTTGTCGGAAATCACATTAAAAATATATATTGAACAATATGTTTAAAACACAAGCTTTTATTCAAATGTACTAAAAAGAGTGAAAATAATTTTTAAATTGCTCGTTAAATAATAATATAATAATAATGTGACTAAAAGTGAAAGCGTGTTGCGTAAACATTAAACTCACTTTATCATATAAATACGAATGTCAATATTCGCACCTCACGGTTTTATTTTCAGTCACATTAATATTATATTATTATTATTATTATTATTTCACGAGCCATTTTACAATTATTTTCCCTCTTTTTAGTACATTGAAATAAAATCTTTTTTCTAACATATTTTTAAACATATATTATTTATGTTTTTAACTCTTTTGTAATTATTCAATTTTCATGAGATATTTTAAAATATATGGCAGTGAATAATATACTGTTTAATCAACTACATGATTCATTTTATTTAATATATTGTCCATTTATGATAGCATCGTTTCTGCACGGTTTTGTTTCCACCTAATTGCTGAAAAAATATAATTTTTTATACAAATGAAAGTCCTCTCAACAATAAATATTAGGAGGAAATTCCACTTGTATCAAGAAGTATCCTCTGGACACAAGAGGACATTTCTCTCAGTGAACCTTTTTTTTAAAGGGTGGGCGTTGCGTTTGAAGGGTGAGCCGATGCAATTCAAATTTGATATAATTATTTATTTTCATTTTTTTAATTTAAAAAAAATTTGATAGAATTTTGTAATATAATTTTGATAGTCTATCGTCATCCAAAATACGTATGTTTGCAAAGTTTCAAGTCGATAGGACATGAGGAAGTGTGTCAAAATTAAAATTTAAGATTTGTAGCTCACAAGCATACCCACATAACAAATCAAAGTTTGTAAAAAAGGTAAGAAACGAGCCCTAGCTGGAAAGGTCGTTGACTTTATCGTAAGAGGCGTTTTAACATTCTTTTACCTTTTAAGCTAGGAAATCGACATTTTCCGACAACCAAAATTTTTCTAATGATACTAATGATTCTAATAATGTTAAAACAAACCTTAAAATGAATTCAAACACTTTCCCTAGTCGGGGACGTTTCCGGCACTTATTTTTAAAGGATTTTTACCCTGACAGCTTAATAAAGACATTTTTTTGTTTTTTTGGAATATGTCGGTTTTCTTGCTTGAATCTTAAAGGGATGGTAAAATAACTTTAAAACATCCTGCATACATAAAATCGTGAATCTGTTAAGTTCATAGGTACAAAATTGTTATTTGAGTGGCTCTGATCTACAAAATACGAGACTTTCAGCGAAATCTAAAAACAAATTGTTGAGAAGGGTAACATTTCAATAAAAGAACAATTTTTCTATTAGAACACATGTAAAAATTGAAAGTTTGACCATTTTTAAGTAAGAACTGTCAATTTTCCTTATAAGTTTCTTTTGAGTTATTGATCTGCAGGTTCGAAATTACAAAAAAAAAATTTATAATTTGAAATTTTGACAAAATTCTATTTTCTCTATATCTGGTGCGGGCTTCCTTACATTCGAAAAATGGTAGATTACTTATGATTGGAATTTTCTTTCTCAAACTAATTAGGTTATTTTTCCTGTTTCAGGTAAGCGTCTATGATGAATGTACTAATCGAACTCAATTTTATGGTAAGGGAAGCAAAAATTCCGCTCTATGTAGAAAATTCAATAGTATATTTCAGGAAAAATGCCAGGAATTTGAGAGCAGATCCGAGAAATTTGTAATCATAAATTTAAATTAGAATTTTTTGTTGCGTAAACTTAGTAATGCCAGCGTGAAACTCAAATTAACAGAAATTTATTCTGCTATTTTAATTAGCTATTTTTTTATCGAGTCCTGAGCCAATAAGATAAAAAAATTCGAGCTCTTCAAATGGAAAATTTTCTCATTTAAAGTAATTAAATCAAAACAGCACTGCAAATTAAAGCACTTAAAGTAGAAAGCTTTTAAATTTTAAACTTCTTAATGTGAAGCTTATAAATTTTGTAATTTAAACTCCTAATAATCGACAAGTATGAAATGGAAGCTCTCAAAATTATGAACAATTTTAAACATAATGCCGTTAAACTATACATGGGTGAAAATTGAATATTTTAGACTGAAACAATATTTAAACATACGATGTGAAATTGAATAAAAACGTTTAATTATGAATCTATTAATTTCGAATTATTTAAAAATTGAAAATAGCTTATGAAGTTTCAATCGGACGTTTACATTTACTTAATTACTAAGCCTTTCGAATTGAAGCATTTAAATTTTCAGATTTTACTTCTTATTCATGTTAGTATTTATTTTAGTAATTTGTACAATATTTTTAATCAACGTATGTAATGTGGATGTTTTTCTAATTAATTTTTGTATACTTTTCGTATGTTTCGTTTTGAGTGATCATTAATTTGAAGAGCGACAATTTTATATTAAATTTTTTTTGAATATAATATTAGTTTGTTTACAATTATTATTATTAGTTTTGAGAAAACTGTGCTTATTTTCCCCTGGATTCAGGTTCGATCTAAACTTGGAACAAAGAACTCGAAATAATTTTTAATTGTTCTTCATTTCTTGAATTAAATTTTGGTTTAGAAGTAATAAATTTATAATTTTTATGATACTCATGAGTTTTTGTCATTTCGTTTCAAGGTATTTTCTTTAAAAATTATCCTAAACCGGTCCTCTTGGTAAAATCCGAGGGGGAAACAACTTCAGTAATCCGCTGGACTGCTCAGTTCTTCGTATTGGTAATCCATAGCAATCCGAGTAATCCATCTCTAATCCGGTAATCCACTTATAATCCGGTGATCCCCACCTATAATCCGAAGTAATCCACTGGTAATCTAGTTAATTCGAAGCAAGATAGGTATTATCACACTGAAAAAAATGTTTTAGCTGTCCCAGCTAGACGTTTAGCTGGATTTCGTCTTCTAAGAAAATGTAGCTGCGTTACCTTAATATCTAGCTGTATTACCTAAATATCTAGCTGTTTTAGCTATATTTTTCCATCCAAAAATCATCTAGATAAATAAGTTAGATAATTTCTATATGGAAAAATGTAGCTAAAACAGCTAGATATTTAGGTGACACAGCTAGAAATTTAGGCAACACAGCTATATTTTCTTAGAAGACGAAATACAGCTAAACGTCTATCTGGGACAGCTAAACCATTTTTTTCAGTGTATTATTATTGTTTTCTAAGGCTGGTTCATTTGAGTCCTGCAGTACTGCGCTCAAAATTTATCGTAATATGCCTTTTTATTTTGAAACCCCGGTGAAAAAGAGGTCTATACGTGGCACTCTTGCTGCTAGTATCATTTAATCACAACCATTGAAAACCCGCAGCTGTATACGACTTTATTAGAAGCACTCGCATTTGCCTGTATGTTTGGCGAGGGGAGAAGAAAACTGCAAAAACCCACCTCAAGAATTCAGCCGATTTTTCGATAGTCGAGTTTGAACACAATCATCCTCGGCGTCAATCCTCCCGCTCGATATTAGTTAAATCGCAACGAATAATGCACAACCTGGTCGTACGTCTCAGATGGTCACCCATCCAAGTGCTATCCGCGCTCGACATGGCTTGACATCTAGACTTTGTAGAGAAATTACCTATATTGTTGATAATTTATTATTTTTTTTGTTGGAAATCAATCATTTTAACTGAAATTTTAACTATTTACTTTGCAGTTGAACATATATCTTTTTTATTTGAAAAGTAAACCATATAGTTGAAAAATCATGTGTTTTGTTGAAAATTCGTATTTTCTGGCAGAGTTTTAATCACCTTGCTTGAAAATTTATATTTCTAATTAAAAATTGAACTATTTTGATGAAAAATTTCACCATTCTGTTGAAAATTCATTTTCTTTTGGCTGAAAATTAATTTTTTAACTTAAAATTTAAATATTCAATTTTTAATTGTAAATTTATCTTTTTCAGTTGAATATTCAACTATTTGCTTCAAAATTCATGTATTATGTTAAAAATTGGTCTTTTTTGGTGGAAACTTAACCTCTTTGGTTAATTTTTTTTTAATTACTTTCTTTAACTGAAAATTTAACCATTGCATTTTTAATTGTAAATAATGATTATTTCATGGTAAAAATCAACGTTTTGGTAGAAAATTAATCTTCTTGATTGAAATTTTTTTTTTCAATTCAACTACTTGGTTAAAAATTGAACTATTTTTTAAAGGTAAGTTTTTTTTGGTAAATGCTTGATTTATTAAATTGAAAATATAATTGTTCCTTTTTTGGTTAGAAACTTACCTTTTTTAGTTAGAAGTTGAACTATTTGGTTGAAAAGAAATCTTTTTTTTGTTTGAAAATTCATCTACTTGATCAGAAAGTTCATATGGTTTGTTGAAAATTCGTCTTTTCGGGTAGAAAGTTAATCTTCTCGGTTAAATCTTTTTTCGTTGAAAATTCAACTATTTTTTGGAAAATTCAACTATTTGGTTAAAATTTAACTTCTTTTGTTAAAAATTAATGTGTTTTGTTGAAAAGTTGTCCTTTTTGGTAGAAAATTAATTTTCTTTGTTGAAAAATCATTTTTTTGTTGATTAAAATTCAACTACTTGGTTGAAAGTTGAACTTTTTTGTTTAAACTTAATTTTTTGATTGAAGATGTATTGTTTTAATTAAAAATTCATCTCTTCGGTTACAAATTTAACTATTTTTTTAGATTCATTTCTTCTTTGGGAAAAATTAATTTTTTAAATTGAAAGTGTTAGTATTCCATTTTTTGTTAAAAATGTATCTTTTTTAGTTGAAAATTCAACTATTTGGTTGAAAATTCGTGTATTTTATTGAAAATTTCCTGTTTGTTAAAAAATAATGTTTTGGTTTCAAATTCAACTACTTGGTTGAAACTTAATCTACACAGTTGAAAATTAAACAATTTTTTAAAATATATTCTTTTTGGTTGAAAAGTCTATTGGGTTAGCATAAAAGTCCATTCGGTTTTTTGTAGACAATTGATCATCATTTAATGCATAGAGGAAACAAAGTTAAATCAATTACATAATTTACATTTCTCTCTATGACCTCTTGCCATCTTTTCACCAACTTCATTATACCACGTTCGTAAAAAGTCTGAGGCTTTTCGATGAAAAATCGTTTTAGGTGATTTTTGACATTCACCTCATCAGTGAAACACCCACTGATTTCCATTTATTCCGATCGTTACAAAATTCCCTGAATGGAAAAACCTTCACTGTTGAAGAGAATGTCAAAAATCAGCTAAATCGGTTTTTCATCGAAAAGCCCCAGACTTTATACAAACGCGGTATAATGAAGTTGGTAAAAAGATGACAAGAGGTCATAGAGAGAAATGGAAATGATGTAATTGATTAAACTATGTTTTCTCTTTGCATTAAATGATGAGCAATTTTCTACAAAACAAAAACCGAACGGACTTATATGCCAACCTCATATCTAATTAAAAATTTATCCTTTTCGGTTGAATTCAAGTATTTTTGGTTTAAAATTAATTTTGTTGTTGTTGAAATATCAGATATTACATTTTTTGTTGAAAATCCTTTCTATTTTGTTTGCAAATTATTTTTTTAACTGAAAACTGAACTATTTAATTTTTGTTGATTAATTTATCTTTTCTAATTCAATATTCAACTATTTAGTATAAAATTTATCCTTTTAAGTTGAAAATTCAACTACTTCGTTGAAAACTCATGTACTTTGTTAAAAAAATCGTCTTTTCAGTATAAAATTAATCTTCTTAGTTAATAATTTATGTTTTTGGTTAAAAATTCAATTATGTGCTCAAAAGTTTATATATTCTTCTGAAAATTGAACATTTTTTTTAAAGGAATCCTTTTTCTTGAAAATTCGCGGGAGCCTATAGTTTAGGCGGATTAATCCACTATAATTTATGTGATCCAGATCAATCCTATGAAATCCGCAGTAATCTTGGGTAATACAGAGTAATTCTGTACATAGAAGTAATCCAGGATAATCCGATACATTGCGGTGTAATCCACCTATGCCGAACCGCATTTTTAGGAGTTGTTTCCCCCTCGGTAAAATCATACCGCTAAGCACCATGTACAGTTTTTTCAAGTATATTTGCCATTAGTGAATATTGGAAGAATTAATGAATCAAAAAAAAAAAAAAGAGAGAAAAGGCAGGATATTTTTTTTAATTCATGAGGCGTATTTGAACATACAGTGACGAATGAGATCATTAATGGCCTAATTATGTCTGGACGAGCGACCTTACACGAAACGCGCGCATTCCGGGCGAAATGCCACTCGAGCAGAATCCACCATGACACGCCTCTTGAAATAGAATGGGATTCCACGTTTGAGGGTTTACGTGCTGGAATATATATATATCCACCGTACGTGTATTTCTTCGCGAACGCTCGTTTTCTCGCCAAGTAGACCATTCCAAGATCGCGGTGTGAATCGTTATCCGGCCGTTAATGCGATTTTTCCCTTACCGAATGTTTTCACAGAAGTGCCATCGTCGATAAAATCTCCCGATACACGATCTTTGTAATTTATTGCCTGAAGTTCGTGACCCTAAAACCATAAGGCATCGTCAATTTTTAATGTCACTTTATTTTCGCTTGTTCTGTATATGAAATAATAGGAAACAATTTAAAATCAAGTGACTTCTGAAAATCAAGATAGAACCCTATGATTGATTTATGGTTCCCTGGCACCAAATTTAGTAAGTGTGGGCTTGCCTCCTCATGGATTTTGTCCAAATTTTCAGAGTATACAGGAAAAAACAAAGTGTAAATTTTGTTGCGGGTAATTTTATGCTTTTTATCTCCAGGTATAGGTAAAAGTTAAACATTATACTGAGCTGATTTTAGGTGTCATAGCATATAGAACTGTAATTTCCGTATTTAAAATGACAAGCCTCATCGATCCCATAACTCTCATTAATGAAGTGAAGTCAGTTAGAAGTTGATTTTCACAAAATTAAAGTTGATTAAATTTCAAAGAGGTCTTCTGAGTCTGATTAACATTTTATTTGTATTAATTTGTTATTTAGGTCGAAAAATGACAAAAACCCATATTTGTTATATTTCTATCACCTACTGTGCTCTGTTCTCTGATGTTTTCTCAAAAACACATATTATTAGTACACATACACTCCATGAAAGAGAACTTTATTGTTGAAAACAAAACATATTATAAAAGAATATATATAAATATATAATGTATAATATAATTATAATGACAAGGCCACCGAACGCGTCCTCGGGTTGCGGATAGAGGGTCCCTGTACCAAGGGTTTCTGCTGAATATGGTTAGTGCACTATCTTCCTTTCCAGAATGACTAATGTCTATAATTTTAGTTTCTTCATTAAATTTTTCTCAGTGCAATTTCTTTTAATCCGAATTACAAAGTAAAATGTGCATCATTGGCTGGTAAAATGTTCAAAGTGAGTCAAGGCAGAAGTGACAAAAAGGGCTCTATTGGAACCGTTTCATTTTATACTTTCGGTTCATTTGGAAACCATTTACCATTTTGGGTTCCTTTTCAGCAAGAGAGGTTCCTTTTTGTTGCAGCTCCATTGAAACCAAAAATTGGTTCTAATAGAAAACCTAGTTTTTTCTGTGTTTTTTTGCACGGATAGATATTTCGAAATAATAATGCTAAATTTGTTCATCATAAACAAGTGCGTCGTATTGTTTATTGCTACCTAACAAACAACAAAAACGTCCATGCAACGGTACCGGTACAAAGTAAATTGTCAAATTTTTGAGGTGGCTTTTCATAACTTTACTAGTGCAATGGATATCGATCGACGTCTCGAATTTGAACATTTTGGATACTACGTGTATTACATAAAAGTTTGAATTTTTTTTACTTTTAAAATAAACAATATGATACATGTACGTTTGTTAGGTAGCAATAAACTATACGATGCACTTGTTTATGATGACCCGTATAAAAAAAGCGTGCAAAATCATGAATATCAATTAGGTTGTTAGCAATAATCAATTGAAAATTGCTAATTTCATTTAGAGAAAAAGTTGTCTTGAAACAAAAGCATCATCCTCTTGCAAAAAGATCCCTGTTGAGACAAATAAAAATCCTCTCAACTTTAAACTTAAGCAGAAATTTCATTTACGCCAAGAAACATCCTTTTGTCACAAGAGAACATTTCTCTGAGTGTTTCGTTATTAAACAATAGATAAGATAAAAACAATTGTTTTACGAAAAAAGTAAAAAGGATTTTTTTTACACAGAAGGTGCCAATTAACAAGGAATGATTTCTGTTGTCCGAAAAAATATTGCTTGAAAAAATTGCCAAGAGTTTTTTTGTCGTTACTTAGGTAGCAATAAACAATACGATGCACTTGTTTATGATGAACAAATTTAACATTATTTCGAAGAATATATCCGTACAAAGAAAATGAGCGTGCAAAATCACGAATATCAACATTAGGTCATTAGCAATAATTGATTGAAAATTGCAAATTTTCGTTTTTTTCTTTATTAAACAATTGTGAACATAAAAACCAAACGTTTTACGAAAAAAGTGAAAAGGACCTTTTCTACTCAGAAGGTGCCAATTAACAAGAAAATAATTTTTGTTATCCGAAAATCAATATTTATGTTGCTTATAAAAATGGTTAGTTAACAATTAAAGTCAGGATTTTTCGAAAGCATATTTAAGATATCTTGTTCAAGGTATCGAATCGAAGAATTTCCGGTAGGGTATTCGACGCGACCTCTTAGATCCAACAGAAAGTGTTACTGGGTCCCGGACTATATTCAAAGTTCCAACATTCTTAATTCAGCTATATAATATATGTGTTTCAACAATTTGTTTATGTTATTCATTAATAATAATACTGATAACAAATTCTTCCGCAAATCCCTGCCTTAAACTTCTTACCAATATCGATAATTTATTTCTAACAATATTTGTATCTAGACCAAGGATAAATATCGCTGACTTATCCATACATTTTTTCCGTGTACATTTGAAAGTTTTTCCAGAATGTCTCTATGCCCCAGCTTACAGGAAAGGGCTTAGTTATATGGTAGTGCACAAAAAATTGGGCTCAAAAGAAGACGAATCAAAATTCAGCCAAGTTTTGTTCTTAGGAAACTTAAATTCATTCTTGCACTTTATTGTAAAAAGGCGAAAAAACGGAGCGGCTACTTAGCCTCATTCTACGGTATTAACTTAAACATTATTTAAACCTAACTATTATAAGTACAAATTATTAGACAGTATAGTAACTTCACAAAAGTTTTTCGTATATTTTCATAGAGAAAAATTTATTCGAAATGAATTTTTAAGTCACTGTGACGTCGTTATTATTTACCAACAAAGTATTTATGGCTGAATCATGCTTTCAATAAAAAACTTAATAGACTATATTATGTTATAACTCATGAATAAATCGCACTTTAGTGCAAGAAAGGTAAACTGTTTTCAAGTCGCGTGTCATAACATATAATTAACTCACACGTGTAATTATTGCGACAACAGCAATTATATAAATGACTTATATTTACTAGAGGTTAAAGTGAATAAGTAAGGGAAAATTAAAAAAAAAAATTGAATTTTTCATAAAACGCTTTTTAATAAATCTAATAATTCGTCATAAATTATTAATAATATACAAGTACAATTTCTCTTTTACATACTAATCAGTAATCAGCCTCTGCATGAAAAATATTAATTATAATTTATCACTCACCTCAAACCTTAAATTATATTACATCTTTTGAAATTTCAGGAGTTAAAAAATAAATAAGATTTTTAATTTTATTCACTTGTTTGAAATTAGCTGCGGATTTATAGCGGATGTATAATCATCGTTATTCTCCCTGACGAGTGGATGTGGAAATCGACAGAGAATTTTGAAGACGTAAAAACATTCGTTGTGACGTGTCATTTACGCTTCCGACTAATCGCATGTTTCACTCGTTTACTGACATTTCACATTCCACCTACGTGTATACAGGTGGCGTGAGTTTTAAAAGGCGGGAACTACGAACGTCATATCCATTCATTAACAATGATTTGTTAACAGCATTCCTGCATTGTCAAATGAATATCATGATACAAATATGCACTGGCTATAATACCACAAGTAGTTTCCGACTATTTGCTAAAATTACCACATTACTCGTAAAATGTTAGCAAATAGCTAGTTATTCTATCATGCCGATCAACACTGACAATGAATTCGTTTTTCTTATTTCCTGTTTAACTCCTTAATTGACATTGTGAATTGTGAATAATTTCATCAAGGTTGGATGGTATTCTATAATTATTCTGGAAGGAATGTTTGAATCCGATAAAATTGACATAATTTTTTATTGGAATCATTTAGAATGTAAAAATTGTACTAACTGTCTATACCGTTACGGAATGTGCCTGAAGACTAACTCCCTCTCAAACTCGTTCAGAGCTAACGTTACGGAAAATTTTGTAACACTAGCTCTAGCGCTGTGCTTAGCCAATTAGTTTTACGGAAAATTCCGTAATACTAGTTAGTGCCAAAATTGTAACTTTGAGGCGCTTGTGATTTTACGATTTTAAACTTCAAGTGTTTAAAATTGAATAATATTTGAAAATTAGTCATGAAAATTGTCGCAATTCGAAGTAGGATGTATTGATTCAATTTGGAGACAAAGTTGACTGTTGAAACGCTTTAAAATTTAATATGAATTTTAAATGAAATGTATAAAGTGGAATAATTGAAAATCGTTTCAATTTACGAACAATTTAGACAGTAACGTTTAAAAGTCTAAAGAAAAATCTGAAAAATTGACCATTCATAAAAAATGGTAATAAATAATGCAATATGTTCAATTTATCATATTTTATATTATATTACATTATATTTATATATGTGTATTATTATAATATTTTTTTATAAATAGAAACTTGTAGAAAATAAAGTGTTCCGTACTGATAAAATATCTTGTTCGTCACGAATTTCCTCTTTTATAAAAACAGGGGTTTTAACAGTTTCTGGAATTCCCACACAATAAATCCTGAGATGTTAGATATACGAGCCCAACGTCACGATTCTAGCAACTGATATTCGTGTTTTTTTTTTCAAAGATCTCACCAAAGACAAATTCAATGTTTGCGTGTGACTATCAAATAATTTTGATACTCTGGTTTAAATCATTTTCATCCAACTTCAAGATCGAAGTAACACCCTAGGATTTTTTGTGCACGCTTACCTGTAGGCAAGCCAGGGAATTCCGAAAACGGAATACATTTTACGCTAATTGGGTTTGGATGCATATGTTTCAATCCCTATCAATTGACATCTACTTTTGCTTTGAGTGATGAAAAGCAAGATGTTGCGGTTACGTCTTTCACTGCGAATGTGATAAGTTTTCATTTCTGCCTTTTAATTTTCTTTTTTACCCGGATGCTAAAGAAAACGTATATTTCGGTTCCTTTGGCGTAAAATTTACGTGAAAAGCGTAAGAAGCGAAAATAAGAAAAATTAATTTAGCTGATAGAAAGAAATACTCTGATAGAAAAATAAGACATTATTTCCATGCTGAGTTAATTGCGGGCGATTTTAAAATGATTATTGGTCCTAATCTCACGTGACGCAAATATTATAGAAAACCGAGCGAAAGAATAGGTGTTATGGACAGAGGCCATGTGGACTATCCTTGGCTCATCCCGATAGCGTGTAACAGATCTCGTCGGTTCGAGATATCCAGAACTATGTTTTGGAATTTATCTAGTTAAATAAACTACAATTTTTAGTCTCAGTTTCTTAAAAAGTTTAGAATCATTTCGGTAATTTCGGGTGATATTCGAAAAGCGTCACGTTACGGCCCGGCGCACTCAGTGTAACCATTTGTTGTGTGTTCGTCAAATTTACGGTCAAGACAATAAGGCTGGATTGGTGCGTATTTCAAATTGTTTAAGTTGAAACAGTTGTGGCAAAAATGTCTGTGAATGCTGATAATGGTGCTACGGCAACTAAAAGGGGACGATTATTTAGGGATGTATCCCTGAATTTGACCCGGCAAAAAGCAATATAGACATTGTGCAGTGGATTGACAAGATCGAGGAATGTGGTGAGCTGTATGACTGGGACGATACAGCAATAAGGCACTACGATTTTCTCGTAGGGCAGGACTCACCAGAATGGAGCCATTAGACTGCCTTGGCTGCCAGTGGGAGCCAAAAGAGTAGCTCAAACAGTCCCCAATAAATGTTCCTCGAACTTGTCCTTCGACTGGTTCCTAGTTCTTCGCGGTAAATTAAAATTTGAAATAAAATTTACACAAGAACTCCAATATGAGGCCAGTTTCGGGGGTTGCCTCGCAGTGGCCGTGGCACTAAATTCGTCGTTGGACGAATGGTGCATGGTGGTGACGCATTGTTGACACTACTTGTGCGCTGAGAAACTGCGTTGGCCAGCAGTTCTAGAAAGAACTAAATCAGTCGGCCTTATATTGGAGTCCTTGTGTATTGTAAATTCGAGTAAACAAAATTCAGACCCTCTGGCGTCAACGATGAACCGTAACGAGCCGTAACCGTAACGACCGGAACCCTAACGACCGGAACCCTTTGCAGGATTCCTGGAAACCGAAGAAAAAAATGACTTACAAACTTTCTGTCAGCCAAGCACTTGACGTGGCAGCCAACTCGTTGAAAGTGGTGAGCCCTGTCGTAGGGTTGCACGGCGATGATGGGACAGTATTCCTCGACTCCCTTCTCATCAAGAAAGGACGTGGGCAGACTGGAAGGAGCTACTGAAGAAAAACTTCCCGTGTCAGAAAAGTTCTCTTGGTCTTCGTTTGGACCTTTGAATATGTATAAGGAGCCTCATGAGTTGTTGGGAGATTGATAGGCTGCAGGCGTCCATATATATTCGAGTGATGAACGTGAAACGGGAGGATCAACCAAAGAAATCTGAAAATAAATCAGTTCAGTGCCATAGCTGTAAGAAAACTGGTCATCTAAAACGAGAATGCCCGAACGCAAAAGCCGGATCATATTTTAAATGTGGAGTAGCTGGACATTACGCGCATGATTGTGGAAAATCCACTAATAGTACCGAAAAATCTGCGAGTGGACAATCGACTAGTGCTAGTGGAAAGTCAGTGCTAGTGGAAAGCCGGTGCTTGTGAGTGGTAATACACATGCGAAGTATTTCAGGGATGCTTCTCTAAATGGACAAACGATCAGGGGATACGTTGACATGGGCAGTAGCGCTGTCGCTTGGCGTGAAGAGGACGCAAAGCACATGGACATGACTTATTTGCAAATGAACATGGAACCGGTGGTCGGTTACGGAGAAAGTGAGGTGAAGCCGCAAGGTGTCTTCACGGCGGATTTGTGCATCGATGGTATTGAGACAAGGGTGAACGTTCACCTGGTGTCTGACGACTGTCAAGCGATTCCATTGCTAGTATGGCATCCGTATAGCATAGGAGCTTTTATCTGCCGAGTTACGAGTTGTGCATTGAATGTGGAATACGAAGTGAAGGCCAGGTAATACCGCGATGCGTTGTTACGACTAATGAAGAAGAAGCAGCTGTGATACATGTGATTTTATCGTGATTTTAGGTTACCTAAGGGTGTCACAGTGACGCGAGGTGAGAAGTGCATTGGAAGTCACGTGATGAGAGAAGTCAACGAACAGCCTGTAAGTGTTGACGAGATTTCCACCAACCTGAAGGGTGCAGAAAGTCAAGGTTTGCTCAACCTTATGAACGAGTGCAAGAACCTGGTGAAGCGAATAAGGTGTATAAATAATTACACTCAACAATTTAAGTAACTAAAAATACTTTTAATTAAGAATAATGGGAGCGAGCTTCATACAGTTTGGGAGACGGAAACGAACTGAGGTTTCGATGACGAATTCATCGTCACCCTGGGCCTGGCATCACAACAGGGCAACCAGGGCACGTACCCATACAGACTCGTAAATCTGAGTGCGTTTGAAACTCTACGGCGATATAATTTGCTTATACTATCGAAGAAAAGCGTCGAACGAAATAAATGTCATAAACAGACCGGCACAAAGTATCAGAAATTAAATGCGTGCTGGCTCAAAATATTCTATAACGTACTCTAGAATTATAAGTGGGAATATTTGTAAATGAGTATTAAAAATAGGTAGAAAGGTGGTCGCCACACCTGGTTTCGTGGAATTTGAAGCTGATTGGATGCAACAACAATTAAGGCAGAAATGCAGATTGAGTTGTCAGACAATAAACCTGTATATTATTGACCATATCGACTGTCTTTCCTTGAACGAGAGTAGATGAAGGATTTAATTGACAACCTAAAAGAAGCAGACGTCATCGAGGATTGCGATTCACCTTTTGCAAGTCCCATACTACTGGTGCGGAAGGCGCATTGCGGTATACGGATGTGCGTCGACTACAGGGTGCTGAATAAAAAGACAGTAAAGGATCACTATCCGATCCCTCTCATTGACGAGCAGATGGACCGGACGGCTGGTAAGCAATACTTTACAAGTTAGGATTTATCGAGCTGATATTATCGTTCCTGTAGCAAAAGATTCTCGTGTGAAAACAGCTTTTATAACTTCGGACGGGCACTATAAACTTAAGCGTATGCAGTTTGGATTATGTAATGCACCGTCGATTTTTCAGAGACTAATAAATCGCGTTTTAAAAAAAGCACTTACCCAGGGTTTGAATTGTCAGAGGGCGGAATTGAGCCAGTTAGTCGAAAATTGCGCGCGACTGAAGAACTTCGTGGATCCATGAAAGGTTTTTGCGATGATCGCGAAACCGTTAATAGATTTGACAGAGAAAAATGTAATATTTTTTTGGGGTGCAGAACTAGTAGAAGCTTTTCTATTTTGAAGGAATTTTGACTGCCAAAACCTGTACTTGCAGTTTATTCATCTGGGACAGAAACTGAAGTCCACACTGACGCGAGTCTAATTGGTTTTGGCGCGGTTCTATTGCGGAAACAAAAAGACAAGAGATTTCATTCGATCTCGTTTTTTAATAGAAAAACAACAAAGCACGAGACTAAATATTATTCGTATTAATTGGAAGCGTTGGCTATGGTTTTCGCTCTGGAAAGATTTAGCATGCATTTAATAGGAATCGTGTTCATAATTCGCATGGATTGCAATAGCCTTAAACTTCTCCAAAGCAAGCGCGACTCGGCTATAAGGATAGGTCGTTGGTTTGTGCTACCATCTGAATTTAGATATGAAATCGAATATTTAAAAGGCACGAGCAACGGCGTGGCCGATGCATTGAGTCGGAATCCCGTAGAATCGAGTACGGAGACCGAAATTGCTGGTTTACCTGTAAAAACTATTTTGTGGATTAAAGTCACAACTGACTGGGTAGCCGCGATGCAAAGAGCAAGTCCTAAAATTATAGACATTAGGGATAAGCTAGAAGTAGGTGATCAAGAAATTCCCGAAAAGTTTACGATCTGTAACGCGAGAGTGTATCGGAAACACAAGGGTAAATATTTACTTTATGTACCGCCAGACCTACGATATAATATTGTTTCAGAGGCTCATTGGGGATTAGTTAATTAGTTTTAGGACGGGCGAGGAGCCCATGAAAAGCTCCTCTGGCGCTCAAGCTGTACAGCCTATTGTGCCACATTGAGGATTAGCTCATTTAGGGATTTATAAGACCTATGAGAAGGTTAAAGAGACTTACTATTTCCCAAAATGCGCAAGTTTGTGACTCAGTATGTCAGGCGATGCTTTAAATGTTTATGTTATAAACCTCCAAGTGGGAAAAAGTCAGAATTTTTGCATCCACTAGAAAAGAGTAGCACGCCATTCCAGTGTGAGAATGCCGATCATTTAGGGTCTTTGGTAAAAAACTGAGAATGAAAATAAGTATGTGACTGCGATTGTTTGCGGATATAGCAAATACACTGTTTTTAAGGCAGTGAAAGATGAGACGTCAATTGAAGCCGTGTGAATAATGAAAGAGTTTATATCACCTTACGGAAAACCGGAGTTTATGAAATTTTGCGAATAATTTGAAATTCAGCATGTAAAATTAGCTGCAGGTGCTCCTCGTGGCAATGGTTAAGTAGTGCGAAAAAATCGAGTTCTTGTTCCTTGTTTAGCGACGATTACCGAGGATGAAGATAATAGTGATTGGGATGAAAAGTTTTTGGATGAACAATAGGCCGTTTATAACAATGTGCATCGAGTAACTTAGATAACTCCATACGAAATTGTGTTTAAAAATAAAATGATCGATAAATTCGATAATTCGTTAACGAGAGAAATTCAAAAATTAAATGCGGAACTCGGAACGGAAGAAGAAAAAGAATCTGTCGACGAAATGCTAGAACAGAATAGAGCGGCTCTAAAAGAGCAATTTCATAAAAAAAAGAAAGGCACCTCATTAGTACGAAGAGGGTGAGTTAATTTTGGTAGAACAGAAACAACCAGCAACTGGAGAAAGTAGAAAGTTAGATAAGAATGCTCGAGGTCCATACGAAATAACTAAGGTAATAGGGATCGATCGCTACGTTGTGGCGGATATCGAAGGTGTACAACAAAGTCAAAGGCAATAATGCTGTGGATCGCCTGGTTAATTTTCTGAAGCAATCGTCTTAGATTTAAAGATTGTATAAGTATGTGGCATGAGAATATTGTTGAAAGTGTGTAATCAAAAATCATTGTTGTATGGAAGTCAGCGTTATTTTTAAAATTGTAATGATTCAGTGCAGTGTTGTGACTCGATGAAATGTAAGAGCACAGTTTATAAAGTAGTAAATGCAAGCTTAAAGACTTTGAGGATAAATTTGGTATTGTCATTTGTGGCAGGTTGACGAGGACGTCAAAAATCCAGGACACCCGAATTGTGGGCGTTTTTAAGAAGATTATTGGTCCTAATATCAAGTAATGCAAATATTATAGAAAAACCGAGTGAAGCAATAGGTGTCAATGGACAGGGGCAATGTGGACCATCCTTGGCTCATACCGATCAGAGTGTGAGAACTTTGTACGTACTCCTAGAGCAAGCTGACATCGTGAGCAGGGTTCGAGTGGTACAACAGGGTTGGCTGGGTCCTTAGAAGAGGCCTGTCTTTCGCGTGCAACAGATCTCGGCTGTCGAGAGATCTAGAGCTATATTTTTAAATTTATCTAATTGAATAAACTAAAATTTTTATCATAGCAAATCATTTTCTTTAATTGATTGAAAAAAACATCCTGAATATGAATACATGACTCAAACAGAAAATCGAATTTAAATGCAAAAATGTAAGTAGGAATGACGTACGATTAATGTAAAAGGCCAATAGAAATGCCAAGAAATGCAAGTAAAATTGCGCGACTCAAAAGAAGCAGGAATGAATAAAAGTAGGTAACGTATTTCAAAGAGCTATAGAAACTGCATAAGAATTTGTAATAAAATAAACTCAGATTAATGGAAAACCCGATGAGAAAGTTGTATAAGTGACTTTTCAGACATTGAAATTCCATTTCATCTGATGTACATATTTTGGGGTCAATTCCATATCTATTCATCCTATAAACTTTATAATTATGTATTTAATTACTAATCACATTTTTTCAACAGAAATTTTATTCATCACTTATTTGAATTAATAATGAAGGTTTGGCATAACTTTGATAAATAATCGTACGTATAGTTTAGTCTACACTTGGGAGGCTGAAAGATAATATTCTGCAATTATACATACAAATAGTATATTTATAATCTGACACTTTCAGCTCAATCTTTCGTAAAACATAGTTATCTCTTGACGTAATAATGATATATGTGAAATCTCAACCGTTGCGAGACTTTCTGTCCCTTCAGCACATGAATCGGATATGAATGATATTTTCATTTATAAAAAATCTGCCCGGTGCGTGGCAACATTCTCATCGCGCGCTACGCGCGTAACTCGTTTCGCTCGCAGGATTATGCGCGCCTGGGCCGCGCGCTACGCGCTCGGTCTTTGTTATTCCCTCAAATTAGTGCACAGACCTTTCAAATTTAGAGGTCAAAACATTGACAACTATAATTTGGCGATTGTGAATTCTCTTTTGTTAATGCTCCTTTGGCTTTATCGAACACATTCCCATCACGTATCTCGTGCTTCGCACTCGATTTTGTCCAAATGCAAACTTTTCTGCATATAAAATGTATTTTTTATTTATTCTTGTACCTCGGTCCGGGACTGCTTATTTAGATATTGCAAATTAAAGTACAGATTTTATTGCTTATGATTATTTTATATTTTTTCTTGATTTGGAATTAATTTTTATTCTCAGCAACCCTGAAAAAGGTATCATTTCAATAAATGTATATTATTACAATTCATAATATGCATTGGTATTTAAACAGATCTGCTTTCATTGACTTGTTTTTATGATTAAAAAAAATAGCGCATCCTATAAAAAAAAAAATTTGTTGATTAACATTTTATTGCACTTGGTGTCGTTTTTCTAAAAACTTAATTTGTTTATTTTCAAGGTTGTTTGTTTTGATTTGCAGATATAATTTAGGCGACAAATTTTGTTAAATAAAATGTTATTGTATCTTGTGTCGTTTTTAAAAAAACTTATTTTTGTTTTTTTTAATGTATTTTTACAACAAAAATTCATAACAAATTTGTAAATCTTTTTTGATTGAATAATTGTTGTCTTCTAATTTTTTTCGTATCTCGTGTCGTTTTACCAAAAATGTCATTTTTTTATTTTTAATGTTATTTTTGGCAACTAAATCAAAAGCTAGGCATCTTATCAAAATTGATAAATACAAAACTTTATTGCTCTTTTTTTGGTGAACAACTTTTGACGATTCATTTTTTTTATAGCTTATGTCGTTTTTCCAAAAATTTAATTTTTTTAATTTTTAATGTTATTTTTTACGATTGGAACAAAAACTACGCGTCCTATCGAAAAATGATCAATAACACATTTGTAGTTCTTTTTAGGGTGAACATTTTTTGTCCACTAATTTTTTTCGTATCTGGTGTCGTTTTCCCAAAAACTTAATTTTGTTAATTTTCAATGTTATTTTTTGCGATTAAAACAAAAACTACGCGTCGTATCAAAAAATCACCAATAAGATATTTATAGTTCTTTGTAGGGTCAAAAATCTTTTGGCTATTATTTTTTTGTAGCTTGTGTCGTTTTTCCAAAAATTAAATTTTATTATTTTTAATGTTATTTTTTACGATTAAAACAAAACCTATGAGTTATATCAAAAAGTGATTCATAATCAATTTTCAGACCATCTTTACGAGAATAATTTTTGCATTTTAATTTTTTTTTCGTATCTTACATAGTTTGACCGCAAAATGGAATTTTTGAGTTTTCATAATGTTTTTTTTGTGGTTAAAAACTGAACCGTTGGCCAAGAAATGCTGGTTAAGGAATTCTATCTTTCTTCTTGGTCTTTAAAACTGTGTGATAAATTGCAACCTAATCCGATTAGTCTTTTAAAAGTTATCCGGTATATAGACGACAACGACAGACAGACACCATTTTAATACCTGTATTTTTTTATTCAGAGGGTTTCGGAACGTGGAGATTTAAAGAAATCCGCGGTAGACACTTTTTCACATAAAACTCTTAACTTTCTCATCATGATAAGAATGTATAAATAATAATTCTCAATTATATACAAAAGGAAATACATTTGAAGGGTGGCAGTACAGAACTACTTTCCAAATCTGAATCAGCGGCAAGTATACCGCTAATTCAAAGTAGCGTATGTACGCTGTCGAATCAGCGAATAAATTTCGGTGATTTGGCAGCGTATTTGCGCTTATTTGAATTAGCGGTATACTCAATGCTGATTCAAATTTAGGGAGAAGATAACCAACAAAATCGGAATTTTTCAGGAAAGCGAACAAACATTCTGTAAAATCTAAATCATCATTTAACATGGGGAATGAATACTTTGACAGTCCCCCTGAATATATCACGTATTTTGTGAATAACCCCTGAACGATAATAATTTCGAGAAATATTTAAACTAAATTTTAAGTTAATCTTTTAAAAATAATTTTCTGAAAAATGAGAATTCAAACAATTATTTTATCACAACGTGTATTTGATTTTTAAGAAATTTTGATGCAATAGACCCATTATCGAAATATGTTGGTTATCTAGTTCTGAACTGCCATTGGGGTAACCCCGAAAAATATTTTTTTTTTGCTATCTCACCCCCCCCCCTATTTTCTTTCATTTAGCGTAAAAATAATGGTGCAATTTTGTATAAAAAAAAAACAATTTTAACTTGTGGTCCAAGGCCTTTCAACGCTAAAAAGTGTTAATTATTTTTGTTTTTGTAACAATTACAAATCTCTTACGCAAAAACAATAAGTATGACAATAAAACGCTATAAATCACTGAAAATAATTTTAGCCTAATTTTATTCAGCATACCATCCTTAAAAGAAAAAAATCACCCTCTATAGGATGCTGAAAATGTATAATATTATTATTATTATTATTATATCATTAAGCCGTTTCCCTTTCGGGGTAGGCGTGAATTGCTCGGTGGTAAAGTTTTACAAGAAAGGTATATAAGGTGGACGCTAGGGGTAGACTGGAGGACGCCGGGATATATGGTGAGAGAAGAAGCGCGAAGGGGTACAATAAGTAGTAGAGCGGGAAAGAGGGCCTGGAATTTTGATATGTAGCTGTGGGAGGAAAAGTGAAGGGAGTTAGCGAGAAAGTGTTTGATGGAGGTAGAAGAAAGGAGAGGATGGGCGATGGAATGAACGAGATGGCAAAAAGAAAGAAGGGAGTTCTTTAAGGATAGAGATATAGAAGACAGGACTGAAGTAAACTATGCAGAAGTATAAAAAAGGGAGAGGGAAAGACAATTAATAGGAAGATGGGGGATGATTGAGGAATCAAAATGTAATAAACGGTATAAGATGATAAAAAAAGAAGGAGTACCGAAGTATTGAGAAAAGGCATGGGGAGAGAGAAGATGGACCAGAATAGCAATATTTAGATTGGGAAAGGAGATCAGAAAAGGGACTTATTGGGAAAATAAAAAGAAGAGAAAGTGCAGTTTTTTTTAATGGGAAGAGGAAGCATGAGAGCATGTATGGGAAGAATGTAGGAGAGGTATGGAAGATAAAGGAAGCTGGCAAAAGAATGTGGTACCTACTTTGAATTTCGAATCCCTAATATAATATTAAAGAGTTTTTAATTTTGACTCTGATTTTTTTCAATTTGGAAGATTTAAAATTGAAAACTTGATTTCGATAATCATCGATATTTAATAATTTACAATAATTTATACAGCTTTGAAACTCAAGAGTTTTTAAATGCAATTTTTTAAAATTGTAGAATTTTGAATTTTATATCTCTACAATTCAAGGGTTTTTAATTTTGAAAATTTACAATTAAAAATTATGCAAGTATTAAGTTGAAGAATGAAAACTTCTTTAATTTTGATGATTTACATTTGAAATTTCTTTAATTGGGAAGATTTAGAATTGAAAACTTGATTTCTGATCTTCCTAATCATTCAGTTTTAACATTTTTTATTACTTCTTCAAAAATGAAGAGTTTTTAATTCTCAATATTTACAGTTAAAAACTATGCAAGTTTTCAGTTTTATAGTTGAAAATTCTGTAACTTTGATGCTTTACATTCGAAATTTCTTTAATTTGAAAAATTTCTAATTGAACATTTTTTATCAATACATCTCTAAAATTCAAGAGTTTTCAATAATTGTAACACTTTCAGATTGTACAATGAATTCTAGTTCTTTAAAATTGAAAAGGTTTCAATTCCGACAATTGACGTAACAATTTAGCAAGTTCTACGTTTCACAATAAAAAAACTCTGTAGTTTTTATTCTTTCCATTCGAAATTTCTTAAATTGAGAAGATTTAGAATATTGAAAACATGACTTATGATCCGCATGCTCATTTCAATTTGAGAATTTTTATTTATAAATCTTTGAAATTGAATATATTTTAATTTTAAGAATTTACAATTGCAAATTGTGCAAGTCTTAAGTTTCTTCAATTTCTTTAATTTCTTACAAATCATCAAAATTTGGAAATTTGTAATCATAGATTTTTAAAATTGAAGAGTTTTCAGTTCCGAATTTTCAAAATCGATCTATTTTGAAAAAAGTTTAAAACTGTATCATTTTAAACAATACACATTAAAAATGTTTCAAAAATTTAATGATTTCAAACAATAAACATTGAAAACTGAACAAGTTGGTAAATTTTTAAATGTACACAACTTCATTAATTAAATTAGTTTTTTTATTTGCATCATATTCCATTTGAGATAAAATATTGTACTTGAAAGTTACAGATTACTGAAAGCCGATTACAATTAAACATTAAATTAAATTAATCATTTATTTTAATTCATGGCTATTAAATATATTTTATAGTACTTTATATTGAATTTTATATTTTAATTTTCTAATTAGACAATCAAAATAAGAAAAGTTTCTGCAATAAAATAATAATATAATAATGATAATATTTCGACCAAACACATACATTTTTTACCAAAAAGATTAATTTTCCACCAAAAAATAAGATTTTTCAAAAACGTTTCTGTTAAGAAAAAATTTCAACAAAAAGAAAAGGATTTTTCAACCAAAAATTTTTGAATCCTCAAGCAGAAAGGCGCATTTTCAATAAAGCAATTGATTTGTCAATAAAAACCGGTAATTTTTAACAAAATTGAATGATTTTCAAGAAAATAGATTAATTTTGAGCCAAATAGTTTCATATTGTTAACTGAGAAAGATAAATCTTGAACCAAAAATGGAACAATTACATGTTCAATTTCAAAAAAACTTATTTAAAGAAAAAAAAATTAATTTTTAACAAAATAGTTAAATTTTTGAACAGGGAGATAAAATTTAAACTAAAATGATAAATCTTTAACTGGAATAGTTAAATTAGCAGTCGAAAAAATTCGTAACCAAAAAAACAACGATTTTTCAACAAAATAGTTGAATCCTCAACCAAAAATACAAATTCTGAACAAAACAGTTAACTTTTTAACCAAAACGGATACTTTTTGCAAAAATTGTTCGGTTGTCTGCAAAATAGATTAAATTTCAACCAAAACAAAACAAAGTATTTTTCTAAAACAAAATTTTTAAAGTTCCATTTGTTACTTGTACCAAAGAATTTCGTTTCACGTACCTAACGCGCGACTGCGCATGCGCAGACGCCCGAAGCCCTTGTTTTCAATATGGCTGATGTGAGATATACCAGAGAAAGAAACGTATTATTGTTTTCATATGTGGGGGTTTTTTAAAAAGTAGTTTCTAATAAAATAAAGTTTTAATGTGATTTGACTTTAAAATTCAGAATTATGAACATAACTGCCATATTTTATTTCCTAAATAAAACCAAGTACTCCTCGTTTAAATAGAAAGCTAGGACGGTAAATTCTTTAATTTAGTAAAATGCATTTAATTTGAGACGTTAATCATAATTTCATCTATAATCATGGATTATCCTGATTTTCCTTATTATATCACCAAAATAAAAATTTTCCTTTAACAAAACCATATGGTTGCTTCAGCCAAGTGATTGTATTGCTTTTACAAATATATGGTTTTTTCTACAAAATAGATTTGTTCAACGAACAAAATGTTTTGTTTTGCCCAAAAACAATTGTATTGAACACAGAAAACTTTTTGGTTGGTTCAACCAAAAGGAACAACAAAATCATTTGTTTAAACCAACCAAATGGTTTTGTTGCTTCTGTAGACACCAAAAATCTTGTTTGAGAAAAAAAGACTTTTGTTTGGACAACCAAACATTTTTCTCAGTGCAGATATCAATGAAATCCAATAAATAATAAAGGATAAAACCATTAAGGCTCTTAAAACGACACGCGTTTTCGCCACATACATATTACGTCTACAAAAATGCATTGTTTACCATATTTTTGGTGTTAATTTGGTTAGATGGTAATAAAAACATAACTTCCTTTCTGGCAAAAAGTAGGATGTCATCAGGATTTCAGAATGGCCCTCTTCATCGAAGAAGGTGTGGATCTGGGGACAGTGAGGGTGCGTGGGTTAGCATTCGCAGATGATAAGGTTGTTATGGCAGAATCAATCGAAGACTGGCAAAGAAAGTTGATGGAACGGGACACAAGCATGAAGAACATGGGCCTCAAAATTAAGGCAAATAAAACAAAAATTATGGTGTAATTATGACTCAATGGTATAATAATAAATTTTTGAAAAATTATCATTATATATTATTATTTATTTTTATTATTGTATAATTATATTATATATTACTTTAAGCGACAAATACGCGGTACTTGGAGATTTTATTCGACTAGACACTAGATCGGGTGACTGCAGCCCGTAGAATTGTCTTCAGATTATATGGCTTAAATATTAAATTAAACAATGCTTTTTTGTAGACGTATTAAGTATGTCGCGAAAACCCGAGTCGTTTTAAGAGCCTTAAGGTAGCACTGTTCACATTGGGTTGTTAGCGACTCGAAAAGATCTAATCCTATCAATCAAAGGATATTAAAAGCGACCGCCTCCGGGGTGTCGTTTCTTCACCCTTTTAATAAACTTGGTCGAAAGTAAAGGCTGATTTAAAAGAGAGAACCTCGCGGAAAGAATCAACGAGGGTGAAATCGAGGCCCGGGGTAGGACCTCTAAAAGGGTCGTAACTACTTAATTCTGAAAGACACCGCTGTTCGCACCACAGACACCTCGACACCGAAACCTCTTTGCATTACAAAAGAACGACGGGAAATTCCAATTCCCGTCGATTTTACTTTCAGCGAATCCGAGACATTCGCACTTCCTTGCTCCCCATTATTATTTTCCCATTAGCTTCGACTTTCATCTTCACATTCAATGGCAAATTGATCCAAGTATTTCCACTAAGTTTAAACAATTGACAAATGTTTTTAATTATCTTCAACAATAATAGATCTGCTGTTTTAACTCGAGAAAATATTTTTTCACATTTACTATATTGGGAGAATTATTGCCGTCCTTCTGCATTTCCGAATATTGAAGAAATTAGGTGATGTTAAATTCTTCTTGTGTTTAACATCTGGGAATATATATGATGAAAGTGGTGACAAAAGTCAAAAACGATTGCTTCCAGACAAAAATAGTGTAATTTATTGTGTCAACGCCAGAAAACGAAACTAAAACGTATAACGTTTCGAAACATTTACCAGTTTCCTCATCAGATGAAAAATTATCTAAAATATAAATACAAATAAATAGTAATAATAGTAAAATGATATAACAAAACAAAAGATGCTCTAAAAAATTACAAATTAGCTTACCATTGAAATCATGTTAAAGAAGTTCAAATAAAGTTAAACAAAAAATGAGTATAGATTGTTGTGGTTGCTCGTTCATTTGCCAAAATTTAAAAAATAAATTATTGAATGAAAAAGATTATTGAGTCATAATCTTGAATATAGTTGTAGAGAAATAGCCTATAATAAAAAATAGTAATGATTAAAAGTATTATATTTTGTGAAGGCTATGTTAGACATGATGTGAAATAAGATACATAAAAGGAAAAAATTGTTTCTACCTGAAACTAAGGTAAATGAATTTACAATAGTAAAAAACTATAAGATATTAAAGAAACTAGCATAATTGATCAATAATCATCATATAAGATTCGTTGAAAGTATACAAATCCGAAACAAGATTCATGCTTTTGTATCCTTCTCTCTTAATAAAAACCCATTTCCGAGGAACAGCGTTTATAATAATTAGGCTCCTCGTATAAAATTTCAATATCATGCCATTTTATAAAATTAATATCACCTGAATGTTTATAAGTTACATGCTGACTGATATCTCTATGATATTTTTCTGCAAGTCTAATACTATCTTTATGTTCTTTTATTCTTATTCTGAATTAAGTTTATCTTTTCCTAATGAAATATATTTATCAAATTTATGATCAGTTCTAAAAACAGTTTTTATGCTGTAATTATTAAGAAGTCTATTGATATTACAAGATATTTTTCCCAATAATGGAATAGATATAATCTATTTTTTAACATTAATAACCTCATTATTATTATCTCCTTCTAAAACAAGTCTATCCCTAGGTTTTAATTCTCTTAACCATTTTTTAATGTGTTTCTCAACAAAAATATTAGGATAATTATTATAAAATAAATACTCCCTAACGATATTCAAATTATCTGTATAAAAAATAGAATGAGATTAAAGAATAGCCATGTCAAATAAATTTTTAACTACACCAATCTTATGGTACACAGGATGATCTGATAGAAAATTGAGAAATCTACCTGAATAAGATTTTTTACGGAACCAATTTGTGATGATACTATTATTTGAATCTCTGAGTATATAATCAAGCTTATCACTTAGTATAATTAAAAACGAGTCGTCAGCATAACGTGTGTAAGCTAGAATTTCAAAATTAATTTTTGAAAAAGCATAAGATTCCAAGTCTTGCACAACTATTTCAGATAATATGGCAGAAATAGGAGATCCCATAGGGGTTCCAAAAGATTTTTTATATGATATATCATCAAATTTAAATATTGTAGAATCTAGAAGATGCGAAATGCCCATTTGGAATTCTTCTAATGGTATCTTAGTGAATAATGAAGTAACATCTAAAGATGCCATAATATAATTATCAGGAATTATAACATTACTAATGCGTTCTTTAAAGGTTAATGAGCTTTTTACGTTATAATTGTAAGTAGGTAAAGAATCATCAATTAATCAATCCTAATATAGTTAGAGAAGATCTCATTACAACTAATTCCAACCTAGCAAGAATTTATGGTCTGCCAAAGATACATAAACCAGATTGTCCACTTAGACCTGTAGTTTCTTCTGTTAATACTCCTATTCATGTATTGGCGAAAACACATAGTAAAATAATTTCTGATTCTTTATCTACTTGCAATTATAACCTAAAAAACTCATTAACCTTTGAAGAACGCATTAGTAATGTTATAATTCCTGATAATTATATTATGGCATCTTTAGATGTTACTTCATTATTCACGAATGTTCCTTCTGAATTGGTATTAAAAAGTATTTATGACAGATGGTGTTTCATTGATCGTCATACTGAGATACCATTAGAAGAATTCAAAAAAGGCATTTCGCATCTTTTAGATTCTACAATATTTGAATTTGAGGATATATTATGTAAACAATCTTTTGGAACCCCTAAGGGATCTCCTATTTCTGCCGTATTATCTGAAATAGTTATGCAAGACTATGAATCTTATGCTTTTTCAAAAATTAATATTGAAATTCTAGCTTACACACGTTATGTTGATGACTCGTTTTTAATTATACCAAGTGATAAGCTCGATTATATACTTTCAATTTTTAACTCTTATCATTCTATACTGAAATTTACTTTTCAAACACACGAGAATAATTCTATAAGTTTTTTAAACCTTGAAGTTATTAGAGATTCAAATAATAGTATCATCAAAAATTGGTTCCGTAAAAAAACTTATTAAGGTAGATTTCTTAATTTTCTATCAGATCATCCTGTGCAACATAAGATTGGTGTAGTTGAAAATTTAGTTGACATGGCTATCCTATTACCTAATTCTATTTTATGTACATATAATTTGAATAATGTTTGGAAGTACTTATTTTATAATAATTATACTAATATTTTTGTTGATAAACACATTAAAAAAGGTTGGGAGAATTGAAATCTAGAGATAAACTTATTTTAGAAGCATATACTAATAATGAGGTTATTAATGTTAAAAAAGAGATTATATCTATTCAATTTTTAGGAACAATGTCAAATGATATGAATAGACTTCTTAATAATTACAACATAAAAACTGTTTTTTGGACTGATCATAAAGTTGATAAATATATTAAATTAGGAAAAGATAAACTTAATATTTTAGATCATTGTGATGTTATTTATATAGTTACTTGTTCTTGTGGTATGACTTATGTTGGCCAAACCAGTCGCCCAATTAGAAAAAGAATAAAAGAGTCAGCATGTAACTAATAAACATTCAGGTGATATTAATTTTATAAAATGAGATCATATTGAAATTCTACACGAGGAACCTAATTACTATAAACGTTGTTTTTCTGAAATGGTGTTTTTTAATAAAGAAGGATATAAAAGCATGAATCTTATTTCGGATTTGAATACTCTCAACGAATCTTATATGATGATTATTGATCAATTATGATAGTTTGTTTATGATCTTATTGTTTCTTACTATTTTAAATTTCTTAATGATCTAATAATATCTTGTGGTAGGTTGAAATTTGCGAGATGAGTGCCCATTATATTCAACTTCATTCTCTCATTCGGAAAGATAAGATCTCAATCATGATCTCACTCATGATTTGTTTATAAAAACCACTTCTAAAGAGGCAGTATTTTCCGTAAACTAAATATACATAATGTTGTGCTTCTAGTGAAAACCATAAGACAAACCTGATGTATGTATACATCAGGTTGTAAGTGTAGCCTAATACGAAAGTCGTTATTTGTGGAAAACACTATTTCTTCATGAGTATAAGACGTTTTGGAAAAGTGCTCATCAATAATGTTAATGCAATTATTTTGTTCAACCAAAGAACTTTCGGCATTATGAGCGTCTTCTGCATAACTAAGAAGATGTAACACGCGTATGTTAGCATAGAATTGAGTCTCGTTGTAATGATGTGATTACTCTACGGCCGGTACTAGAATGGGACGGGTGACGCCTTCAGATAAGATCTCAATCATGATCCCACTCATGATTTGTTCATAAAAACCACTTTTAAAGCAGTTTGTTTCTGTAAACTGAATATACATAATGTTGTGCTTCTAGTGAAAACCATAAGACAAACATACATCAGGTTGTAAGTGTAGCCTAATACGAAAGTCATTATTTGTGGAAAACACTATTTCTTCATGAGTATGAGACGTTTTGGAAAAGTGCTCATCAATAATGCAGTTATTTTGTCCAACCCAAGAACTTTCGGCATTATTAGCGTCTTCTGCATAACTAAGAAGATATAACACGCTCATGTTAGCATATAATTGAGTCTCAATGTAATGATGTGATTGTTGTACGGCTGGTACCTTTTCACCTTATTCAACTTCATTCTCTAATTCAGAAAAATAAGATCTCAATTATGATCCCACTCATGATTTGTTCATGAAAACCACTTCTAATGATTCAGTATTTGTTGTATACTAAATATACATAATGTTATGCTTCTAGTGAAAACATACGACAAACATACATCAGGTTGTAAGTGTAGCCTAATACGAAAGTCGTCATTTGTGGAAAACACTATTTCTTCATGAGCATAAGACGTTTTGGAAAAGTGCTCATCAATAATTCAATTATTTTGTCCAAACTGAAAACTTTCGTCATTATTAGCGTCTTCTGCATAACTAAGAAGATGTAACACGCTTATGTTGGCATAGAATTGAGTCTCGTTGTAATGATGTGATTGTTGTACGGCCGGCACCGGAATGGGACGTGACGCCTCCCCTATTGTCGCGTCCTGAGAACGTTTGACTTTCCGTCTGATTGCAGGGTGAATTTCTCCAGAGTTTGCAGCATTGTTGCACCAGAATGGGGAGGGAGTTGCTGCGGCCACGGGGGTTTTTCGCTACGTGCATGCACCTTGAATCGCATCCTGAGAAGATTTCAAATTACAGGCTCCGGAACGTGCCCCCAATGGGCACCCCCCGAGGGGGTCCCACGAATTTAGCCAAGACACCCCCCTGCTGCCCCGAGACTGGTTTTATTTGTTCTTCCTCCTCAATCCCTTTTCTCTCCTGCACATACACTAGTTTTCTTTAGTTCTCCTTTTCGCCTTCTGGATAGAATAGATGTTCCACTTCACTTGATGATCTTATCGACGCGACCACCCAATCCTGGGTAGCAATCTTGGCACTACTTCGAACAGAGCTTGTTCTAAGTCCTTGCCCCTGTTCAATTTTCATCCCTCCTTTAGAACGCTATTTATAACTATTTTTAAACAGATGGAAGCTGTATTATCATTGCAATTGGTAACGATCGATCATATGTAGATAACTATCAAGAACTATGAAACTGGAAATCAACAATATCGATTAATTTATGAGTTAGAGCACCTGACCGACAATCAGAAGATATGGTGTTCGAATCCCACCGGAGCGAAGAAGGAAGATTTTTTTTCAGAAATTAATCATTTTTTATTTTTAGACAATGTAAAGCTAGCATATTTGGAAGTTTAGAAGCAATTTCAAGAATTTACGGTTACGGTAGCGGTACAATGGTGGAGGGTGGGTCTAAAAGTCGTCCGAAAGAGTGATATGTAATATATGGACGACCCCAAAGTGCACCCTTCAATTTAACTAAATTTTTTTTCAATGCGCAACGACTCCTCTGCTCTTTTGATTTCCGCAAAACATTATTTCCGCGGATTTTCCCGATTAAAGAGAACCGCGAATACCTGACTGCTTTTTTTGTTTAGTTATTGTCTCTGTCAGTCTCTCTTTTCATCCTTTTTTATTTTATTATACGTTCTACACACCACAATCCGCTTTCGCGGCTACAACACAGTCCGCGGTACAGTAGCGGTTTCCGGTAACGCGCTTTATCCGCGGTGGGCACGCCTGATTTCGAAATTGCAAAACATTTTCACACTCTCGTGATTCCGGCGGCTCGCTCTGGAATCTGCTCTCGCGCTTTCTGTCTCACTCACTCTGTTTCACGTGTGACTGGCTCACTCAGCAGCCAAGCAATAATAATATCAATTCATATAGTATCAACATTTTTGGGGTTTTGTAACCCCGGTTTGGGTCGGGTGTCCGTCCGTTCATCCTTTCGTCCGTCCTAATTTTTTCCAAGAAGGGTAAATGAGGGCTGGGGAAGTGAGGGGATGGAAAGTAAGAAAGTGAGGGAAAATGGGGGGACGGGATGTAGGGAGTGAGGGGAAATGAGGGAATGAGAATTAGGAAAGTGAGGGGTAAGGAGTGAAAGGGAAGTAGGAAAGTGACGGGAAATCAGGGAAAGTAGAGGGAATGAGGAGAAATAAGTGGAGAGAAAATAGAGGAAGTGAGCCAAAAAAAGAACGGGAAGTGAGAGACAATGATTGGAAGTGAGTGGAGGGGACGTAGGGGAAGTAATGAGAAATGATGGGAGGGGTCGTAGAAGAAGTTAAGGAAGCAGAAGTAG
Source organism: Andricus grossulariae (assembly GCA_011634705.1). Classification (NCBI taxonomy): domain Eukaryota; kingdom Metazoa; phylum Arthropoda; class Insecta; order Hymenoptera; family Cynipidae; genus Andricus; species Andricus grossulariae. Next base: position 240,514,679 of record JAABKJ010007545.1, on the reverse strand, counting down.
GGAAAGTGATGGGAATTGAGCCGGAATGAGAGAAGGGAAAGTAGTAGAAGAGAGGGGTAATGAGTAAAAGAGAAATGAAGGAAAGGACTGTAGGGGAAATGAGAGAAAATGAGGAGAGGAGGAGCAGGAGAAATAAGAGAAATTGTGTGTGATGGAAGTAGGAGAAATAATGGGAAATGAAAGGTGAGGAAGTAGGAGAAATAAGGGTAGGACGGGAAATCAGGGAAAGTAGAGGAAATGAGGGATAATGAGTGGAGGGAAAATAGAGGAAGTGAGGAAAAGGACAGTAGGGGAAGTGAGAGGAAATGAGGGGGAGTGAGTGTAGTGGAAGTAGGAGAAATTAAGGGAGCGGAAGTAGGGAAAATGTAGGGAGCGGAAATAGGGGAAATGGTGGGAGCAGAAGTCGAGGAATTGATGGGAATTGAGGGGAAATGCAGGAAGGGAAATTAAAGGATGAGATGGGAAATGAAGGGAAATCAGGGAAGGGAAAGTATTGGTAGTAAGGGGGGGGGGGTAGGAAAAATTAGCTATTAATGAACTACTCTGTAAAAAATAAAAAAAAATATTAATTTACTTATATCAAAATTTCACTATTCCAGTTTTTGTAAAAAGGGTTATCTTTCATAGTTGAAAATTTACGTATGTTATTGAAAATTCGTCTTTTTCAGTAGAAAATTAATCTTCTTGTTTGAGAGTTCATCTTTTGGTTGAAATTTGAACGATTTGGTGAAACAATAATCTTGTTTCCACAAAACTTAACTACAATGCTGAAAATTCTTTTTCTTTTGTTGAAAATTAATTTTTCACTAGAAATTTTACTAACTTACCTTTCAGTAAAAAATTTTTTTTTTTCAGATCAAATCTTTTTTTCAACAAAATTTCGTTTCAGTAGAATATATAGAACTATTCTAGTGAAAAATGTTCATTAAAAAAAAAAAAATTTTGTCGAAAATGAACTTTTTTAACCAAAAATGTCCCTTTTTCATTTTTATTGTGAATTTATATTTTTTAGTTGAAAGTTAGTCTTTTTCGGTTGAAAATTAATCTTCTTTTTTAAGAATTTATGCTTTTCGTTACAACTTCAACTATTTGGTTGAAAAATAATATATTTTGTAGAAAATTTAACTATATTGTTGAAAATTCTTTTTTTATTCGTTGAAAATAAATTTTTTTAACTGAAAATTTCACTATTTCACTTTTTATTGTAAATTTCTATTTTTTAGATGAAAGTCCGTCTTTTTCGGTAGAGAATTCTTCTTGGTTGAGAATTTATGTTTTTAGTTGAAAATTCAACTATTTTGTGAAAAATAATCTGCTATGTAGAAAATTTAACTATAATGTTAAAAATTATTTTTTTGTTGGAAATTAATTTTTTTTAAGCTACAAATTTTACTATTCTTTTTTTAATTGTAAATTCCTTCATTTTTTTGGTTTAAAATTCGTTTTCCATTATTATGAAATTATTTTCTTCGAGTAAAAATTGAAGTTAACCATTTTTCAATGTAATTTAACCTTCTTTAGTTGAAAAATTCGACAATTATTTGAAAATTAACGTATTTTGTTAAAAATTAGTTTTTTTTGGTAAGAAAATTTTCCAGAAATCTAATAATGATTTTATTATCTTGGAACTCGAAGTTTTCCTAAAATTTGTTGAAAATCCTGTGAAAGTAAAAAAAAATCGTCCTGATTTTTTTTTGAAAATTCTAGAAATCTTATTAAATATTCTTTTCAAATTAATTTTTCAACAAAAAAAATTATTGTTAGTTTTTCTAGGAATTTATATTTTCATTTATTTAAAACCTGTCAAAATGTTTGAAAAGCTTATAAATTTTGTGCTCGACATCTTCAAAAACCTACATAGTGTTTTAAATATTTTGAAATCTCTTGACGTTTCAAATTATTTTGGAAACTTTTAAAAACTTTGAAATATATTTTAAACTCACTCGATTATTATCAAAATTATTAATTGCTCAATTGTCATTTATCATTGAGAATGTTTTTTGAATCTTGTTAAATATTCTCTTCACATTAATTTTATAAAATAAACAATCATTTTAAATTTTTCCAGCAAACTTAGGAAAATTTGTTTATTTGCTTGAAACCTTGAAAGATTCTTATAAAGTTTCCAAATGTTATTTCGAAATATTCAAAAATCTAAATTTACTTTTTTATTTTTCGAAATCTTTTCCAGTTTTAAATTAACACTCAAATAATAACGATTTAAGGCTTTCTATTTCAAATAGTTCACTTTGAAATTGTTTCGTTTTTAATATTTTATGTATAATTGCTCATTTTAAACAAAACGTAAAATATTGCTATAAGATTATTGCTAAATATTTAGAAAAATGTCTTCCTTAATTAAAAAATTTTAAATTAAATTCGTTAAAAATGGAATGTTTTAGATTGAAACAATATTTGAATAGGATTTGGAATTGAATGAGAGTATTTAGTTTTTCAAATTATTTTGAAATTAGGAATATTTTATAGAGTTTGAATCGAACGTTAACATTTGTTTAACTACTGAGGCTTTCAAATTGTAAAATTCTGTCTCTTATACACGTGGTTAGAGCACCTGACCGGAAATTAGTTGACCTGGTGTTCGAATCCCAGCGGAGTGAAAGGAGAAGATCTTTTTTGTGAATAAAATTTAATTAAAAAGTTTTCAGGATTTAGTAGTCCCGGGAGGAAACCCCTTTAGTTGCCGTCTGTCCGTCGTATTTTTCTCCGAAGGACGAGAAGTGAGGGCAAATTATTCGAGGGAAAGTAGGGAAGTGAGGGAAAATAAGGGATGGAAAAGTATGAGAAGCGATGGGAAATAAGGGGAGGGAAATTACGGGGAAATTACGGGGAAATTACGGGAAAATATGGGAGGGGGAGTAGGGGAAGTAAGTAGAAATTAGGAAGGGGAGCTAGGGGAAGCTAGTGTAAGTGAGGGAAAGTGTGGGAAATTATTATAAATTAGGGCGAGTAGCGGAGGGAAAGGAATGAATGAGGAAGAGAAGTAGTGGAAGGGGCGTGTCAGTTGAGGAAGCGAGGAGAGTAGGGGATATTGGTGGATGAAAAGTAGGGTCAATTAGGGGAAATTGTAGGAGGAGTAGGGAAATAAAGGGGGAATTAGGGACTGGAACTAGGGGAAGTGAGCTTAAGTGAGGGGAAATAGGGGAAATTATTATGAATGAGGGTGTTGGAGGGAGTGGAAGGGAGGACCAAGAAAGAGAAATGGCGGAATGAGTGTGTCAGCCGAGTAAGCGAGGACAGTAGGGGATATTAGGGGAAATGAGCCTAATTTGACTAATTTTTGTTCATTACATTGTTATTTTTGAAAGAAAAAATCTCTCTTTTCGGAAGGAAAATTCCTCTATTTTCTCTACAATTAAACTACTGAACTACTGTGAACCCTGAATATTGCAATTTCTCCTGAATGTAAATTAACATCCGAGACGAAATTTTAGTGGTTTATTTTGATAAATATTCATAAACTTTGAAAGTGAATTCGAGTAGCATGTTTAATATTCCTGAATTTTCTCTTTCCAGAACTCTATTAAATTCTATACTATCCAACCCTATAATATACTATTTTCCTCTTGAATTTCCGAGGGAGGAAAATTTGTGTGGGGAAAAATAAAACGGATTCTTCGTGAAAAGATTTCAAATTAATGAAAGAGGAAGGGAAAAAAATAATATTGTTGAAGCCATCGTAGAAAAAGGATTATTTATGGTATGAAAAGGATTTACTTATGCTGGAAGAAAATAATGATATAGGAGACATTGACAAAGTAGATAATTTAAAAAAAAAGGGGAAGACGTTATTGTACTTCCTGAACAACATTAATCCTTATGTTACGAGTTAGCTTTGTTCTTGTAACCTGATTGGTCGTTCATTCCAATATAATTTACGTTCACTTCGGGACTTCATTTTATTGCTTTTCTACCTTAAGGAATTTACCCCATTTTTACCCACGCAATGTGCTCTTTCGAGTCACGAATTTACCATTTAAAAAAAGTTTATTGCACCCAGGGCGGGATCGGATAAATAGGAAATATTTTAATGCTCGAATATTTTTGCCTGATTTTAAAAAGTTCGATATTTATCAATCCGGGATTATTTATTCGAATTTTAATATTAAAACAAACATAGTTAATCATCGATTTTTTCTAAACTTTGGCTACTTCTTTGTTTAGTAGAAAAAATACATATTTCCAAAGATGTCACTTAAACAAATTTGTCTTAAAAATTATTAAAAGTTTTTTTTAAGTTCGTTTTTCTTGGGTTTCAAATTAATTTTTTTCAACTGATAATTTAACTTTTGATTTTTTGGTTGAAAATTGAACTTTTTTAATTGAAAATTCGTCTTTTTTTGGTTTAAAAACTAATCTTTCTAGTTGAAATTTTTTCGTTTTTGTTTAAAAATGCAACTGTTTGGTTAAATGTTTAACTCTTTTGTTGAAAATTCATTTTTTGTTGAATATTCATATTTTCGGGTTGAAAATTCAACTCTTTTATAGAAAATCCATCTTTTGGCTTGAAAATTCAACAATTTGTATGAACTTTTTTTTCCTTCTTGACTGAAAAATTTTGGTTTGTTAAAAATTCGCCTTTTTGGTTAATAGTTAAACTATTTCGTTGAAAATTCATCTGTTCAGTTGAAAATTAGTCTTTTTTGGTTAAAATTTGAATTTATTTCTTTAACTCATTTTTTAAAACTTTTTTTCTTTGTTGTAGATTCATAATTATATTTGAAAATTCATCACTTTGTTTGAAAATTTGACTGAGTTGTTAACACTTCGTTTTATTTTTTTTGAAAAAAATTAACTTTTTTTTACTTAAAATTTAACTTTTTCATGTTTGGCAGAAAATTTATATTTTTGGTTTAATTATTTTGTTGAAAGATCGTTTTTTGGGGCGGTTGGAATATCAACTATTATATTTTTTGATGAGAATTCATATTTTTGTTGTCATAATTTTGGGTTAAAAATTCAACTGTTTTTAGTAGAAGTTTAATTTTTTTTTTGAAGTTATTTCAGATTTTTTTTTGAAATTTGGTTGAAAATTGAAGTATATGGTTGAAAATTTCATTATTTTGTTGAAAATTCATTTTTTGTTGAATATTCATATTTTCGGGTGGAAAATTAAATTCTTTTACAGAAAATTCATCTTTTGGTTTGAAAGTTCAACAATTTGGATGAACTTTTTTCTTTCTTGACTAAAAAATTTTGGTTTGTTGAAAATTCGCCTTTTTGGTTAACAGTTAAACTATTTCGTTGAAAATTCATATGTTCAGTTGAAAATCGGTATTTTTTGGTTATAATTTGAATTAATTTTTTTTAAAACATTTTCTTGGTTGTAGATTCATTATTATATTTAAAAATTCATCTCTTTGTTTGAAAATTTGACTATTTTGTTAAAAATTCGTTTTTTTATTTGTTAAAAATTACCTTTTTTTACCTAAAATTAAACTTTTTCATGTTTGGTAGAAAATTTATCTTTTTGGTTTAATTATTTGGTTGAAAAATCGTTTTTTGGGGCAATCGGAATATCAACTATTATATTTTTCGATGAGAATTCATATTTTTATTGAAAATTCATAATTTTGGGTTAAAAATTCAGCTGTTTTTAGTTGAAGTTTAATTTTTTTGTTTGGACGTTATTTTAGAAATTTCTTTTGAAATTTTTTTCGTAGAAAAATAATCTTCTTGGTTTGAAATTTCTTCTTTTTTGGTTAAAAATGCAACTGTTTGGTTGAAAATTAATTTTTTTTTTTTAAATTATTATTTTGATTGAAAATTCATATTTTCAGGTTGAAAATTCAACTGTTTTACAGAAAATTCGTCTTTTAGCTTAAAAGTTCAACAGTTTAGATGAACTTTTTTTTCTTTCTGGTTCTGGGCTGAAAAATCATTGCTTGTTTAAAATTCGCCTTTTTGGTTGACAATTAAAATATTTTTTAGGTAAAAATTCGTCTTTTTTGTAGAAAATGGATATATTCGCTAGTTTGAAAATGCAACTGTTTTCTAGAAAATTAGTTTTTTTGTTTGAAAATTGGCCTTTTTTGGTTAAGAGTTGAATCACTTTGTTAAAAACTCATTTTTTTGTTTAAAGATTCATCATTATATTTGAAAAATTGCATCCTTGGTGGAAAATTAAACTATTTTGTTGAAAATTCGCTTATTGGTTGCAAATTGGCCTTTGTTGGTAGAAAATTTATATTTTCAGGTTGAAAATACATTTTTTTTTCTAGAAAATTTGTCGTTTAGGTTGAAAATTGGTCTTTTTTGGTTAAAAGTTGAACTACTTTGTTAAAAACTCATTTTTTTGTTTGAAGATTCATCATTATAGTTGAAAATTTATGTCCTTGGTGGAAAATTAAACTACTTTGGTGAAAATTCGATTTATTGGTTAAAAATTGGCCTTTGTTGGTAGAAAATTTATATTTTCAGGTTGAAAATACATTTTTTTTCTAGAAAATTTGTCGTTTTTGTTGAAAATTGGTCTTTTTTATTAAAAGTTGAACTACTTTGTTAAAAACTCATTTATTTGATTAAAGGTTTATCATTATATTTGAAAAATTATGCCCTTGGTGGAAAATTAAACCATTTTGTTGACAAATCGATTTATTGGTTAAAAATTGGTCTTTTTTGGTTAAAAGTTCAACTATTTTCTAAAAAAAGTATGTTTTTTTTATTGAAGATTCATTATTACAGTTGAAAATTTATCACCTTGGTGGAAAATTAAACTGTTTTGTTAAAAATTCACCGTTATGGTTAATAGTTAAACTATTTCGTTGAGAAATCATTTTTTCAGTTGAATATCGGTCTTTTTTGGTTAAAATTTGAATTATTAGTTTTTAAACTCAGTTTTTTGGTTGTAGATTCATTATTATATTTGAAAATTCTTCTCTTTGTTAGAAAACTTGACTATTTTGTTAACAATTCGTTTTTTGTTAAAAATTAACTTTTTTTTACTTAAAATTAAACTTTTTCATGCTTGGTACAAAATTTATCTTCTTGGTTTAATTATTTGGTTGAAAAATCGTTTTTTGGGGCAATTGGAATTTCAAATATTATATTTTTCGATGAGAATTCATATTTTTATTGAAAATTCATAATTTTGGGTTAAAAATTCAACTGTTTTTAGTTGAAGTTTATTTTTTTTGTTTGAAGTTATTTTAGATTTTTTTTTTAATTTGGTTGAAAATTTAAGTATTTTGTAGAAAATTCATATTTTGGCTTCAAAGTTAAACAATCTGGATAAACATTTTTTTCTTTCTTGACTGAAAAATTTTGGTTTGTTAAAAATTCGCCTTTTTGGTTAATAGTTAAACTATTTCGTTGAAAATTCATCTGTTCAGTTGAAAATCGGTATTTTTTGGTTAAACTTTGAATTAATTTTTTTCGAACTCATATTTTCGGTTGTAGATTCATGATTATATTTGAAAATTCATTTCTTTGTTTGAAAATTGGACTATTTTGTTAACAATTCATTTTTTTAAAATTAAAAATGACCTTTTTTTTACTTAAAATTTAACTTTTTCATGTTTGGCACACAATTTATCTCCTTGGTTTAATTATTTTGTTGAAAGATCGTTTTCTGGGGCAGTTGGAATATTAACTATTATATTTTTCGATGAGAATTTATATTTTTGTTGAAAATTCGTAATTTTGGGTTGAAAATTCAACTGTTTTTAGTAGAAGTTTAATTTTTTTTTGTTTGGAAGTTATTTTAGAATTTTTTTTTTAAATTTGGTTGAAAATTTAAGTATTTGGTTGAAAATTTAATTACTTCGTTGAAAATTCAAACTATTTTCTTTGAGAATTCATCTTTTTGTTGAAAATTCAACATTTTGCGTTGAAAATTCAACTGTTTTTAGTTGCAGTTTAATTTTTTGTTTGAAATTTATTTTAGAAATTCGTGCTTTTTTAAATTGATTTTCTTAACTGATGATGTAACTTTTCAAATTTTTGTTTGAAAATTGATCTTCAATTGAAGTTTTTTTTTGTAGAAAAATAATCTTCTTGGTTGGAAATTTTTTTTTTTTGTTAAAAATGCAACTGTTTGGTTGAAAATTAATTTTTTTCTTTAATTATTATTTTTATTGAAAATTCAAATGTTTGATATAAAATTCGTCTTTTGGCTTAAAAGTTCAATAATTTAGATGAACTTTTTTTTCTATCTGGTTCTGGACTGAAAAATCATTGCTAGTTGAAAATTCGCTTTTTTTGTTGACAATTAAAATATTTTGGAAAAAATTCGTCTTTTTGGTAGAAAATTAATATTTGTTAGTTTGAAAATGCAACTTTTGTTTAGAAAATTAGTCGTTACGGTTGAAAATTGGTATTTTTTGGTTGAATGTTGAACTACTTTATCAAAAAATATTTTTTTATTGCAGATTCATTATTATAGTTGAAAATTTATCTCCTTAGTGGAAAATTTAACTATTTTGTTGAAAGTTCGTCTTATTGGTTAAAAATTGGTCTTTTTGTTTGAAAGTTGAACTATTTTGTAAGAAATAAATTTTCTAAAATGAAAATTCATAGTTCTAGTTGAAAAATCATCTCTTTGGTTAAAAATTACACAATTTGGTTAAAATCTCGTCTTTTTGGTAGAAAATCAATATTTGCTACTTTGAAAATGCAACTGTTGTTCAGAAAATTAGTCATTTTGGTTGAAAATTGGTCTTTTTTGGTTACAAGTTGGACTAATCTATTAAAAAATATATATATTTTTTAAAGATTTGTTATAATAGTTGAAAATTTATCTTCTTGGTGGAAAATTAAACTATTTTGTTGAAAATTCGATTTATTGGTTGAATATTGGCCTTTTTGGTAGAAAATTAATATTTTCTAGTTGAAAATACAGCTGTTTTCTAGAAATTTTGTCTTTTTAATTGAAAATTGGTCTTTTTCGGTTGAATTACTTTGTTAAAAAATCTTTTATTTGATTGAAGATTTATCATTATATATTTGAAAAATTATGTCCTTGATGGAAAATTAAACTATTTTGTTGAAAATTCGATTTGTTGGCTACAAATTGGCCTTCGTTGGTAGAAAATTAATATTTTCCAGTTGAAAATACAAGTGTTTTCTAGAAAAAAATTTTTTTCTGGAAGCTGAACTACTTTGTTAAAAAATATATTTTTTTTATTGAAGATTCATTATTATAGTTGAAAATTTATCTCCTTGGTGGGAAATTAATCTGTTTTGTTGAAAATTCGATAAATTGGTTGAAAATTGGCCTTTGTTGATAGAAAAGTTATATTTGCCAGTTGAAAATACAAGTGTTTTTTGGAAAATTTGTCTGTTCTGGTCAAAAGTTGAACTACTTAGTTAAAAAAATAATTTTTTTATTCAACATTCATCATTATAGTTGGAAATTTATCTCTTGGTGGAAAATTGAACTGTTTTGTTAAAACTTCGATTATTTGGTTGAAAATTGGCCTTTTGGGTAGAAAATTAATATTGTCTAGTTGAAAATACAACTGTTTTCTAGAAATTTTGTCTTTTTGGTCAAAAATTGGTCTTTTTTGGTTGAAAGTTGAACTACTTCATTAAAAAATCATTTATTTGATTGAACATTTATCATTATATTTGAAAATTTATCTCCTTGGTGGAAAATTAAGCTATTTTCTTGAAAATTCGATTTGTTGGTTACAAATTGGCCTTTGTTGATAGAAAATTAATATTTTCCAGTTGAAAATACAAGTGTTTTGTAGAAAATTGGTCTTTTTTGGTTAAAAGTTGAACTACTTGATCAAAAAATCATTTATTTGATTGAAGATTTATCATTATATTTGAAAAATTATATCCTTGGTGGAAAATTAAACTATTTTATTGAAAATTCGATTTATAAGTTACAAATTGGCATTTGTTGATGGAAAATTAATATTTGCCAGTTGAAAATACAAGTGGTTTCTAGGAAATTGGTCTTTTCTGGAAGCTGAACTACTTTGTCAAAAAATTTTGTTTTTTTCTGTATTGAAGATTCATCATTATAGTTGACAATTTATCTCCTTGGTGGAAAATTAAACTATTTTGTTGAAAATTCGATAAATTGGTTGAAAATTGGCCTTTGTTGGTAGAAAATTAATATTTGCTAGTTGAAAATATAACTGTTTTCTAGAAAATTGGTCTTTTTTGGTTAAAATTTCAACTACTTTGTTGAAAAATCATTTATTTCGTTGAAGATTTATCATTATATTTGAAAAATTATGTCCTTGGTGGAAAATTAAACTATTTTGTTGAAAATTCGATTTATTGGTTACAAATTAGCATTTGTTGGTAGATAATTAATATTTTTCTGTTGGAAATACAACTCTTTTCTATAAAATTTGTCGTTTTGGTCAAAAATTGGTCTTTTTTGGTTAAATTTTGAACTACTTTATTCAAAAATATTTTTTTATTGAAGATTCATTATTATAGTTAAAAATTTATCTCCTTGGTGGAAAATTAAACTATTTTGTTCACAAATCGATTTGTTGGATAAAAATTGGTCTTTCTTGATTAAAAGTTGAACTAGTTTCTAAAAAAAATATATTTTTTTTATTGAAGATTCATCATTATAGTTGCAAATTTATCTCTTTGGTGGAAAATTAAACTATTTTGTTGAAAATTCGACTTATTGGTTAAAAATTCGCCTTTTTTGGTGGAAAATTAATATTTGCTAGTTGAAAATACAAGTGTTTTCTAGAAAATTTGTCTTTTCTGGAAGCTGAACTAGTTTGTTAAGAAATATTTTTTTTATTGAACATTCATCTTTATAATTGAAAATTTATCTCTTGGTGGAAACTAAACTATTTTGTTGAAAATTCGACTTATTGGTTAAAAATTGGCCTTTGTTGGTAGAAAATTAATATTTACTAGTCGAAAATGCAACTGTTTTCTAGAAAATTTGTACTTTCGGTTGAAAATTGGTCTTTTTTGTTTAAAAGTTTAACGAATTTGTTAAAAAATGCTTTTTTTGTTATTGAAGATTCATCATCATAGTTGAAAATTTATCTCCTTGGTGGAAAATTAAACTATTTTGTCGAAAATTCGATTAATTGTTTAAAAATTGGCCTTTGTTGGTAGAAAATTATTATTTACGATTTGAAAATATAACTGTTTTCTAGAAAATTTGTCTTTTTAGTTGTAAATAGGTATTTTATAGTTAAAAGTTGAACTAATTTATTAGAAACTCTTTTTTTTTGCAGATCCATCATTATAGTTTTGGTTGATAATTTATCTTTGTAGGTTGAAAATTCAACTATTTGTCAGAAAATTCAAATAATTTGTTTAAATATTTTTTGATGTTATGTTTTTGAACAGATAAATTGTAATAAATAATTTGATATTAACTGTTTTCATCTACTTCTCCAAAATCAATATTTTTTTAATATTGATTTTTTTATTTATAAATTGTGAAAAAATTGCTCTCAAGCTCCGCTGGGATTCGAACCCAGGTCTTTCAGATTGCCGGTCTGTCTTACCCACTAAGCTACGGAATTTCTTATACTTGTAAAATTGATTTTTCAAACATTCGAGTGTTTTATATTTTTATTTTTTTCACAATTTAGAAATAACAGCACAGTGAACTCAAACACTTTAGCACTCTTTATTTTCTCAACTAAATAAAAAATAAGTAGCCAAAGTTAAAAAAAAATCGATGATGTGAAGGTCTAGTTTTTGTGAATCCGGCGAGGAATCCATCAATTTATAAATCAATTACTGATTATTTTCAACGTCAATTTTAGTTCTCTTTTTTCTCTCGAAAATATTTCCTCATTTTCCTTTTTCCGCCGGAGTCTTTCTGATAAAACACGTAGCTGAAGAAAAATAAGGACAAATGCCGGAAGCAATCTTTTGTCAAAATAACTAAGAAACACGTTCTACGTTTATTTTTACACATTTCGTTTTATCTTTTCCGCAAAGAGGAGGAAAAGGGAAAAAGGGGAACCTCCCTACAGTGGATAATGCCACCCACAGTGGATAATCATGACTAAAAAATACTAATGTATGTAAAATAATTAATTTACTTTAAATTAAAGTTGAGACACTATACGTGTTAATAAATCGAAAATAAAATTAATGATTTTTCTTTTATTTGCGCTCTTATTTAATGACTATCCACTGTAAGCTGCATTATCCACTGTAGGAAGGTTCCCCCCACTTTTTTTATGAAACTTGATAAAGGGCTGTCCACAAACTACGTCACTAATTTTGGAATTTTTTTTACTGATTTAATAATAATAATTTAATTAAATTTAATAATAAAAATGTGATTTCGCCACCCCCCTCCCACTAAATCCACGTAGCCGTTGTTAATCAATCAAAAATAATTAAAAATAATAATACAAAGCCAAAAATGTTGTATATTGCACTTTAAACAAAATATTTGAATTTTCATGAAAATAATTATATTTTTAAGAAAAAAGAGAAATTTTTAACCATGTGGTTGAATTTCTAACCTACATTGATGCATTTTCAATTAAGTAGTCAAATTTATTATTTAGAAGCCAGTTGAATTTTCAACAGAAAAGATCGATTTTCTACCAAATAGACAAAGTTTCAACTAAAGAAGGTTTAAAAATTAATTTTTAACAAGAAAAAAATTAATTTGCATCCAGTTGAACTGAATCAAATTTTCAAAAATTCATACCAAATAGCTAAATTTTGAACTTACGGATAACTTTTACAGCCAAAATGGAATACTTAAATTTTCAGTAAAAAAAATTAATTTATATCCCAAAAAATATTTTTTCAATAAAGTAGTTTAATATTCAACCTAGTAGATGAATTTTAATCCAAAAAAAAATATTTTTCACCAAGAAGATTAGTTTTTCATGCAAAAAGACAAATTTTCAATAAAAAAAAGAATTTTCAACCAAATTGTTGAATTTTGAAACCAAAAAGATAAATTAACTATGAAAGAATTAATCTCCAATCAAATAGTTTAATTTTCTTCAAATTGTTGAATTTGCAAGTAAAAAATACGAGTTGTCTATAAAAGAGAATTTTTAACCCGAAAAGATGAATGTTCTATAAAAAATAAAATAGTATTTCAAGCAAAAAGAATTTTTATTTGAAATAAAAAATAGTTAAATTCTTACAAAAAACACAGATTTTCAACAAAATAATTGAATCCTTAGCCAAAAAAATTTAATTTGCAATCAAACAGTTGCATTTTTAATCAAAAAGGATGATTTTTCTAACAAAAAAATACGAATTTTTGACAAAATATATGAATTTTCCACCACATAGTTGAATTTTCATCGAGAAAAGGTCAATTTTTAACAAGAATTAGAATAGTTAAGTTTTTAGTTAAAAAATTGAATCTCAACCCAAAAACGAGAATTTTCAAAAAAATGGGTAACTTTTCAGCCAAAGAGATAAATTTTCAACTAAAATAAATTATCTTAAAAAAAAATTTAACAAAACGGATCAATATTCAGTTAAATGGTGGAATTTTTAACCAAAACCATGAATTTTGCACCAAGAAGATTAATTTTCTACCAATAAAAATCAATTTTTAATCAAATAGATGAGTTTTCAACCAAAGAGTTGAATTTTTAACTTAAAAATAAAATTGCAACAAAAAATGAAATGGTTGTATTTTAAGCTAATAAAATTAATTTTCAACGGAAAAAGACACAAATTTTCAATGGAATATTTCAATTCTCACCCATTGAGATGAAACTTCAATAAAAAAAATAATTTGTAACAAAATAGTTAAATTTTCAATGAAGAAGAGGAATTTTATACCAAGAAGATTAATTTTCTACCCAAAAAAATCAATTTTTAACAAAATGCATGAATTTTAACCAAATTGTTGAATTTTGAAACCAAAAAGAAAAATTTTCTACAAAACAGTTAAATTTTTAATCCGGAAAGACGAATTGTCAATAAAAATTAAATAGTTAATATTTTAAAAAGAATTTTTATTTGAGATAAAAAAAGTTAAGTTCTAACAAAAAAGTTCAATTAACAACAAAATAGTTGAATACTTAGCCCAAAACAAATTAATTTTCAAACAAACATTTTCATTTTTAACCAAAAGGGATAAATTTTCTGAAAAAAATTAATTTGCAACAAAATATAAAAATTTTGTATCATATATAGTTGAATTTTCAACGAGAAGTGATCAATTTTCATCCAAAAATAAAATAATTACGTTTTCAGTTTACAAATTAATTCCCAATCCAAAAAAATAGATTTTTAAACAAAATGGTTAAGTTTTCAACCAGAGAGATGAATTTTCAACTAAAAAATGGAATAGATAAATTTTCAGTTGATAAAATTAATTTTGAACAAAAATAGAAATGAATTTTCAATAAAAAAGTTCAATTCTCACCCATTGAGATGAATCTTCAATAAAAAAAAAAACGATGAATATTCAACCAAATAGTTAAATTCTCAATAAAAAAGATGAGTTTTTAAGCAAGAAAATTAATTTTCTACTAAGAAAAATCAATTTTTAAGAAAATACATGAATTTAAAAAAAAATAGTTGAATTTTCAAATAAAAAAATTAATTTTTAACCGAAAATGGAATAGTTAAATTTTCCGTTCATAAAATCAATAATAATAAATAATAATAATAAATACATACATAATAATAATAAATGAGAAAATAAATAAATCCGGGGTTCGATCCCTAAGCTGGTTCCTCTGGAAATTTTTCTATGTACCTTTACCGAGGTTCTGGTGGTTTGGATCCGACCTCATTATTAAAAAAAAATCCTAAGAAAAATACCTTCCATATATTGGACTGGAACCATCTTAAGCATATAACGAATAAATAAATAAATAAACATAATAAATAAATAATATATAATAAATTAATTTTTAACAGAAAAGATCATTTTTTGACAGCCCCCTTCCCATGTCACCAACAGTGGTTTTTGTTGCGACCCCCCCCCCCAAATAATTGTTAACGTATTTTATGGACGGCCCCTGAGTAATATCTAAAAATTTAATAAATTATACTTTTTATAATTTATAATATTGGCATGGTACTTACTTGATGCAAATTTGTATGAAGAGGGTGATTGCCCATGTAACTTCAAGAAAAAATATCACAACTGATGCTCCCCTGAAATAAAAACAAAAAAACATTCCAGTTAAAAAAAAAACAATTTTAGATTATTATGAGGTATAATTTATAAAATAATATAAACTCATATGAATGTTAAAAATTAAGTTTTAATAAAATAAAATTTTTTTTTGTGGTAACTGACTAGTGATGCCGCCGAGCGATATTTTTGGATACTGGTACGATACTTTTACTTTTTATTTATAGATCAAGAGGCGCATATATATTCCTCAACTTCCATTTTATATAAAATCTATTTTACGTAAATCTAGAATTAGCATTTTGAAGAGTTTCAAGAAAATACAAATATTTTATCAGGATTTCTCTGCAAATTTTAAATGTAGGAATTTTAGAATTTTTAAAGAAATTAGAAATATTTTTGAACTTTAAAACATTTGCCAAAATATATAAAATATTTTCTTCTAATAGTCCTGAAGTTTGAAATGTCAAACTAACACCAATTGTTTCTTAGATTTTGTAAAATCCCATAAAATAAAGAAATTTTCTAAAAATAATTTTCTGGATTTCTTTCTAGCTATAATGTGAGTGTTCGAAAACTTTTAACGAATAAATATTTATTGGAAGTGTGTATTCTGCATAACATTTTTTTTATTTATACTTAAAAGAAGCAGCAAAAAACTATAAAACTGCAATTTTTAATAAAAATGGATTTATTGCAGAAAAAATCCATTACCTATTAATTAACTATTATGTTGAAAATTTCTTTAAAAATTCCAAATTTGGTTGAAAATTAATGTATTTTGTTAAAACTGAAACTTTTTTGGTAGAAAATTAATCTTTTTGGTTGAAAATTCGTTTCTTTGATTAAAAATTAGTTTTTTTGATTGAAAATTAATTTTCTGAATTTATTATTATTATTTTTTAAATTAATTTTTTGTTCAAAATTCATATTTTTAAATGATGATCTGTCTTTTTTAATAGAAAATTCATCTTTTGGGTTGAAAATTCAACTATTGGGTTAAAAATTCATTTTTGTTATTATCGAAGATTAATTATTTTAGTTGAAAATTAATTAGTTTTCTTACAAATTTAACTATGTATTTTTTTGAAAATTCTTTCTTTTTTTGTTGAAAATGAATTTGTTTGACTGAAAATTTAACTACAGTCGAACCTGGATTTAGCGCCGGTTTTAAGGCTGATCTTGACGTTAAATCCAGAGACTCGGAACTATTTCTTCTCTCTCCTGTTTCTCTCTCTGGTTTGTCACGCCTGAGTGCACACCGCACAATTCTCGGAAGGGCAAAATCTAGGGGAGCTAAATCCAGGTTTCACTTTATTCAATATTTGTTTTAAAATTTATCTTATGCAGTTAAAAATACAGCTATTAGGTAGAAAATTTATTTCTTTGGTTATAAATTTAACTATTAGGTTGACAATTTAACTATTAGTATGAAAATTCCTTTAAAAAAATTCAAAATTTGGTTGAAAATTAATGTATTTTGTTAAAAATCAATCTTTTTTGGTAGAAAATTAATCTTTTTGGTTGAAAATTCATTTCTTCGATTGCAATTTTGTTTTTTATTGTAGAATTAATTTTTTGAACAGAAAATTTAATTATTCATTTTTTTTGTCGAAAATTTATCTTTTTTGATAGACATTTAATCTTCTTGGTTGACAATTCAACTATTGGGTTAAGAATTCTTTTTTTTTTTTGGTTAAAGATTTTTACTTTCAGTTCTGAATTTTATTATTTGGTTGAAATTTAACAATGTTATTAAAAAGTCATACTTATTGTTTGAAATATCTACTATTCCATTATTCGTCGAGAATTCATCTTTTTTGACAGAAAATTCAATTATTTGAGTGTAGATTGAACCACCTTATTAAAAAATATTTTTCTTGTTGTTGAAGATTCATAATTTTAATTGAAAAATTATCTTTTTGGTGGAAAATTAGTGTTTTTTTTCTTGTTGAAGATTTTTTTTTTAATTGAAAATTTAACTATTCCAGTTGAAGATTCATAATTTTTGTTGAAAATTTATCTCATTGGTTGAAAGTTTCACTACTTTGTTGAACATTTATTCTACTGGTTGAAGAAATAACTATTTTGTAGAAAATTCATTTTTTTGGTTGAAAATTAATTTTATTAACTGAAAGTTTAACTATTCCATTATTGGTTGAAAACTGATCGTTTTTATATGAAAATTCAAAATATTTTGTAAAAAATTCGTCTTTTTGTCTAAAAATACAATTATTTTGTTGAAAATTTTTCTTTTTGGGTTACAAATTTTTTTTTGTAGAAAATTCAACTAATTGGTTGAAAATGAACTTTTTGGTTGAAAGTTAATATTTTCGGATAAGTCAACTGTTTTGTGAAGAATTCGTCTTTTTGGCTTGAAAATTCAACAATTTGGTTGACATTTTTTTGTCTATTGATTGAAAAATCTGTTTTGGTAGAAAATTTACTTCTTTTGTTGAAAATTCGTTTACTTGGTTTGAAAATTCGTCTCTTTTGGTAACAATTTTATCCTTTTTAATTCAAAATTCACTATTCCATTTTTCGCTGAAAATTGAATTTTTTAAATTAAAAACTTGGTAAAATACTTCCGTAAAATTTGAAGCAATTTGTTAAAAATTTATTTTATTTTTTTATTCTTTGGTTGATAATTTAACTATGTTTTTGAAAATTCTTTTTTTTTATTAAAAATTTATTTTTGACTTTCTTTTTGGTAAACAACTAATCTTTTTGATTAAAATTTCCTCTTTTTTGCTTAAAACTGCAACTTTTTAGTTAAAAATTTATTTATTTTTGTGAAAAATTCATATTTTCAGGTTGAAAATTCAACTATCTCACAAAAAAATTGTCTTTCGGTTGGAAAGTTCAACAATTCGGATGACATTTTTTTTGTTTCTCCACTGAAAATACTTTATTACTGAAAATTCGCCTTTTAGGTTAGAAAATTTAAATTTTGGGGTTGAAAATTTATCTTTTTTGGTTAAAAATATGACCTACTTTGATTAAAATTTATTTTCCTGGTTGTAGATTTATAATTTTAGTTAAAAATCTAACCACTTTGTTGAAATATTTTTTTATTGAACAGTTATCTTTTTTACTTGAAAATTCATGTATTTTAATAAAAATTCATCTTTTTTGTTAAAAATTGACTCACTTTAATTAAAATTTATGTTCCTGGTTGTAGATTCATAATTTTAGTTAAAAATTTAATCACTTTGTTGAAATATTTTTTTATTGAACAGTTATCTTTTTTACTTGAAAATTTATGTATTTTATTGAAAATTCATCTTTTTAGTTAAAAATTGACCCACATTGTGAAAACATTTTTTCATTGAAAATTTATCTTTTTTACTTGAAAACTCATGTATTTTATTGAAAATTCATCCTTTTTGTTAAAAATTCAATTTTTTGTTTGAAGATTAAACTCTTTCGTTGAACATTGTCTTTTTTTGTTTGTTAAAAATTCGTTGTTTTGGTTTCAAATATCGACTATTTAATTTTTCGTTGAGAATTCATCTCTTTCTTGAAAATTGAACTTTTCGTATTGAAAATTCAACTGTTTTTGAGTAAACTTTTATATTTTTTGTTCTGAAATTCATCTATTTGGTTGAAAATTGATTTTTGTAGTAGAAAATTCAAGTATTATGTGAAAAATTCAACTATTTTGTTGAAACTTCAAGTATTTTATTAAAATTTCATCCTTTTCAGTTGAAAATTCAACTGTTTTGTTGAACATTAGTCTATCTGAATAAAAAGTTTGTCCTTTTCGATTCAAACTTCATATTTTCCGTTAAGAATTAAGCTGCCTGCTAAAAAATTAAATTATTTCCTCGAAAATGCAACTGCTTTAAGTGGAAAATGTATAGCATAAAAAACATTTTTTTCAGTGGATAATTTATAATAGTTCATCAACTGACTTTATTACTTCAAGAACAGATTATTAGTGTTTCTGACGTTAGTAGAAGCTTGTTAGATTTTTGTTTTAAATACATTTTACACTTAATAAATCAAAATAAAGTTAGAACATAAAACGAGCAAAATGACAGTTTGACAGGCTTCATACATTTTTAGTGCATTGTAAAGCTTGGCAGCTTATGCCACTTTTTAAACTTGAGCAATTTAAAAGTTTAATAGCATGTACAGAAGTGCAACACTTTTTTCCGAGGTATATTAGCAGAGTGTTTTATATACCAACTAATATTTTTCACATAAAAAAATATATATAATCTAAATAATTGAAAATTTTCAACCTAAATAACGAAAGTTTATATATTTATTTTTATTTTTAACAAATCAACGGTAATCACGCAAATTTTTACGCATTAAAAATACAGACAATTGAACAAATTGTAAAACGTAACTGTAATATGTTTTTTTTTTATATAGGTGTAAGTGAGTTTTATAATTGAGTTTTTCAACATTTAAAAATCTTTTGTACTGTTTTATACCTGGCACTACAATAACTGAATGAAAATAAAAAATGTTTGATCCAAGAAAACTGCTCTGTTCGGTGAAAATCAAAATTCAAGCTCGCGATATCATAGTATAAGAGATACTTTTTTGCTCAAAATCCGAAAAAACAGAAATTTTTTTTTCTATTATAAGATAATAATCCTTTTACCAAATGTTTCTTTGATTTTTGAAGATTTTTTTATACAATAAACCTGTGTTTGATAAAAATATTCGTTTTCTAGTTCTGTATTGCCACCATTTGAGTGCCATTTTTTAAAATTCTATTACTTTTTTTTCAAATTTCAAAATATTATTTGTTGAAAAAAGTGGCTTTCTTAACTAAATTTTTTCTTTTCTAGTTTGCAATGCAATATCTAGAAATGAAATTATTTGTTTATTTTCAATACTTGTTATAGCTTTTAAATTTTTCCAAAAATTTACGAAAATATGTGTCTAGATAATATTTTTTGGAGAATAAATAATTATCTCAAGCTCATATTATATACTTAGTTAAATGAGCTTAATGTACAATAATACATCATAAAATTCTTATTTCGTTCAAAAAACATAAGATTTTGTAACATTACAAAATTAAAATTCTGGTAAAAAATTTCTTCAAATGAAAAATTAATTTAATAACTTGTGTGCTACATACCTAATAACTGTTTGAATAATGCATTGCTTGTAATAGAAAAAATTGATCTACTCCCAGTATGCGGACAATTTTGAAGTACAAAATTTGATAGAAGTTTTTAATTTGTTAAAAACAAATTATTTTTTTGTGATGATTCCTTATTTTACTTGCAAATTCGTCTTTAGAGTGGAAAATTTAACCAGATTTATTGAACTGAAAATATAACTATTCCAGTTTTGGAACTAGTTGTATTTGGTTGAAAATTCATATATTTTCTTAAGGATTCAACTATTTTTCCGAAAATTCGTCTTCTTTGGTTGAAAATTCTTATTTTCGGTTTGAAAATTCAATTGTGTTGTAGAAAATACGTCTTTTATTCTTGAAAATTCATATCTTCGTATATCTTGATGGTAAAAAATGCACTGCTTGTTGAAAAATTTATCTTTTCGATTGAAAATTCAACAATTTCGTTAAAAATTAAACTATTTATTTGAAAAATTAAGTAGTTAGTAGAAATTTAACTTTTTCGTTAAAAATGCATAGTGTCGGGTGAAAAATTCGACTTTTTTATTAAAAAAATGGTAAAAGTTCATCTTTTAGGCTGCGAATTCCACTATCTTCTTAAAAATTAATCTTTTTTGCTTTATTTTAACTGGTAGAAAATTCTTTTTTTTTTAATGAAAAATAATTTTTTAAACTAAAAATGTAACTATTCTATTTTCGGTTAAAAACTTATCTCTTTAAGTTGAAAATTCATCGTTGTGACCCTGGATTTAACTATTTTGTTAAAAAGTCGTATTTTTTGGTTCAAATAAACTGGTAGAAAATTCTTTTATTTTTGGTAAAAATTCATTTTTTAATCTGAAAATGTAACTATTCCATTTATGGTCGAAAACTTATCTTTTTTAGTTGAAAATTCAACTATTTGGTTAAAAATTAAACTATTTATATACAAAAATTAAGTACTTGGTAGAAAAGTAACTTTTTGTTGAAAATTCATAGTGTGGGTGCAAAATTTAACTGTTTTGTGGAAAATTCATATATTTTGTTAAAAATTCGTCTTTTGGAGTACTAAATTAAACTTCTTTTTTGAAAAATCATCTTTGTGATTCTGGATTTAACTATTTTGTTAAAAAGTCGTCTTTTTGTTTCAATTTAACTGGTAGAAAATTCATTTATTTTTTGTAAAAATTCATTTTTTATTCTGAAGATATAACTATTCCATTTATGGTTGAAAACTTATCTTCTTTAGTTGAAAATTCAACTATTTGGTTAAAAATTAAACTATTTATATAAAAAATTAAGTACTTGGTAGAAAATTAACTTTTTGTTGAAAATTCATAGTGTCGGGTGAAAAATTTAACTGTTTTGTGGACAATTCATGTATTTTGTTGAAAATTCGTCTTTTTGAGTAGGAAATTAAACTTCTTTTTTGAAAAATCATTATTTTGGTTGAAAATTACACTCTTTTGTTGAAAATTCGTGTTATTTACACCCAAATGTCGAATTAGGAACAGTCTCTGGGTTTGCCTGCAAATAGCCTTGTTCCTCAATCGGCAGTATCGAAACATGAACAGCCAGGGCCGCCTGAACCGTTTCCAATTGAAATGCATAATATTGCGCAATATACTCGATTGAGTCGTCGCGCACTGCTACCTTTCTGAGGCAAGAGTCACGAGCTCCTAAACCGAGAGTCAGATGTAGTTGAATTCAACCAGTTGATAATTCGTTTTTTGTTGTTGTTAAAAATTAATTTTTTAAACTGAAAATGTCACTATTCCATTTTTAGTTGAAAGCTTATATTTCTTAATTGAAAATTTAACTGTTTGGTTGAAAATTCATCTCTCCAAATCAAAAATTACATTTATGTTAAAAATTCATCTTTACAGGTGTAAAATTCGACTATTTTTTTCAGCCATCTTTTATGGTCGAAAATTTGACTGTTTTGCTGAAAATTTCTCCTTCTGGATTGAAAATTCACCCTTTGTGGTAGAAAAGTCATGTTTTTTGTTTGAAATTAAAATTCAGTTTCGTTGAAAGACGAAATATTAAATCCTTTGTTGAGAATTCATTTTTTTTTTTTTTTTGAGATCTGAACTATACTTGGTTACAAATGCAACTATTTTGTTAAAAATTTAATTATTTTGTGGAAAATATTATAGAACAACTCATTAAAAACGCAAAAAATCGCAGAATAAATTGATGACCCCTTACGTGATATATCCTGTTCAAAAAGTCATAAATACCTCATCCAGAGGTCATTCAACGCAGAATTTCATCATCTTTCGAAATGTCTTTTTTAATGTCTAGTTTTATTTCCGACCGAGTTATGGTGTTTGAAATAGGGTACAATCTTGATTTAAAATTAAAATCTACAGAAGTAAAAAAGTAAATTCCTAAGTTTATCGAACATCGATAATGATTTTCACTTATTTGTTTTTACTATTACTTTCAATCACAGCTCTAACTACCCAGAGCTATTTAACAATATCTTTGCTATTTAATACGTAAAATACGCAATAATTAAGTAAAATGTATAATATTCCTTACTGAATTATCATTCTGCTTAATACGTGAAATGTATTTCATTAATTGTTATAAATTTATTCAATTTTGATCAATTATGATTCACTTTCTTAATACACGACGTAAAATGTATTTCAGTAATTTTTCTACATTTCTGGTACAGTCACAGATGTTCTATTATATTCTACCAGATGAATGACAAAATAATCTCAGTTCGTGGCGCCACCGCAGTTCTATCTTATAAATATTAATTTTTTGAAAATATTTTTTTAATTAATTATTTCATTAATTTTTCTACATTTATGCGATTCCATGTGGTAGAGTTAATTGGAGCCAGACTGGACACCAACCGGTCAGCCCAGCGAATGCCCAGATAAGGTAACAATGCTGCTCCTTAGTTGGGCAGCCCACTTTATGCCCAATTAATAAAAAAAGGGTACAGATATTGAATTCATAAAGTTGAAAGTAATAAATGATAAATATTTGTTCTTATTTTTTTTTTCAATTTGACGCTTCTTTATGATTTAAGAACTTTTAGCATCCTGTTATTCCATTTGACCTTCATCCCAGTCTCTTGGTCTCTTCCAACAGTCAGCTCAGTCCTAAAAGCATTTGACGTGGTGTTTTCTGCAATAAATATGGTTTGGTACAAATACTGAACTGAGAATGAGAAACAGCATAAGGCGATGACTTGTGTTGTTAATTTTTACTAAAGAAAACGAAACAACTTTGTAAAAATAGGCTGATTTTACGGAAGCTTGAGCGCAATCGACTACAAGAAAAAATGGCGTGCGCGACTGCTTTAGTGCAGACGACTCACGACAGAGCCCGTCTGCGGCATTGCGGCTGGCGCAGCCGCACATGCTAACTAATACAGGCGGGTTTTTTCAAAATTAGAAAATGCTAATTTAAAAAAAATTTTTATTAATTGTTGTTTCATTTGAAAATTTTAATGTACTCTCCTGATCTCTTCGTCGTTTTCAGGAAATTTCGAATTCGATTTAGAACCGCAATGTTAAAAGAAAAATTCTATGCATGAACAAAATTTAATGGTCAGAAGTTCTTTTTAGGATGTGAGAAAAAAAATACTTTTTCAGCAAATTAATGTACTTTAAAATTTCCAAGAAAATATAATAAACAAGTTATATTCGTGAATGATTCATTCACTATTTAAGGTTATAATGAACCTGTATGCATAATTTATTATTCGCTCGGCGCTTTTTACCAAAATTGTCCCGATTCATTTTTGTTTCTAAACGCTGATTTACAATTAACACAGCAATGCAAATTCCCGTGAATATCAATTTTTTTAAATTACAATTTTTCACATTATTACATTGCATAACCAAGTAGTTATTTGAATCTATATAAAAATATTATTATACTCGCTTTTAAGAAGAATGCTTTTTCGGGACATCATCTTAAACTTATCTCAGAAAAATTCATAAACTGTACTTTCTTTAACTTGAAAAAAATTAGAATGATTAAATAATATAATGATAAAGAATAAAATTATGCAAATATTAATTCAAATAAAATAAAATAATAATTGAAATAATTGTAATACAAAAGTTAGATCGCGCGTATGATAGTCTAGTATAAAAATAAAACGCGAAATGTATAGTTTCTTAGTAAAAGCAGCAGCGGTTAATAAGACAAAACAAATTGGCTTTCCGTCGAGACATCACATCGTCTCGACGATCTTCTCGCGGTCCATTAATTCTTGGAAGTGTCCACGGTATTAATCAGTCTGTTTTCTCATTTTCTGATTGCAGCGATGTCAGCCGAGTGTCGAGTTGATGCAAGGACATCTGCCTGAAAGAAGATGTCGCAACATCCATCAAGACCACCTGGGGCATACGGGGCCCCAGGAAGTTGGTCCGCAAGGCCCAGTGCTCCAAGCCCATTTCGCCCAGCATCCCCTTACAGTCCCGTTTCTTCACCTCATCCCTCTCAAAATCCGGGACCACAAAGTCGATCTCGTGGTCCATCAACACCCATTTCCCACGCCCATCCTATGTCGCCCATGGCCTATCCAGGGTCGATACATCCGATGAGTCCCGTTCCAATTGGAATGCCCATTTCACCGGGAATGTCACCCGTTTTCGGATGTCCACCTCCGGGATATATTCAGTGTCCAAGACCACGATGGCCTTCGCCCATCACACCAGGAAACGCTGCGCCCAGGCCATACATACCCACACAGATACAGGTGGGTTTTTATTTATTGTTAAATTTTTTAATTTCAGGCTAGGTCTAATTTGATGGAAGAATTTTATTTCTAAATATACACTTTTTGTTGAAATTGAAATTATGTCTTTGAAGGGTTTTTCAGGATGACGAACTGAAGTATAAAAGAAAAATCCCGGTCTTTCCCAGTTTGCAATAATTTGGAAAATTGTTCAGTTTCAAAGCAGTAGCCTTCAATATTAAACAAATTAGAATTGTAAGGCTTGACAATTAGGTTATTCTGAAACTGAAAATTTTCTTTTCTTTTAAATTGAAAGCCATTAGAATTAAAAACTAGCTGTGAATTCGATCTCGAATTTTTCCACTTTGTTTGCATTTGTAATTATATGGTGCTTATTTCACGAACACTTTGCTTCCCGTTAGCAAATGTATGTGCTTCCTCATACAGGAAGCATTGGTGATTTTTTAAATAATGGGCAAACTAAAGTTTTCATTTTGATCCGCCTAAAAATAGAAGTTTACAAAAAATACCAAATAATACAAACAATTTTTAAAATATAATGGAAAATCAGACAAATCAAATTTTGTATTTGAAATGGTAATTTTTCGAGCTGGAAAAAGGAAGGGAAAAGTTCTGTCGCACCCTATCCTTTTCCCAGCTTTATGATTTTTTTACGAAAATTGTCAGAATTATTTTATTTGAAAATTTATGTTCAAAAAGTCTTTTCTATTCATGCGTCAACTTTGGATTATCTCTATGAAAAAAGTTTTTCTGTTTAAAACAGATGTTTCAAATATGTATTATGAATGAGTATAACTTCCTTACTCTTCACTAAAGTATATCAATATTATAGGTCAATCGATTTTTCTCGAACCAAAGAATCTTTTATATTTCTGCATCAATTTTGAATTATGTTGATGAAAAAAGTTTTACTATGAAAAACAGATTATTGACATATTATGAAATGCTTAAAAAATGCAATGAGATCACAAAAAAGTATGACATCCATACATCCACAAACACACATCCGGACAATTGCTTAGAACATTTTATTAGACATTTTTAAATTGAGGAACGTTTAATTAAATGAATATAAAATTTTTCAAAAATGTTACCATTACAAAGCTTCCTCTATGAGGAAGCAAAGTTGATTTTAATGGTTGAAAACTTAACAAATTCCAGTATTATAAGCACTCAAAATATATATTTTTACATTCTAATCCTAAAGAGAAGGTATTAGTTTTATGTAACATTTGTCTCCGTCGGATTTCACTAAATCTTCACGTTTTGAGACCCCCTGAGTCGGAAAAAACGTTTTTGCTTCCTCATAGAGGAAGCTTTGCAATGGTAACATTATCTAAAAATTCAAAATAATTTAAATAAACCTTTCTCAATTTACAAATGTCTAATACAATGTTCTAAACAATTGTCTGGATATGTCTGTGTAGACGTCTCTGTGTGTGTGGGTGTGGATGTATGAGTGGGTGGATGTCACACTTTTTTGTGAACACGATAACTTGAAAACGGTTGCAGATAAATTTATAAAATTTGGAGAGCTTATTTTCACCACTAATATCTTGAAACTAACCAAAGGATTTATAAAAATATTAATTGCATTTTTTTTAGCACTCAGTAATATTATAAAATCGATTTTTATAGAAAATTTTTTTTGTTCATTCTCATAATTTAAAGTTGATGCAAGAATATAAAAGATGTGTTGATTCGACACGAATTGATTGACCTATAATATTGATACATTTTATTGAAGAGTAAGAAAGCTATGGTAATGCATAATATTTGAAAATACTGTTTTTTATAGTAAAACTTTTTTCTTTAACATAATTCAAAGTTGATGCAAGAATATAAAAGATTCCTTGGTTCGACAAGAATCGATTAACCTATAATATTAACACATCTGATTAAAGAATAAGGAAGTTATGTTCAATTTTATTATATTAAAAATCGATTTTTATAGTAAAAATGTTCTCATTCTCATAATTTAAAGTTGATGTGACAATAGAAAAGATGGGTTGATTCGAGACGAATCGATTGAATTATAATATTCATACATTTTATTGAACATTAAAGAAGCTATGGTAATATTACATTTTTAGAAATCTAACACAAGATTTGAAAAAAAATGAATAGACAAATCTTGTTCACCGAAAACAGATCTACAAACTTTTTACAAATAATTTATTGAAAGTTTGCGTGGTTGTTCTTTTTAATCGTGGAAAATGACATTACAAATAAACAAATTAAATTGTTGGAAATAGAAGCAAGGTACAACAATATTTTTATAACAAAATTGCTTGCCTAAATTAGATCTAAAAATTTGCTTTTGTCCATTTCTTCTCACGAGACACGTAATGAAAAATTGATTTGTTCAAACCAAAGAAGCTTTAACAAAAGAGAATTCACAATCAATAAATTTCAGCTGTTAAGGATTTGATCTTTAATTTTTAAATCGGAAATTTAATTTTTATGTTGAAAATGCAACTATTTTGATAAAACCTCATATTTTTTGGTAAAAAAATCAATGAGTTGGTTGTAAGGTATACTGCATTGTTAAAAATTTATCTTTTCGGTTGAAAATACATGTTTTTTTAGTAGAAATTTACATTGACTCTGCCAGAAAAAAATCTAAATTTATATAAATTAATATGTCACAAAGAGAAAGCCAAATTTTAATTAACCCTGCGTTTTAGAGTGGGGAAAAAATTATTTTTTTGGTTTAAAATAACGTATACTGACTGATTTGGACGCACAATATTTAAGAAAAAGCTGATAAAATGTCAAAGAGTCAAACCTGATTCTTTACTGAATTTTTAGGATTTTTTATAAATAAACAAATATGATTAAAAAAATGGCCATTTTTTATATTTCATGTCCCCGGTGCTCATCGATAATAGGAAAATTGTTGTAATCACCTAAGTTTTATAGATTTGCATTAGATAAAAATATTCTATCATGCTACAATAAACAACAAATGTTTATAAACAAATTATAAACAAATTATTCATTGAAAATATGTTTTCTATAATTTTCAATAATTTCACGTTTTTTAAAGTTATATTGCAAGGATGGAAACAATATTATAAAAAAGAAAATTTCTCGCAAGATTATTCTTGTTAATATTATATACAAATTTAATAAACAAATGCATTATTTGAGCATTTTCCGGCGAAAAAATTAGTCTCTTTCAATGAAAGTTTAATCAATTAACAGATAATTTTTGCAACATTCATAATGAGTTGACAATTTTACGATTTCTTAAAAGAAATTTAATTAACAAATGCATTATTCGGGTATCTGTCGACAGAAAAATTAGTTTTTTTTTTCGATTTCAGTCCTTATAATTAGCAACTTTGTGATATTTTCAGCAACATTCATAATTACAAAATTCATAAATACAAAGTTTCGAATTAAAAGTACTGACATCGACAAAAATGAATTTTTCCGTCGGCAGATCTCCAAATAATGCATTTGTTTATTAAACTTGGTTGGAAAAATTAAATTTTTCAACTAATTGGGAATGTTGCTAAAATTATGACAACGTTCCCAATCAAAAGGACTGACATAAAAAAAAACTAATTTTTTCGTCGAAAAATGCCCGAATAATGCATTTGTTTATTAAATTTGTTTATAATATTAACAAGAATAATATTAGAAAAATTTCCGTTAATTATAATATTGTTTCTATCCAAATTTCTTGTAATATAACTTAAAAATACGTAAAATTATTGAAAATTATAGAAAATAATCTTTCAACAAATAATTTGTTCATAACTTTTTTTGTATTCATTGTATAATGATTCCTATTTAATTAATTTTTTTCTGAAAAAAGATCTTCTCCTTTCATTCCGCTGGGATTCGAACCACAGAACTTCTGATTTTGAGTCAGGTGCTTTTCCCATTAAGCTACTAGAGAGATCGAGAGAATAAATTTTATTTCAGAAAATACATGCATTATTATGCTAGATGGTACAAATAAAATTTTTAAAGGAATCTGTATCATCATTAGAGAAGAGCAGAAAGTTTTAACGTCTTTTTCAGACTAGATGGAGTTATGAATTAAAAATCATTTTTAATTAATTTTTTTCTGAAAAAAGATCTTCTCCTCATTCTAATCATTCTTTCCGTAGTCTGATTCTGGGCACACTGCCATTTACTTTACCTTGATACACTTGTTTCGTCAGTCGTTCATCTTTCATTTTCTCAACATGCCCAAACCATCTCAACGAATTTCTTTCACATATGTCAATTAGTGTTTCCTCTGCACCATATTCTTTGAGGATTATCTCATTACTCACTTTGTCCATCAATGTTTTACCGCACATCATGCCTAGGAATTTAATGTTAATCGCGGCTTTTAGCTATACTTGATATATTTTTATTTCTGATAATGGTCCTGCTCTACCGATAACCTTCTTACCTTCGTTTATATGACTATCCAACTCTCCATCTATCTTTCCGATATTTGTGAATAGGCTACAAGATATACGTACTTATCAACTTGTGCTATTTTCTCATCATTTGGGATAATGTTGCACATTGTTTTCTCACACTTTCTTTCAAACACCATAATTTATGTTTTATTTACGTTACTTTTGATGACCATGTTCTTTATGCTTGTATTCAGTTTGCTCAACATTCTTTGCAAGCCTTCGATTGACTCTGCCATAACAACCTTATCATCTACGAAGGCTAACCCACGTACCCTTACTGTTTCGAGATCCACACCTTCTTCGTCGAAGAGCGCCATTCTTAGACACTTGTCCATGAACATAATAAATAGCCATGAGGACATATCGCATTCTTGGCTAACACCTTACATAATATCGAACCAGTCACTCGGTTTCAATAATCATAAATTAAAATAAATATTAAAATAGTTGTATAGTAATCTTCAACTTTCATTTAAATATAAGATTTTACCCCAGTTGGAAACAGAAGGAAAGAAAAAAATCATTACGTTAATGTGGGATTTGATATCGGGATAAGATTTTCTTAAAAGACATTCTGATATTTTGAGTCTTACTGACCTCTTACACTTTCGACATGATACATTTTGAAGATGTTTACAATTAAAAAATCCCTAAATTGGTTAGTTTTGACTGTTTAGAGTTCAAAATCATAACATTTTGAACATTTTGAAGATTAAAAATCAAGTTCTCAATTCTAAATCTTCCCAATTCAAGAATTTTCTAATATAAATCATCAAAACTACAGATTTTTTTAATTTGTAAACTTGAAACTTGTATAATTTTGCATTGTAAATTTCAAATATTAATAACTCTTTAATTTTAAAGATGTATAAATTTAAATATTTAGTGTTGAAGTATGGGAGGGAAAGGTTTGAACGACTTAATTAACGTCGCGATAGGTTACGAAAACCTTTCTTGTAGGCGCGCGATGCCTGCTTCAACTAATTTTTTATTATTTACACTCCGGCTGTTCTTATAAAATATGTTGCAATAATCAATGGGCCTTTTTTGTCAATTTTATCAATCAAGTTAAAGATTCAGTAATCTTGAACCTGTCTGTTCACCTAGAACATCCTTCAGGTACTTCCCCAACACTGCATATAATCTTGAATTATCCTTAAGCTAGATAAAAATGATTGTTATGTCGATTTAACATGATGAGAAATTCATATTCTAATTTAAACTAAAGTATTTCCATTCAGTCCCAATAACTTCAAGTGGAAACAGAATTTTTTGATTCAATCTGGACAAAGTGAATGAATACATTTGAAGATTATTATATATAATTAAATTTTAGGGTTTAGATTAAATATTCCTCTTATATTCAGATCCATATGGATTCGTCTGGCTCTGAAATCTCGATGGGAACCGATAGTGGCAGAAGCTCTGGATTTCGTATCGAAAATTGGTGTTTTGGGATACGTCAGACCAATTTATCGGGATCTTTATTCTTGGAAAGAAATGAGGCAGAGAGCAATAGACAATTACATGAAAACTAAAGATCAGATGATGTTCGTTACAGCTGAAATGTTAAAAAAGGACTTATATCTTGATAGTAATTAACGGTAACCCTAATTTGGAAGTGACTAAACTTGTTGTATTTCAAATTGTTCATTTTTCTGTGAATTATACACTGGAATCTGGATTCATGCAAGATTTCGGGCATGGTCCGCAGTGGTCCTCGACACAAATCCAGGGACTCCGAACG
Source organism: Andricus grossulariae (assembly GCA_011634705.1). Classification (NCBI taxonomy): domain Eukaryota; kingdom Metazoa; phylum Arthropoda; class Insecta; order Hymenoptera; family Cynipidae; genus Andricus; species Andricus grossulariae. The sequence goes on along the minus strand of JAABKJ010007545.1, from coordinate 240,483,641 downwards.
TAAACTGGCAGGGTCGCATGAACCATTTGTGTGGGATCTGGACGCATAACGCAACGAAAGCCATTAATTTTAGTAACGCAAATCCAGTTCAAGGAAATCCAAGTTCCAGTGTAGGGGAGACCACCCTACAGTAGTTAATCCTACAATAGATGATTTAATTATAAGCGCAAATATAAGTAAAATAATCAATATTAATTTTAATATATTAACACGTATCGTGTCTTAAATATTAATTACATTAAATTAATTATTTAACATCCATTAGTATTTTTAATTACCGATTATCTTTTGTGGGATCGTCATCTAATTTAGGGTGGTCTCCCCTACATTTAAAAAAATTTTTAACGGCATACAATTCGAAATTCTCTGATTTTGAAAAATTGTGCAAAAATTTTTACTTGCAGTCGATGCATATACATTTTTCGAAAATAGTTTCTTGACAATATATCACTATTTTGTAAGTAAGCTCAATAAAATTATTTCCAAATAAATCTGTGCTGTATATCCTTTTTTTTAAACTGAACTCTTTATCCTTTTAAAGTAGAAATAATCATATCAGAAGTAAGTAAATTCTACTACTACGTGCTCGAGTACGTATTCTTCAGGAAATTTCGCGTTCCAAATTGTTTTTCATGGAGTTGTTGTCACCTTGTTTCACAATCTGAAAAGTGGGAAAATAACGTAGATAAGATCCATTTCTAAAATTAAATTTTTTATAATAGGTGGAATATTTCCATTGTGATAATTAAAAATTAGGAATTAGAGTTTGTAATTGGAATTCACTTATTCACTGGAAAAATTGAGAAGAATTCAAAGGAATTCAAGAGACTTTGAGCAAATTCATAAGAACTTTAGTGAATTAAACATAATTCAAGCAATCAAAAAATTTTCATCGAATGAGTTAAATGGAAGTGAACAAAATTCAAGGCGAATACAACAGAATTGAGAAAAATTCCAAAAATAATCAAAACCAATGAATTCAATGAAGTTTAAGTAAATTTAGAGTAATTTAAAGGAAAAGAGAATGATTTGATGAAATTCATAGAAATTCAAAGTAAATTAAAAAAAATCAAGTAAATTGAAAACAATTTGAAAATATTTTACAAATTCATTAAGCTTGTAGTAACTTTTGAAAAATGCAAAGAAATTCAAAAGAATTTGATGAAATGCCTAAGAATTTAAGGTAATGACTTCAGGATGAAATCTAAAAAAAAAAATTAATTGAGTACCATTGAGTAAATTTCAACGAATTCAGGGTAAACTCATAAGAATTCAAGTTCAATTGAACATAATTGAAATGCATTGGAAACCCAATTGTTTAAATCCAAATTCCATGGATTTCAGTAAAAGAAGAATTCAAGGGAATCCAAGAGACTCTGAGGAAATTCATAAGAATTTCAGTGTAGTGAACAACATATTAAAAATAAAAAAATTTCCGTCAAATGAGTAAAATGGAAGTAAACAGAATTCAGGGTGAATTCAGCATAATTTAAAAAAGGCATAAATATAAACCATTTAATTAAATAAAATTTAATTCAACTTGAAAGAAATTTAAGACAAATGAGAAGAATTCGATGAAATTCATAAAAATTGAAGTGAATTTAAAACAATTCGAATCTATTAATAACTTTCCTGGAATTCATTAAGCTTGGGCGTAATTTAGAAAAATTTATGTGAATTTAAAAGAATTTGATAAAATGCCTAGGATTTTAAGGTGAGTTTAGAGATTTCAGGATGAATTAAAAAAAATCATTTTATTTACCATTGAGTGAATTTAGTAGAATTCAAGAACATTTAAAAGAATTCAGGGCGAAATAAAAAATTGAAGATAATTCCAAAGGATTCAAAACAAATTCAAATAATTCAGAATAAATCAATAAGAATGTAGGGTGAATTCCAAATCAATTGCGAAAAATTGCATGGATTTCAGAAAAATTGGAATAAACCTAGAAAAATTCAAAGGAATTCAAAAAACTTTGAGGAACTTCATAAGAATTTTAGTGAATTGAAGAATATTTAAAAAATCAAGAATTTCCACTGAATGAGTAGAATAGGAGTGAACAGAATCCCGGTCGAATTCGAAAGAATTTAAAATAAAAAAAATAAATAAATAAAACCAATAAACCTAATAAAATTTGAGTAAATTTAGTGGAATTTAAGAAAAAAATCAAGTGAATTGAAAACAATTCAAAAATATTAAAAACATTCATTCAATATTTCAGACTTTCTTACGAATTCATTTTTTTGTTGTTGAAGATTGTTCATTCTAGATAAAAATTGATCTTCCTTTCTTTTGGATTAAATTTAAATGGATTAATGGATTAAATTAAAATTATTTTTGGTTGAAATATCAACTATTATATTTTTTCGTTTAGAATTATTCCTTTTGGTATAAAATGAATCTTCATGGTTGAAAATTTAAATATTATGTTGAAAATTTCTTTTTTTGTTGAACATCAATTTTTTAACTGAAACTAATCTATTCCATTTTTAGTGGAAAATTATTCTTTTTCGTGCTAAAAGTTCAACCATTTTGTTAAAATCTTCTTTTTTGTTCAAAAAATTTAACTGTTCGTCCTGTTGGATTGCAAATTCTTCTTTTATGGTAGAAAAATAATATTTTTTGGTCAACAATTCATCTTTCTCAATTCAAAATTAAATTCTTTGTTGAAAATTCTGCTGCGAGATGATTTAATTTAATGAAGCGAATTGGGATAATCCTTGGGATAACCAAAATTCTGAAACTTATCCTGGCAAATTCTTGGTTATCCTTAGCAATTTGTCTGTCGTGGAATTTTGCAAATGTTACTGAATTTTTGTTCAATCTGCCGCTTTCCTAAAAATCCTTCTCCATACTCGTCTGTAAGGAAACTCAGAAATTGAAATACTGCTGGATTGAAGAGATCAATGAACTTCTTGTTGCAGAAACTCCACCATTTCTTGAGGGCTCATCGTAACTGAAATATCCGGTTCTCTACTGGTTCATGGTCTAAATGCAGTTTTATTTGTTTTTATAATTTTATCTTGTTTCATACTAGTACATTAAATTTAAATTTGCCGAATTCTTCTTCAGTCAGATGAGTCAGTTTCATGTAATTTTCCCGCAACAATCACAGGACATAAAAATATCAGTGATCCTTGTGGAAAATGGACAAAAAAGTTGTAATAAGTTCAAACAAAGAACAGTGTAATATTACACACATGCACACACGCATAAATATTCTGTAATTTCCCCTAAACGTTGTGAATTGCAATAGATCTTTGCGGTAAAATTACCATTATTCTTGATGCAAATTTCACAAAAAGATCATCGGTATTTTTATGTCCCATTATTGTTGTGAGAAAATTAGACATTTATTGTAAATTTCATACGGGTATGCAAACATTTCTTCAGAAATCAGTGTAAATTTACAATGGGCGTTTAATTTTTCCATAGAAATCATAGGAAAAAATTACAGAACGAAATGTATTTTTCTTTCACATTTTTTACAATGTGTCGCGCCAAAAAACACGGTTGTTAACCGGGGTAGGTGGGGGTGTGTGGAAGTAACATTATGGACTTAGACCATGTTTATTACATTTCAATAATAACTTAATAAGTTAGAGAATCACTTTCATATTTTAGACTTCTCAATCTTTTCCCTTTTTTTATAGAGTTCTTCTGTTTCCCTCTGTTTTCAAGAAAATTCCCCTTTTTCTTGTTTTTTTTTGTTTGCTTAAATGTAAAATGAGTTAATATAATCCAATAAGAAAATCCAATTATTTTTGGTTAAAATGTCTGCTATTATATTTTTGGTTCGGAATTAATCTCGTTTGGTTCAAAATTCTACTATTTGGTTGAAAGTTTATAATATTGTAATGAAAACGCAAATATGTTATTAAAAAGTCGTATTGTTTGGTCAAAAACTATGTTTGCAACTTGTTCGTAGTGCCTATTTCAAACAAGTCTCAAATTGAATTTTAACTAATGTGGCGACATCTGTCGTTTGGATTTTGTGTAATACAGCTTTGCTATTCTTGTTCCCGAGTCAGCCAGTTGACTCGAGAAGCGACTGACAGTCGCTTCTGAACCTTCGTGCTCAGTAGAAGTTTCACCTTTGTACAGTTGTATTCTGACTATTAAAACAAACCACTCACATAAAATAGTGTCTCTTTTTACTCAAAAAGATGCTGGCTCCAACTGATTATGATCCCAGATCTCGCGGTCAAAATGAGTAATCGATAAATACGTGTTCAAAAGTAAGGTTAGCGTTCGAGTGAAAAGTGTGTGATTCGTGTGTTTCAGTGAATGAAAAAATGAATTCCACGCTCTCGTCGCGGATAGAACTTCTATCGAAAGATAACTTTGATTCGTAGAAGCTGCGAATAAAAGCACTTCTTGTGATGAACGAAACTTGGGAATATGTGAGTGGAAAACGTGTAAAATCTGAAATTTTAGATGATGACGACGCGGCTCGAGCGGCATCAATGGCAGAGGCCAAGGCGTGGGACGTTGCGGATCGGAAAGCGCGTTCTGCAAATTAAGGGCTGTGTCACGTCGCATGAAATATGAGCATAATTGCATGTCATTTATCAGTCGATCGGACCCGCGAGAAGGGCGACACTTTTGAAGCTATTGATGCTTCATAAAATGGCGGAATGTGGCGATGTGCCCGAGCACATTCGAAGACTCCGAAACAGTCGACAAGTTGCATGAAATGGGAATTCCAATTGTCCAAGATATTTTCACGTGCATATTACTTTATAGCCTCCCTTCATCGTATGAAAACTTTAGGTGCGCGATTGAAACACGGGATGAATTGCCGAATCCGGAAACGTTAAAAATCAAGATCATTGAAGAAAACGATGCGCGAAAATCAAAAGCAAGTTTCGAAGGAGCGCCAGGTGTCATGGCGGTCAAGTCAGCTTGGGGGGGGGGGGGGAACTGTAAAAAAAAGGGGAAGCCACAACGAACGGACAGGAACGCCTAAAATTGAATTATGGCACAAGAGGCTCGGTCATCTGAACGAAATGTCTCTGAAAAGTATCGGGAGTGGAAATAAAGTTCTCGGAATTGAATTCGATACCAAATATGAGTTGTCGGCATGTGATTCATGTCTGAAAGGGAAGTTTTCGCGAAACCCATTTCCGAAAAATTCGATTAGGTGCACAGAAGTTCTTGAAATTGTACATTCCGACGTATGCGGTCTTATGAGAACGCAGTCTCGTAGCGGTGCAAGGTATTTCGTTACCTTCATCGATGATGCCTCGGTGGCGTGAAGTAAAGTTTTTGAAGTGTAAAAGTGATCTCAATGAAGCATTGAAAGTCTTCAAAGTTGCAGCTGAAAATCAGACCGAGAGAAAAATCAAGATGGTTCAATCGGACAATGGGGGAGAATATTGTTCAAAAGAGTTTGATAAATATTTTGAGGAATGCGGAATACAACGACGCCTCACAGTGCCTCACACATCTCAGCAGAATGGAGTGGCCGAGAGAAAGAATCGACACCTCATCGAAGCAGCTAGGTGTATGATGGCAGATGCAAACCTGTCACCATCTTTTCGGGCAGAGGCTATCGCAGTAGCCAATCACGTCCGGCATAGATGCTCATCCGGGAATCTGGAAGTGAGATCAGGATTTGAAATCTGGAAAGGAAGGTTGCCGGAACTGTCGCATATCCGAACATTTATATTCAAGGTTATTGTTTTGGATAAGATGCAAGGTAAGGGGAAGATGTTTCTAGAGACGTATCATTCATCAAAGAATTTATATCAACGGAAAAACAGGAAGAATTCGTCTCTGAAGAGATTTTCACTAGAATGAAACTTGACGTGAAACCTGAAGAAAGAAGATGGGTAGAATTCGACATCTCACCTGTTCAGCCCACAGTGGAGCAACACAGAGAAGACTTCCAGGATGATGATCAACAAGAAGCTGCGGAAGATGAATATGTCTCATCTGATGACGAAAATTTTCTAGGTTTCGAACATGTTCAATGGAGGAGGGCTGCTGGTAGACCGCGAATTCTCAGAACTGGTCTTCCAGGTAGACCAAGAAAACAGTTCAATGTTGTACAAAAAGGAGCAGTTATCAAAGATGCTCAGGATTATGCAAATGTTTCTGAAATTCCGGTAAAAGAAGCGTTATCTGGATTGCATGCAGAAGAGTGGCAGCAGGCTATCTTGGATGAAATTAGCGCGCTGATTAAGAATGCAACTTGGAAGTTGGCGGATCATCCAGAGAAGAGAAACGTGATTGCATGCAGAATCGTTCTTATAAAAAAATATAAGAATGATGGAACAATTGAAAGAAGGAAAGCTCGTCTGGTCGCAAAAGTGACTTCAACGAAACCTTCGCACCAGTGGCACGATTGGGCTTCATTCGACTGTTGATGAACATGGACTCATCGTGCATAAACTGGATGTAACAAAGGCCTTTTTACAGACGCCCGGGGACAAGGAGTTGCTTGGCATTCAGAGAAGCAGCCTCGTTAAAGAATCCTCTTGGACGTGCAAGCTAACATCATAGTTGGGCATTTCCGACAAAAAGCCCAGTTCACCAGGAGAAGACCAAGCTGGCACAAAGGATGAAGGCCGAGGCACGGCCAAAGAACGGGTGGTTTTTAGTCAGTAGTTGGTAGTTCGTTTGTGTATATTTATATATATTAAGATCATTGTAGTGATGATATCAATATGTCGACACTAACGAGAAGTGCGGACCCTTCTAGGTGTGTGTTAGCACATTTTCCACCTTCCCTTGTAAAAAAAAATATTTGTCTACATTGCCAAACGAGAAGAAGACTGCATGATAGTTCTGACATATGTTGACGACATGCTTCTGGCGTCGACAAATGTGGATTGGCTGATTAGAATAAAATAGGAACTGAAGAAATTTTTCGACATAAAAAATCTGGGGAAGATGAAGCAATGTTTAGGGATGGAGTTCAGTCAGATGGAGAACAACATCGAAATATCGCAGAAGATTTTTATCGAAGAAATGTTAAAGAAGTTCGGAGTGAAAGATTCCAAATCTGTCACGACGTCAATGAGTTTGGGAATGAAGTTGTCAAAACCCGAAAAACATTCCAAAGAAGAACAGAACGAGTATCTCTTTCATGAGTTGATTGGAGCACTGCTCTATTTGGCTGTTGGAACGAGGACATATATAGCCTAGACGGTTAATTGGCTTAGCCAATTCAACATTTGCTTTTACAAGGATCGCTGACCAGGCCAACTGTCATATGCTGGCTATGTTTTTATTCTTGGAAATGCCTCGATTTCTTGGGAAGCCAAGAAACAAAAAACAGTGGTTCTCTCAAGTACCGAAGCAGAATACATGGGGCTAACTGACGCAGTAAAGAAAGCAACGTATTTGAAAAGTTTTCTCATTGAACTCCGTCTGCAAGTGCCAAAAGTTATAAAATTGTTTGATGACAACCAAGGAGCGCAAAAGCTTACTCGTAGTCAAGTGTTTCATTGTCTCACGAAATACATAGGCGTGAGACACCATTTTGTACGAGAAATTTTGAAGAGTGGAGTTATCAGCTTGGAGTACCTTCTGATAACAGAGATGATCGCTGATGTCTTGACCAAAGGGTTATCAACATCTTATTACAGAAAGTGTATTGCAGAATTCAGACTAAAATCAGTGGAAGTTCAAATATGTACACCTTTCAGCTTGAGAGGTAGTGTTGGTAATTTGTTCATAGTGCCTATTTGAAACAAGTCTCAGGTTAAATTTTAACTAATGTGGCGACTTCTGTCGCTTTGATTTTGTGTGATACAGCTTTGCTATTCTTTCTTGTTCTCGAGTCAGCCGCTTCTGAACCTTCGTGCTCGGTAGAAGTTTCACCTTTGTACGGTTGTATTCTGACTATTAAAACAAACCATTCTCATAAAATAGTGTATCCTTTTACTCAAAAAGATCCTGGGCCCAACAAACTCAACCACTTCGTTCAGAGTTAAACTACCCTGTAAAAATTTATTTTTTGGTTGAAAATTCATCTCTTTGGTTGAAAATTGAACTATTTCATTGAAAATTGGTTTATATTTACTTCTTAAAGCGACGAATTAGCACGTAACAAAAAATATGCGTCTACTATTTTTTTATTTACTACAACATATTACAGAATGAAGAAAATCGGTGAGGTACACCTAGGATATTTTCCATATAAGAGAAGGTACTTACAAATAGTAATAAGTTGTTCAAACAAATATTTTATTAACTTTCATTAATTATTTCCTCACTATGAGTGAAACTTATTAGTATCATTCTAAGAGAATATTGTTATAGAAAATAGTAAATTGCTTAAACCCCCCCCCCCCACTGTGCAGCCCGAGGGGAGTTTTCGCCCTTCTTCCACCTAACCAAACCAGGCCTCTATGAAAACTCAGGCGATAACTTATTTCCACTGTTCAGTCTTCATACGTCTTTGAGCGTTGTGATCACGAAATAATTTTTAAAATGCCGTCATTTATATTGTTGCCGCTACTATTTATGTTTATATTTATTGCTGAGGCTTCGGAAAATTTGAAAATGACTTTAAGTCCCAATGATCCGAGTTCTTTCGCTAGACCTGGTGAGCAATAAACAATATTATAATTCTTCTTTGAATTTAAAATATAAATTAATCCTGTCCTTACGTAGTCATCTGGGGCGAATCACAAACCTGATTTTTTAAAGAGATAAAAAATGTATAAACTTGTTTTTTAAAAATTCCCAATCCTTACGCTTTACAAAGTCGTGATACTGATATAATTTTTAAAACTGCTGCATGCTTTTCTTTGAATTTTTAGTTAGGAACAAATGATAAATATCAATAATAATTTTAAAAAAAGCTCTCAGTATCTACTTTAACGAAAATTTACATTAAATGTGATCCATATAGAAAATTCGAAGAATATTTCAAATATACGTTTTATTTCAGAAAAACATTCACAAAAAAGGAAGAAATTGTTCAAAAACTGATTCTCTCTAACGTTTATTTATTATTTATTCATAACTAAAATTTCCAGGAAATTCTGAAAATTTCAGAAAAACTTAGAACTTTTTAGCTTAACTGTAAGAGAACATAGTTTTAAATTATTTTGTAAATCATTTGAAGGTCAACTACTGTTTTCCAAATAGCAAACACTATTTTTGACCTTGGACTCAAAAAGAGCAGGTAGATTTGGAAATGACCTTGAAATCGATAAGAGGCGAGATTTACTTGATTTGTGGCACCATTTTTACACGTTTTTCATAATGTATTCAAAATTAGAAGTTGACTTTCAAATGACTTTCACCTTGGACACAAGATCGACTTCAAGGTCATTGCCAAATCTACATGCTCTTTTCGAGTCTGGTGTAAAAAATGGGAGTTTCCTATTAAAAGTTTAAAGTTGACCTAGACATGACCTTGATCTTCAGCCTCAAGGTTATTCAAAAACCATGTCTGAACGTAAAATGTTCCGCTCTTTCCGAGTCCGGGGTCAAAAATTGGGGTTCCTATTTGGATAACACAAGCTGACCTTCAAATCACCTTGGAAATACTGGTCAAGGTCTGTGTCACCGACTTATAGCCCCCTCCGAACCAAAGAACTTTTTTATGAAACTTTTTTTCTATCTTGCTTTTCCTACCAGATAATTGGGATTCAAGATTAAAATGGGTTACCCTTGTATATATTATTATATTTAATTTATCTGGAAAAAGTGCCCGATAGCACAGAAAACTCTGTGAAGATTTCCTGAAACTTGCAATGTAAGTTGGTAATATTGCATTGAAAGGTTAGGGCGAAGTTCAGACAATCAAGAAAATGTCCGCTTGTGAGGTAATGTTGCACGGCAAGTTTCAGGAGATTTTGGAAGATTTATTTAACTTAATTCGACGAGCAGTAGTTTTCTATGAGACCTACGGCTGCGCAGTAGTTTTTTAACCTTCCCAGTATACACCCGGACACACGTATAATCATGATACGTGTGTCCGACTCAATTGATGACGCATATATCTCATCAGGTGAGAGTACATTCTACACATCAATCAGCAGATCTGCGTGAGGATGCGCCATCACTGTGCTACCATATTGTTCACTGGGTGAAGTACAAGTCGAAACGTGGGTGCGGATTCTAAAAGTCTTGCTTGTAAAAATGTACATTTTTATGTTTAAATTTGTACGATTCTCTAATAAACTACCAAAACTTGCATTATAGTTTTCACTACAGTTTTTCAATACACTGGAACTTGGATTTGAGCCCGGTTTTAGTTCTGACCTTCGGCTCCAAGCCAGATTCTCCGAATGTAAACATCAGGGCCGTATGAACAATGAGAGTGAACTGACGCAACGTGATGCAGTTATCCAGTTAGGCTGTTAGGGTACAGCGCTTTATCGTTATGCTACTGTTTTGTCAAGCATGAGTGACCATTGACCAAGTTCGTCCTCCCCTTTCGACCTCGCGGCTCCTCTCATCCCAAACCGCGGCGCGGTGTCATTTCTCGGAAGGCGCAAATACAGTTTCCTCCCAAATTACAAAATTAAAATACTGCTCTTTTCCGTAATACTTTGTAGACACAGTAAATCCCAGAGTTATTTTTCAGATAAAAAAATCCCTGGGATTTACTGTGATACCCAAGGCGATACCATTAAGATTTCCAGAAATGTTTACCTCCATTTATAAAAATATATCTGTTTTCTGTTTATATACTGTACACAGGATATTTATAAAATTAGCAGTATTTAGAAATGTGTCATTTTTTGCATTATTATATTCTTTTCCAAATTAAAAAATGGAATAATCTTAATAGAATGGTTCTAAATCAACTACAAATTATTTTTCTATTCCAGAACTCGTAGCTGTCACACACACTCATTTAAAACTTTCAGTTAATTTCGATAAGAAGATTATAGAAGGATATGTAATTTTCGATGTTGAAAGAAAAAGCAAAACTGCTGATACTCTAGTGAGTTCTAAACTAAATGGTTTTCAATTACAATAATTTAATAATTGCTTTTATTAGCCTAATTGAAATTCAATTAGATTTTGGATGTCCGCAATCTCACGTTGATAAACATAAAGAATTGTCAAGATGATTCGGAACTCGAATACAGTGTGGGAGAAACTGTTTCGTTTGGATCCAAGCTGAGTATAAAATTACCCAACGTTCCTGAATCCGACGTTGTCCGACTCGCGTAAATCAAAACGCGCTTGCGCAGCTGAATATAGTAAACACGTATATGAATTTTAGTATACAAAGGCTATAAAATTCATATAAGTGAAAGAAACTTACTGTACACTTGATAAATTTAGTATACATATAACTTCATAAAAGAAATTTAGTATACGCGAGCATACTAAAATTACAAAGTGCAATGAATTTAGTAAACATACGGGAAATTTAATATGCCCGTGCATACTGAAATTGCGAACATTTATAACAGCGTATGCAAAATTTCAACATTATCCCAGTCAAACTCATGGTCAACATCAACAAACCCTCTCGTATGTATAACAAGAACACTCTTATAACAACGTCCCAAACGAACATCACTTTTGTGTTCCTTCATCCTAGTATTAAGAAGTCTGTCAGTCTGTCCCACGTAAGTCATCTTACAGAGCTTGCAAGTGATCTTGCAAACAGCACCACCTTTTTCAAATTTATCTAAAGGATTTTTACAGAAAGTTATTATTCAATCCATTTTTAATGGTATACGGAAAATAGTTAATACTCTCTACTGTTAATACTCCTACTTGTGTATTAGCATAAACACTTAGTCAAATAATTTCAGATTCTTTACCTACTTACAATTTTAACCTAAAAAAATCGTTAACCTTTAAAGAACGCATTATTTATGTTATAATTCCTGATAATAATAGTATGGCATCTTCAGATTTTACTTTATTATTCATGAATGTTCCTTCTGAATTGGTATTAAAAAGTATTGATGACAGATGGTGTTCATTAGTTGTCATACTAAGATACAATTAGAAGAATTCAAAACAGGCATTTTGCATCTTTTAGACTCTACAATATTTAAATTTGATGATATATTATATAAAAAATCTTTTGAAACCCCTATGGGATCTCCTATTTCTGCCATATTATCTGAAATAGTTATGCAAGATTTGGAATCTTATACTTTTTCAAAAATTAATTTTGAAATTCTAGCTTACACACTTTATGTTGACGACTTGTTTTTGATTATACCAAGTGATAAGCTCGATTATATACTTTCAATTTTTAACTCTTACCATTCTAGACTGAAATTTGCTTTGAAACCGAAGAAAATAATTCTATAAGTTTTTTAAACCTTGAAGTAATTAGAGATTCAAATAATAGTATCATCAAAAATTGGTTCCGTAAAAAAACTTATTCAGGTAGATTCCTTAATTTTCTATCAGATCATCCTGTTCAACATAAGATTGGTGTAGTTGAAAGTTTATTTGACATGGCTATTCTTTTATCTAATTCTGTTTTTCATACAGATAATTTGAATATTGTTAGAAAGTTTTTATTTTATAATAGCTATCCTAATATTTTTGATGAGAAACACATTAAAAACAGGCTAAGAGAATTGGAATCTAGGAATAAACTTGTTTTAGAAGCAGATAATAATAATGAGTTTATTGATTTAAAAAAAGAGATTATATCTATTCCATTTTTGGGAACAATATCTAGTAATATCAATAGACTTTTTAATAATCATAACATAAAAACTGTTTCTAGAACTGATTATAAATTTGACAAATATATTAAATTAGGAAAAGATAAACATAATATTTTAGACCGTTGTGATGTTATTTATAGAGTCACTTGTACTTGTGGTATGAATTATGTTGGCCAAACTATTCGTCCACTCAGAATAGGAATAAAAGAACATAAAGATAATATTAGACTTGCAGAAAAATATCATAGACCTATTAGTCAGCATGTAACTTATAAACATGCAGGTGATATTAATTTTATAAAATGGGGTGATATTGAAATTTTACTCGAGGAGCCTAATGATTATAAACGCTGTTTCTCTCAAATGGTTTTTATTGAGAGAGAAGGATACAAAAGCATGAATTTTGTTTCGGATTTGAATACTTTCAACGAATCTTATATAATGATTATTGATCAATTATACTAGTTTATTTAATATCTTATAGTTTTTCAATATTGTAAATTCATTAATGATCTGATAATATTTCACAATTGTCTTTTGAATTCTCGTGCAAACAAATTTATTTTAATAATATTTAATATAATTATTTTGTTTGTATTTCTGTTCGGATTTTAATATGCACGCTCCTGAATTTTTGAGTCTGTGCACTACGATTGATACAGAGTTGTTAGTATTGGTATTACCGCGATGGAGTGTTGTGGTTGCTCCGATTATACTCACAAAAAAATAACAGTTTTTAATAAATAATTTTAACAAAATTCACGCATAATGGATTAAACATTTAAATTTGCTTTTTAAACATTATTTTATTCTTAGTTCCAGGAAAAAACAATCTTTTCGTTTTATGTATCTTATTTTACTTCATGTCTAACATAACCTTCATAAAATATAATACTTTCAATCATCACTATTTTTTATTACAGGCTAATTCTTTACAAATATTTTCAATATTATGACTCAACAATCTTGTACATTCAAGAATTTATTATTTAAATTTTGGCATATGAACAAGCAACCACAACAATCCCTACTTATTTTTGTTGTTTATCTTCATTTGAAATTTTTTAACCTGATTTCAATAATAAGCTAATTTTTAATTTTTTAGAGCTTCGCTTGTTTTGCTATATCAATTTATTATTACTACTATTTAATTGTATCTATATTTTAGATACTTTTTAATCTGATGAGGAAACTGGTAAATGTTTCGAAACGCTATACGTTTTAGTTTCGTTTTTTGGTCTTGACACAATAAATTACACTATTTTAGTCTGGAAGCAGTCGTTTTTTACTATTTTTATCACTTTCATCATATATATTCCCAGACGTTAGGCACAAGAAGAATTTATCATCACCTAATTTCTTCAATATTCCGAAAAATAGTATGAATATTGCATTTTTTCAACATAAATTCAATAGTTTTCGAAATTTCACCAAAAAAAGGAAGAACAAAAGTATGACAAGAACTATATTCTCTCAATTCCTCCTGATTATCTGTAGATAAAATGTTACTTAGTTTGTTTTTGATTTGCTGAATTCTAATTGTGTTATGTTGCTCAATTAAATTTTGTGGGTAATGATTAAGAAAAAGGATATTCATAACAATATTCAAATTCTCTATGTGAAATGAAATATGGGACAAAACTAAAGCTCTATCAACTAAGTTTTTGATTACTGCAATTTTGTTTTGAAAAAGATGACCCGAAAAGAAATATAAAATTCTACCTGGATACGTACTTTTCCTATGCCAATTACCAATAATATTACCATCCTGACCTTTAATTACTTCCATGTTCAAAAAACTGGTTTGATTACTTTTCTCTATTTCATGGGTAATTTAAAGTTTTGGATAAAAACTAGTAAAAGCATCAATAACTGCCTGCAACTTTGCTCGAGGAAAGAAAAGACCTCTAAATCTTCCAAAACTATTTCTGCTAAAATTGGAGAATTTAAAACAAGTTGAGTTCATAATAAAAGCTATCCTATAGATAAAATCTTTTTGCATGAATCGAGTACGTGTTTCTATATTGTCTCAACTATTTAAAATTGCTTGTTCAACTAATTCAAGGAGTATACTTGGAAACATTGCAACAACATCCAAAGAAATCATTACATGGTCATCAGGAACAGTTTCTTTAATAATAATTTCTTGGAATTCCCAGCTACTTTCAATATTTATTTTGAACTCATAATGGAGTCTTTGAGTATCAAATTACAGTTTTTTACTAAAAATTTTGTGGGAGTGTTAATAGTTGGAATAACCATTCTCAAAGGATAGGCTTTCTTATGAATTTTTCTCAAACCATAACACCTTGCAAGAACTGTATCTTCGGTTTTTATATCAGTCCATCTTATATCTTTTCCTATAAGTCCTTTCTTTCTCCAATTGTCTAGAATTCTGAAAGTGTCTCTTCTTAATTGTTTCAACTGATTTTCACTCAATAAATCAAAGCTTTAACGATTGAAATGTAAATCCTCCATATCCCTAATATAATCTGATATCTTCATGCAAACTGTAATATTGCCCTTATCAGCATTCATGCACATTATATCAGGGTTGTTTTTAAGGAAACTTTTCGTTATCATGAAACCTTCAGAAATTTTACGTTTAAATTGTTCCTTTGCCTTTGAATGGAGAGCTTGTGAAGTTGAAAGTGAAGGCGTCCAAGGAAGTTTTGAGAGAGCTTTCGCGTGTACCAACCGCAGGGATGCGGATCTACATCGCAAATGTAGAACAACGCACAACATAGCGCGAAATGAAACGTGGCGGCCGTTACCGTTAGCTTTGGAGAGTTGGGTGTGAGTGGTGAAACGATTTTAATATAAAATTCCAAGCATTCCTAGTTCTCGGTTTTCAGACCAACCCGAGACTTGACAGCAGGAAATGGTTGGACGCACGCTGAACTTCCGTCATTCCACATACGAACATCCCATACAATACTGTATATATATAGTCAACCACTACAGCCAGACATTTTCTTGCACCCACCGCTTGCCTTGTCTCTGTTGTATTGCTTGTGTGTAAGTGATGCGCACATAATTTCTACGCCACAGTTGCGGATTCATGCAAAATAATTCACGACCAGATCTCAACGTCATCAAGTAATTACACTGTGTTTGCTAAAATTAGACAAATTAGTTGCAAGCTGAAACAACATTTCAGGCTCACGCGACATCAAAGCTCCAATTATTATTTTATTGAAAATTTTAATCGCTTCTTCCTGAGGGAGCGTCCACATACGAGTTCTGTCCGAAATGTATCCGACCTTGGACATAGCTTTGCTTCTCTTTTAAACTGATCCAGTGAAACTATCACCGGTTGAATCAGTATTTTGAATTATCACTGGCGAACCAGTGATTTTCCGATTGTTACTGGTTGAACTAGTAAGTGACTCAAACAAAACAGTGTTAAAGAATATACCAGTGACGCAAAATGATAGATTCAACCAATGAGCATACCTGTGAATTCCACTAAGTGAACAAGTGAGATATCACTGATTGTCAGTGACACGTTTCTGGCTGTTTCAACCAATGAGATGTCACTGGTTAATTTTAAGAAAGTATTATCAAAAACAGGTATTTATCACCATGGGGGAACATCTCTGAAGCATCAGTGGACATCAGAACATCAGTGGGGGACTGATTGAGAATGACTTACCTATCCTAAGTCGACTAGTGTAAATTGCGTAAACGTCTAACCACGTACGCGTCGTATTTCTGGATGACGGGACGCACCGAACAAAGAGTGTGACTTAAATTTTGCTAATAACTTGGCCATTCATGCTGCCCAACACATTTCAAAATTTGGAAGAGTACAAATATCAATTAACGAAAATCGTCGTTTATCAGTGAGAGATATAGAGGAAAACCTCGGAAATCCAACAAATACTGTTTTAGAAATTTTCAGCCAGGATTTAGGGATTTCGGGCTGCAATATTCGTTCCACGGCTGCTGACTATTCATCGCAGCTCATTCAGCAATTTTTGGTGAAACTAGGCCTTCAGAGAATTTTGGCAGCCCTCATAGAGTTTTGAGCTGGATACCTGTGATTTATTTCTCCTTCCTTAATTGAAATATTCTTTAAAAGCAAAAAGATTTCAAGACCTAGATAAAATAGAGCAGAATGCGACAAGAATTTACTAAGATAAGATAATATTAGAGTATACGGAAAATTAATTCAACAGATTAAGGGGCATGCGTAAAGTCTTTTCACCTTTTCTAAAGAATTACAATTTTTGCTCTGTTTTCAAGAAACTCCCCATTTCCCTCGTTTCTTCGATTGAATTTGAAATGAAATAACAGAACCCAATAAGGAAATGTAATTCTTCGTTGTTACAATTTAATTCTGTTTTGTTTGAAAAGTCTGTCATTATATATCTTTTTGTAATTCATCTCGCTTGGTGGAAAATTTTACTATTTGATTGAAAATGCAACTATTTTGTTGAAAAGTAATCGTTTTCGGTGAAAAATTCAATTACTTGATTGAGAGTTGATCTACTTTATTAGGAATTAATTTTATTTTTGCTTGAAAATTAATTTTTTTAACTGGAAATTTAACTTGGTTAAAAATGCGTGTATTTTGTTGATGATTCATCCTTTTTGTAGAAAAATAGATGAATTGACTAAAAATAAAATTTTCGTTTAAAAATGAAGTCTTTGCTGAAATGTTGAATTCTCTTCTTAAACATTCATTTTTTTGGTGTAAGATTCATCATTTTAGTTGAAAATTTGTCTCTTTGGTTGAAAATTTAACATTTTTGATTGAAAATTGATATTTTAAATTAAAAATTGATCTTTTCTAGTTAAAAATTGATGTATTTTGTGGAAAGTTTGTCCTTTTTGGTTGAAAATTAAATTGCATGTTTTGTTTGGAATTCATTTTTTTTTTTTATAAAAATCAAACTACTTGGCTTAAAGTTGAACTACTTTGTAAAGAAAATATCTTTTTGGTTGAAGGTTCAACATTACATATGAAAATTCAACTGGTTGGACATAAATTAACTTTTTATTTGAAAACGTTCATAACTTTGGTTTGAAAATTTGACTATCTTGTAGAAAATTTGTCTTTTTGCCTTTAAAAATTCAACAATTTGATAGATAATTAAATTATTTGGTATAAAATCAACTTCTCTGTTGGAAATTTATATATTTGTTTCAAAATTAAACTATTGTGGTAGAAAATTGAACTATTTCGTTAAAATTTAAACTCTTAATTAAAAAATGTGAATATTTTGTTGAAAATTTGTTTTTTTTTTTGCATAAAAATGAATTTTTATTTTGAATTCGGCTGGTTTGTTGTTGAAAATTTTCCTTTTGTGGTTCAAGCGTCAACTGTTTTTGTAAACACATGACTTTTTAGCTTGAAGACTGAACTATTTTGTTGAAAAATCGTCTTTTTGGGTAAAATATATATATATAAATATATATAGAATATATATATAATATAATCTAATCTTTTCATATTGTTCAACAAAAAATTTTGATTTGTTTTTTAAACAGAAATTGTATAATAATTTACGATTTTCTTTTTAATTAATTTAATATATAAATTTGCTCAATTTATTCTGTGATAATTTGAGCATCAAAAATTTGGGAATCGTACAAATGTACAATTATGAAATGTTTTTATAGTTACAATTTCCAATTGAAACTTTTTCAAACACGACCTACTCGTAATTATTGAATGGTAATTTTACCACAAAACTTAAAATGTTTCTCTTTCCGACATATTTATTGCATTGAAGTTTTTTACACTTTGTTAGCAATTTCATACATATTGTTTTTCATATGGATGTTATTTTGATTTTGATTCTGTTATTTAAAATTTTTAAAAGAGACTTTACAAGCGACCACATTTGGCCAAAACTTCGCTGTATGTTTTCCCATATATTAATTTATCATGTTTTATAGAGTTAGTCGGAAAAAGAAAATTTTCCAAACCAGAAATGAAAATATGTGGTGTATGAGGACCCTGAAAAAGTACAATTAATTTGAAATTCGAGCGATAAACGCTTTGGCTATTGTTTTTTTCACTAAATCACCCTTAGATGTTAAAAATAATATTTAGTCAGTAGGAAAAAAATAATTAAAAAAAATTCAGTTTACAAGAAAGGCACCATATTTACAGTTATGATTTTCAAGACCTATGCAAATTTCTTCTAGCATACTTTTACAAGCAGAACTTTTTAACTAGCTGAAAATATTCTCTCAACATTCCTGTAGATTTAAAAATTATTTTTTGAAAATAGGGATCTAGTGAAGAATAATCATCTCTAATGGGTCTGCAAATAAAAATCTGTAAAAATTTAGGAAGTCGCTTGAGGCCTACACAAATGTGAAACAAAATGGGAATCCACGAAAATATCAGAAGTACAAAAATAAGAATTTTTTCAAACATATTTTGTTAATGCGCAAAACCATGGCGTTCATTGGTCGATTCCAAATCAATTATTGTTTTTCCGGGTCCTCACATGCTACTTTTCCATACAGTTTCATTTCCGGATTCAAAAAATTTGTTTTTATGATCTACCCTAATGTTCACTATGATCTAATTTTATATTTAAGGGTGCAATAATTGACATTTATAGCTTTAGAAAATATTTTGTTGAATCATCTCTTATTACCAAATTTCCATATATAATTGATTTCTGTTAATAAAATGAATGATATTATAATTGCAAATGCACTGACCACTTCATGTAGTGGAAATATTGATTACCAGCGTTATGCAAATTTTCCTAGTTGTTTTCTAAATTGTAATTGGTTGGGGTTTAAATGCACTCAGGAGGTAATAAGCAAATGGAAGTAGAGTTGGATACTTTCCAAAATTCAAGATTTACATTTTATGCTGATTTGATACTTTTTAGGCTGGATTTTAATTGGATATCAAACATGATATTGAATAAAGAGGATTCCAAGTACCCTCCTTTTTCCACTCTGAAATAGGGTGGGCCAAAAATAAAATGTATTTATATATAGAGGAAAGATTGAAAATCCTCAATAATGATTTAATGTCTGGGATGAAATATATAGAAGAAAATTCACAACACTTCCAGACCAAATAAAATGTAATATTTGACGTTTCGTCACTATTCATAGCAACATCATCAGAAATCCATGGTTAAATCTATCTGAAGAATTACATAGGAAATTACATAAAAAGTAAAAGTTTTTTGAAACATATTTTTTTAACAACGAAATGCAATGACTTACCATTAGGTAAAGCGGTGAAGTTCAGTTATAATATTAAAATTTTCGAAAAAAGGAAAGACGATTTGCCTCAAAAAACAATGAAAATTCGATCTGAAATCGTGGTAATTGGAAACGTAAAGGTTTCTCAAATAAAAGAGTCCATTATATAAAAAATTGAGATTAGCATAAAAAAAAAACATTTTTGGTGATCATTTCTTTGGGATGAATTTAGAATTTGAATAAAATCCATGATTTATGGAAAAATATTTTTAAAAGGAAGCATGGTACAATGTACTATGCAGGCCGCGAGTAGATCGAGTACTGAAAGGATCGAACATACTGATTCGGAAGAAAGAAAATTTAGCTGCGAAATAAAAATTTTTTAACGAATTTTAAAAGGTAAAATCCCATTAAAAAACTTTATCTAAAATCATATTATGATATAAATATAAATCATCTCGAAAAAGGTTCTTATAAAATAATTTGACTTCTTATGTAGTATTTTAATGTAACCCCATATGATGTAATTTTAATTTCCATTATGAACAGAGTGAATGTGTCTAGCAATTTCTTTATGGTTTTTATTACAATGGTTAATATTTCCGAAATGCTCATTTCTTCTAGTCTCTAGAGATCTTTTAGTTTGTCTAATATAGGACAAACCACAAGAACAATCCAATTTATAAACAACATTACACTGTTATAATTTTTCCAATGGGTCTTTCCACAATTTTGTAACACGGTCAAATTTTGAATCAATTCTCAAAATAGTATTAATATTACATTCAGAAAGAAGCCTACGAATTGGATAAGATATATCTGGATGAAAGTTGGAAGAGACCAATTTTTTCTTTTGATTATTATTTCTTAACTTTAACTCGGAAGAGGGGTTTTTCTTATTAATTCGAAGAAGTCTCATTTTGATGTATTTTTCAATAAAAAGTGTAGGATAACTATTGTAATTTAATATTTTTTGAAACTAAATGAAATTTTCATGGTGGAAAGATTCATCGGAGAAAAGGATAGCTGAATTGACTAAATTCTTCACAATACCAATCTTTTGGTGTATGGGATAATTTGACAAAAAATTTAAAAGTCTATTGGAATATGTACTTTTTCTAAACCAGTCATAATATCGTTTGAATTTTTTTTCTGATAATTTGCAAGTTTAAAAAACTGATATAATTTTTAGATTCCACTTCAAATGTGAATTTTAACCTGTCCTAATAGCTATTAAACCAAGAATTCATCAGAAAAGAGATACCAGATTTAAAATCATTTCGAGAAATATTAGTAAAATTTTGAATATATCTCTTATCAAACCAGAGAGAACCAAATATAAAGGTATATTAGTAAATAGTGAGATTACACCTAAAGACATAAAAATATGGTTATCCGGAATTTTAATTTTGATAATATTTGCTCAAAAAGTAATAGAATTTTTAACGAAGGGATTTAATTTCGGAACGAAATCAGATAAGATTTCACTTATAGTTTTAGCCAAGTAATAAGTTGGAATGTTAATATAAGATACCACAGGTCTTAGAGAAAAATTAATTTTATGAACCTCTGGAAGGCCATACATTTTCGCTATATTGGTATTGGAAGTTGACAATGACTTTATTTTTAAATTACTACCGAAATATCCTTTGGAATTCTACTCTTTTAATAAATCAAAAGTGAAAGTTTAAAGTTTTTTTGAGAGGATTAGGAGCGATTTTTCCATATATTCTAATGTCACTGAGCATTTTATTCATTTTAGAATAACAAGAGGATTTTTTGATAAAGACAGTAGTATTGCCTTTGTCTGAATTATTCTCTAGATTCAAATGGGATCTTTTTTAAATTAATTTCTAAATCTTTTACAATTTCTAACATATGGTTTTCTTTCTTTGAAACAGAACACAAACTACATTTTTCGCCAAGTCAAAGTATGTCAGCCACAGGTTCAGGAATTGTTTTTTCTGACAAATTAATAAGCCAAGGATCAGATTCATAGACTTTTTTCTAACTTTAATATTAATACTGTTTTAAAATTGATTCAAAATTTGACCGTTTTATAAAATTGGGGAAAGACCCATCGGAAAAATTAGAACAATGTAGTGTTCATAAATTCGATTGTTCTGGTCGTATGTCCTATATTGGGGAAACTAAAAGATCGCTAGAGACTAGAAGAAATGAGCATTCCGGAAATATTAGCCATTGTACTAAAAACCATTAAAAAATTGCTAGACACATTCACTTCGCTCCTAATGGAAATTCAAATTATATCAAATGGGATGACATTAAAATACTACATAAAGAGTCAAATTATATTAAAAGAACCTTTGTCGAGATGATGCATATTAAAAATGAGTATGACAATGCTTTGAACAATATTACTGATTTAAAATTCTATAATTCTGCTAATAAAATGATTTCAGATAAAGTTTGTTAATGGGATCTTACCTTTTGAAATTCGTGAAAAAATTTTTATTTGGTTCCTAAATTTTCTTTCTTTCGAATCAGTATGTTCGATCCTTTCAGTACTTGATCTACTCAGGGCTTGTATGGTACACTGTACCATGATCCCTTTTAAAAATATTTTTCTGTAAATCATGGATTCTACCTAAATTTTAAATTCATCGCAATGAAATAATTACCAAAAATGTATTTTTTTAAATGCTTATCTTAATTTTTCTATATAATTGACTCTTATGTATATGTATATTCAGTGAATTGGAGTATTTCCTCACTCTAAATTTTCTTCGACCGTTTTTTTAAAATAACGTAGTTATTCTTCGTGAATAAAATCAATTTGGTCATACGGTCATATAAAACGTACGTCGGTTAAACATGACAAATAAATTTTGATTTTTTGACATCTTAATCTATTGTCTTTTATTACCGAAGTTTGAAAGAACAAAATTACATTTCCAAAAAAAATGTTTGAATTATGAAATTAATAACTTAGTTAGAAACATTAAAGATTTGGGACATTTATCAAATCATTTAGAATACAGATTATCCAATATTGTAAAAGACATCTCAATTTCAACTTTTTTTAACACACAAGAACTTAGTCTGAATAAATTAAAATATGACAAGAGAAAAAAATGTATGGAAAAGTTTTATCTACTCAAAAAAAGAAATTTAGAATCACAGAAGATTTTTACAGAATTTAGATTAGAAAAATGGTTTGAAAATTTATCTAATACAGAAATCCCAAATGAAATTGCTGAAACTTTAGGTTTAGGCAATAAACATGGTATTCCTTTTAATGTAAACAAAATTCCATCAAACGGCATAATTGCCAATATAGAAAATTGCATTAAAAATATAAAAAACGATGAGGTAAAATTAAGTATCAGGAAAACTACAGCTCAATTAATTTCAAACCATAAGTTTTTAAATAAATTTGATAACAAAAATAAAATTCTTGAACCTATTCAAAATTTTCAAAACAAACACAAAGACCTGATTGTATTGAAAAAAAATTCAATAAAAAAATAAAAAATTGTATTGTAGCTGCAAATCGCACCGATTATATCAAAACTGTTGAAAATTTATCAAAAAATGACATTCTTTATAAAAATAATAAAACTAGTTTGGTTCCAACTCTTGAACAAAAATGCAATGATATTGCTATCAGATGGGAAAATAAAAGATTGATAAATGAAAGCATGTCATATAGACTAAAATCACATAATAGTGTGGTTTCTAAAGCATATGCTCCCCCAAAGGTTCATAAACCTGATTTAAAATAGCGGTTAATTGTTTCCTCAGTAGGTCCTCCTACATATAATTCAGCAAAATATATTTCAAATTGTTTAAAACCAGTTTCTTGGAAAAACTCAAGCGTTTCTTAAAAATTCTTGGGACTTAAAGGAAGAACTTAAAAGTATCAAAGTTCCTAATTCACATTCAATAGTTTAACTTGATATAGTATCAATGTATAACAGCATTCCATGGGAACTTGCATTAGTTTGCAATGAAGAAAAACTAAATATTAATAAAAACTTAACAAAAATCTCGAAAAACGAGTTTCTAATTGCTACTAGAACCGTGTTAAATAATACAATATTTTCTTTTAACAATAAATTTTACATACAAATTTCAGGTTGTCCAATGGGCTCTCCTTTATCTCCTATTATAGCAAATCTAGTAATGGAGGATCTTGAAAAAAGGGCCTTTGATAATTTAAGTTTTACTCCTATTTTTTATAAAAGATACGTGGATGATATCCTGGCTAATATTCCATCTGATAAAATAAATGAATTCGTAAACATTTTCAACAGTTTAGAAGATTCAATTAAATTTACTATAGAAGAAGAAACAAATAATTCAGTAAGATATCTTGATTTATTAATCATTAAAACTCCGGAAGGAAACTTAATCACAAATTGGTACAGAAAAATGTCATGGTCACGACGTTATTTAAATTATAATTCACATAATTTATTTGCTCAAAAAGTAGGTTTAATTAAAGGTCTGGTTGACAGATGTGTCAAATTAAGCGATATTAAATTCCGAAAAGAAAATTTAAGGCTCTTCACGTGGGGTGATCGCTAGAGAGATTGATCAGCAGCCTGGGTCGGAGCAGTGTTGCGGAATGAACGTGTAATTTAAGTAAGAAACACGAGAATTTTAGATCAATCTAAAATATCTATACCTTAAACCTATCTACCCTTCACCTATATACTCATCCACACATCACTACTTTCCAACCGAGCAATTCACGCCTAGCCTGAAAGGGAAACGGCTTAATGATATAATAATAATAATAATAATAATAACTTACTCCAATTCGTTTAAAATAATTCTGCACATTTCGGATCAATAATTACTTTTTGCCATTGTTAATGTAATAATTTTTTCAATGCGAATTATAAAAGAAAACTTATTCCCGTACTTTTTCCCCAAAAGGAGCAAATTAAGGGAGGAACCTTTGACAAATTAAAACTTCATTTAAGCATCTCACTTCTATTGTTGCTTAAATATTCGTTAAATAAAAAAAAAATTAACAAAATGTCTTTTAATTATGTGGACGGATCGTCCACATATTACGTGACCCTCTAGGGGGGGGGGGGCCTGCTCTAACGTTAAAAAGTGTCTCATAGAAGTGAGTTCACAAAGGTTTTGTAACGCGTGACACAGTTCAGATAAAAAATAAAATTGTAATCCTTCTCTATACATTAAGTACCAATATTATCGTCACAAAAAGTTGAATAGTTGCATTTTAAGCGAAAGAGTTGAACTTTCAAGCCAAAAAGACGAACCTTCAACCAACAAGATTATTTTTAGCCAAAAGAGATGAATTTTTAACTATAAAAAATTACTTTTCCACCATAAAAGACGAGTTTTGAAACTAAAAGGAAAAAAAGTCAATTTATTACCAAATAGTTGAATTTTTAATTTAAAAAAATTAAATTCGAACCAAAAATGGAATCGCTAAACTCTCCATTTGAAAACCCAATTTTCAACAAAATAGAAGA
The DNA here is from genome assembly GCA_011634705.1 of Andricus grossulariae. Taxonomy (NCBI): domain Eukaryota; kingdom Metazoa; phylum Arthropoda; class Insecta; order Hymenoptera; family Cynipidae; genus Andricus; species Andricus grossulariae. Next base: position 240,458,358 of record JAABKJ010007545.1, on the reverse strand, counting down.
ATTATCAACCAGTTTAATCCAATGAAAAATTACGAATTTTTGACAAATTAGTGGAATCCTCAAACAAAATGATGAATTTTAAACAAACAAGATTAATTTTAAAACCAAAAGGACGAATTTTCAAGAAAATGCATGAATTTTCTACCAAATAGTTGAATCACAAAATTATAAGGGCTAGATTTTCAACCAAAGGTGAAATCATTATATTTTTATATAAAAAAATTAAGTTTAAAAAAAAAGAATTTTCAACGAAATACTTACATTTGCAAAAAAAATAGTTTAATTTTTAACCAAAAATATGATTTTCTAACAAAAAAGTTAATTTACGGCCAAATACTTGAATTTTTAACTGATAAGAGATACCTTTTTAACCAGAAGTGGAATAATTAACTTTTCAGATAAAAAAATTAATTTTCAAAGAAGAAAAGAATTTCCAACAAAATAGTTACATTTTAAGATGAATAGTCCAATTTTCCACGAAAAATATGAGTTTTTAAGAAAAAAGTTAATTTACGACCAAATATTTCAATTTTTAACTTACAAGCGATACATTGTCAACCACAAGTGAAATGAAACTTTTCCGATAAAAAAAAAACTATTTTTCCACATAAACAAAAGAATTTCTAGACATAGTTTGAAATAAGTAGTTAAATTTTCAACGAAAAATATTAATTCTCAACGAAAAAGTTAATCCATGACCAAATAGTTGAATTTCTAACTAAAAAAAATGAAAAAAAAAAATAATGAAAAAAAAAGAATTTCCAACAAAATAGTTACATTTTCAAATGAATAGTTTAAGTTTAAACTGAAAATATTAATTATTAACAAAACACTACATTTATGACCAAATACTTGAATTTTCCACATACAATAAACGATGTCCTAACAAAATAGTTACATTTTCAAATTAATAGTTCAATTATCAACAAAAAAAAAAATGAATTTTCAGCAAACTATAAAGTCTTAAACTGTTAGTCCACTATTCTACAAAATGTTCGAATTTTCGAGACAAAAAGACAAATTTTCTATAGAAAAGTTCATTTACGACCAAATAGGTGAATTTTAAATTCAAACCATCTATGTTCAACCAAAAAGTTCATTTTTTACAATGTAGTTCAACTTTCAACCAAGTAGTTGATTTTTCTGCAAAAAAATGAATTCTTAATGAAATATGTAATAGATAGTGTTTCAACCAAAGAAGATTGTATTATTTGATGTTATAGTTTTTGACCAGTGAATTATTTAAATAATATGATGTTAATGTTTTTTGTCTACATTTATTTACAACTTTAAAAATTAATAATCAATATTCCAAAATATTGATTACCGACCATGTAGACAAAAAAAATTAACACCATATTATAAAAAATATTGTAATTTGAAAACAAAAACAGTTGAATTCAACTAAAAAACGACAAATTTCGAACAAAACAGTTGAATCCTCAACCAAAGCGGAATAAGTTTTAACCAAGCTGTCACATTTTCAGTCAAGAAAATTGATTCTCAACAAGAAAAACAGAACTTCAAATTTCAAGCAGAACGGATTAATTAAAAAAAAGAACAGTTAAAAAAATTTACTTTCACACTTGTATTCAGCGGCACCAAAAAATCTCTAGAATTTTTAAATTTTGACATCTTAGTGCGATACTCATTTTTATAAAAATTGAACCATTTCAAACTTTTACATTCACGATTGAATCTTACTATTTGGCAGTTTTCAAATGTCGGCCGGCGAAAGGCACCTACCGATACACTGAAAGTGAATGCACTGTTGCCAAATCACGGAGGTGGGAAGGTGTGCATGTTACCTGTGATTGGATTTGTATATGATGGAGGTGAGAACGTACGGATTGTATCTGTTAGTATGGGGACTCTCGCGCCGGTGATATATACTCGAACTAGGTAGGCGATATTGTCGATAAAGGATGAACGTTGTCACCTTCGAACGTTTTTCCGCCAAATGCAATCAAAAGTCCATCTGAAATGGATTTACATTAAAAAAATAGGCAAAACGTTGTCACCTCCGAAAACGGAGGTGACAACGTTATATATGAGGCGACAACGTCTATTATATATATATATATATATATTCCTATATATGACAACGTACAGTCTATACATACATACATACATACATACATACGTACATATATATATATATATATATATATATATGTATTGAAGACTTTGCCATAATGACAACTGTGTGATTTCAGCAGGAACGGTAACGTTTCAGCTGTAACGAGATAGGTAGCAGCAGTCTGCGATGGACTGAATTCGACAGTTCGGAAAAAGTCTCGTGCACTCTGAGGACACGGAGCAACCCAAGGAAGACCGCTTTCTGCCTTTCCTTCACATGTGTATCGGCATTTCGTTGATATGCAGGCATACTTTTCAGGCAATGAACCAGTGAAAGCTTAATATATCCGAAAGCACCGATGATCAGGCCGACAAGCTTAACAGACTATTCCGAGTAAAACTTTCTTTCTCCTTGTCTATGACGTTGATGTCGGCTAGTGCTGAAAATTCGATATCAAACATTGTTCGTTTTCTGTTCCAGCGTATTCGGCAATTCTCATTCTCAGCAAGTCACTTTATATCCCTTCAAGCATTTGGCGGAGCGGTATCAGGGCCAATGCCAGAAGAATGAAAGAAATGGTAATAAAGCACTCTTTCTGCCGCATTGTGCCCTTGGATGTACGTAGTCCCCACGTGAGTTGGACAGCCATATAATATGTGACCTAGGTGCTCGGCATGCGCATGGCACGCTCTGCAACTATCGTCGAAAATATCTTGACTCAAAATGCGGCATTATGCTTAAGTGGAAATAACACTTTGGTACACCAAAATGAACTCTATCCTAGCCGAATTTGAGGAGGTAGTTCTCCTGTGTTTTCTTCATCCGGGCCTTCCGGCATGAGGACTCGAGATGAATAATGTTTGATGCATTTTTGTAACCCCTGATATTGAAGCCGAGGTCAAGTGTTTCAGCAGCCTTCTCCACAGCTTTTTACAGAAACGCACCGTTGCCCACTTCTTTGTATTTCTTGACCAATTCAAGAAGAGGGTCTTGTCCATTTGCGACTATATGCGCTATATCTAGGATGATTCTGCTATGAATACACTTGAGATTCAGCATTCCGCGACCACCTTGATGGCGTGAGATGCACAGTCGCGGACGGGCGAGTTACCGTGCAAGCTTTTGTTCATGTGCATAACCTTTCGTGACTCAATGCCGAGGGACCTGAAATCGTCGTCTTTCAATGAAATCATACAGAATAAATAGTGCAGTACTGCAAAGGCAAGCATGTTCGTTGCAGATACTTTCTTGCTCGCCGACAGTTCGGGAGAACAAATCTGTCGGAGAAGACGTATGTATCTGCTTCGGAAAGCATTCTTTATAGATGTTACGTCCTGAATGCGGCTCTCTGGCACACCTATGTATTGGTAGGTCTATCTAACACCAAGGTATTGTATAGCGCTTCTGTCGACGAGCTCATGATCCTCCAAAATGCCAGCAAGTCGTCCTCGCTTAAAATGAATCTTAGCGTATTTTCCTAACCCAAATTCCATTCCAATGACCCGAGAAAGTGGCAATAGCGTGATTCAAAAGAGAAGAGGGGTCATGGTGTAGCCCTGAAAAGTTACCTCTGAAAGATGACGTTGATTATAGTCACCATGTGCTTTCCAGATGCGATGATAAAACTGGCTTTCCAGAGGGACCTTAGCCTCTGTATGCAACCAACTCCAATGTACATCCAATGTACGGCTCCTTCAACAAAAATATGAAGTATCAGTCGATGTCGGTTGAGCTAACGTTTGCTTTCCTTAAATCACCCGGATTAAAGTCGGGCACGAAGGGTTTCATTTAGTCGTGTCAAGACTGTGTCATTTTAACATTAGCATACCATCGCTGCATTCTGAGCCAAGGCATTCCAGACGATATTAGCAGAGCGTGCCATGCACACCCCAAGTACCTAGAATACATACTATTTGACTGTCTAACTCACGCGAGAACGAAGCACATCCAAAGACACAATGAGGCACTAAGAGTACTTTATTACCATCTCTGTCACTCTTACAACATTGGCCCCGATACCGTTCCGCCAAATGCTCCTTGACTTCGAGAAACGAAGTATGTTTGTTATAGAATTTTAGGTACTTGCCGACAACAACGCGACAGCCTCGGAAGTGCTATGCCTCCGAAGTAGAGGTGCGTGGCCTGAAGAGCATCTCTGCGTGTCAACGAAATGCCGATACACTTACGGCGACATTTTTTTTTTAAGCAAATATTAAAGTACGCGGAGTATTATAGTCAACACTTATAAGTGCATTCATATAATTAAAAATAAGACGCCTCTAATATATTTGATTTATTTAAAACGATTTTATTAGAAGTCTTGCCCGTTACACCAGCGAAATTTTATTTCTACGAATGCATTTTCTCATTTATATGAAAAATAACTTTGTTCATATTAAGAATTAGGAAGGGGGCATAAAATTATATTTTTCCTCTGAGATTAAGCTTCAGTGGTTCTTCACCTCGTAGCCATATCCGCGTGCTAGAAACATGTCGACGTTCTTGCGATATGAATGCAGGTCGCCCTAGCATAAAATAAGATTCCACCTTAAAGATTAAGCTTTAATTACCCTTGTAAACAAACGTTTGCAAACATTTTTGTTAGTGTCGAAGTGAAAAACTTTAGAATCCAATTACTATTTTTCTATACGTCTCGCGTGATTTGTATTAATTGAACTGTGTAAAAACGTAAAATGGACACTATTTCACAGTGACATTTCGCAGACATCAGAGGTTAATTTACCGACTGTATTATACGTTTATGCATAAAAAATGATGTCCGGTGTATTTGCCGTTACAGGTAAACGTATTTCGTAGTCAATTAAACGCCAGGCGAGTTTAAGAGAATTAGTCGAACGCAACCATAGAATATTAAAACGCACATTAAATGTCTGTCTAACTTTTTTTTTTATTATACATTTAATTAATAAAATATACTTTTACAAAATAATAAGAATAATGATTTTCTGTTACATATATACATATTTAACTTTGTACTTTATAAACTTGATGAATTAAAAATCTCGGAGAGTCCCAAGGACGACCGCCTTCTGCATTTCCCCCGCAAGTATCTTAGTATTTCGTTGACGGCACTTCTCATTTTCGATAATTGACTCTATATCCCCAGGCGCGTTTGGCGGAGCGGTATTAGGGCTAATGCCGTAAGAGTGACAGAGATAATAATAAAGCACTCTCAGTACCACATTGTGCCTTTGGATGTACGTCGTTCCAGCATGAGTTGGACAACTATATAGTATGTGTCTTAGATGCTCGGGGTGTGCATGACACGCTCTTCAGCTATCATCGGGAATATCTTGGCTCAAAATGTGTCGACGGTATGCTAAATAAATGAAAACGATACAGTGCTGACATGCCAAAATAAAACCCTCCATGCCCGACTTCAATCCGGGTGATTTAAGGAAATCAAACGTTATCGCGTACGACATCGACTGATCCTTCACATTTCTGTGGAAGATGCCGTGCATCCTCTTGTCGAGGAGCTGTTTGCGGAAGTTTTTCTTCTGTGCTTTCTTGATCCGGGCATTCAGGAGTAAGTACTCGAGATAAATAAGGTTTGATTCATTTTGCTCACTCCTGATATTGAAGTCAAGACCAAGTGCTTCAGCAGCCTCCTCCGCTGTTTTGTACAGAAACGCTCTTTTTCCCACTTCTTCGTGTTTCCTCACCATTTTAAGAAGAGGGTCTCGCCCATTCGCGATTATATGTGCTGTATCTAGAATAATCCTGTTGTGAAGACATTCAAGATTCACTATTCCGCGACAACCAAATCCGTCGGATGAGACGTTTGTATCTACATCGGAGAGTATTCTCTATAGATGTCACGACTTGAATGCGACTCTGTGGAACGCCCAGGTATGTATAGGTCTCTCCAGCGCCAAGGTGTTGTATAGCGCTTCTGCCAATGAAATCAGGGTCTTCGGGGATGCCATTAAGTTTTCCTCGCTTCAAATAAACCTTGGCGAATTTTTCTAATCCGAACTCCATTCCAATCTCACAAGTGTACTTCTCGACCATATGCTTTCGATTTTCAGGTTTACCGCACAAGTACACTTCGGAATGGCGAAGTGCGAGAAATAGTCGCAATAAAGTGAGGAAAAGGAGGAGAGGGCTCATGGTGTCGCCCTGAAAGATACCTCTCTGAAAGGTGACGCTGTTAGTTACCACACGATGTTTTCCAGATGAGATAATGAATCTCGGTTTCCAAAACGGCATCAATCTCTCTATGCACCTTACGATGTATGGATGACCCTTAAAGCTTTCCAACACTCAGATGATACGTCTATGAGAGGTTGAATCGAGAGCTTTCCGGTAATCAATCCAGGCCATCGATAGGTAGCGCTAGTAGGATTCTGCGTCTTTGCAGACACGTCTATCGATGAGCAGGTCCGCCCGACATCCTGCTACGCCTTTACTTGGGCCGCGTTTTCCTTAGGTTCAGCTAAGTTGCCCATCTTCGGCAGTTGCAATGTGCCCCCCTTCACAAACCACTCAGGAATAGGCTCTTCCGATTTTAGATATCTGGTGAAAATGCGAATCATATGCTGGTGGGTTGAAGGAAACTTCTTCTACCAGAAGGTCTTAATGCCATCTGGTCTCAGAGCGGAATAGTTCTTCATGTTTCTTAATACTTTTTTCACCTCCACGGTAGTGATAGGTGGGCGTTCCTCCTCAGGTTTTATGAGGGCACTGCACAGCTCCTTGAAGCGATTTATGATCTCTGAGTCTTCTTTCACTGGATGCTGAACTTCGCAAACTTCTCGCCAAAATGCTTCGAACTCCTCCGGTTTGGGCGGGTGGTCAACAGTAACTGGAGGATCCTGGAACATTCAGGATGAGTCAGAGAAAAACAGTTAATTTTCTGACCCACCTCTCCTTCTGCCCTAGACTTCTCCTAGCGTCAGATAGCATCCGTATTCTGTCACCAATATGCTGCCTGATGGTCAGTAGCTTTGTCTTGTTGAGTGTGTGATGACGATTCCGCAGTTCGCACGCGAACTTTCAAACATTGGCAGTGAAATTTCTGCCAGATGTTGTGTTATAATATGTTATGTTCTGATCAGCCCTTGGTTTCGTTTTACGGTTTGAATGCGCCAAAGCTCACGCTGCGTTATACACACTACAACGGATGGTCTAGAGCCCCTAAATCTCCGGGTTTGGGGGCCATACTGGTATCGCAGCATTCCAGCAGGTCGTTCTTGAATCGATCCGTCCACTGAGATTATGCCGGTCCCTCGCATTGATTCTGTCTTAATATATGTATGTATATATATATATATATTCATTTATCTATTTATATAAACTATAATAATAGGCCTGTCTCGGATGGAGGCCGAGGTTCAGTTAGGAGTGGCAATAGGACTGCACCGAGGCAACGACCAGGAAATGGCCCTGGAAAAACGCGAGAACATCGTTTTAAATGGTCGGACCAACTCAGGAGGCAAGCCCTTACCTGTTGACAAGAAAGCTCACTGGCACTAAGAGGATACATTCTGAGGTTACACAAACATTAGATCAACATGCACCCAGGATATGCTCATACAACGCCTCAGTATTTAAGATATCAGGTATCATTTTTAACGCCAAAAGGGATATGATACTCTTCATCAAGAAGAAGAGCAACATCCGCCAATGAAGATACCATCCGTTCCAGCAAAACCACATTTGCAGATAGACGAAAATGCCAACATGGCAACTAGGAGATCAAAAATCCACCAAAAAGTCTTTCTTAGAATGGACAAATTAGCTGAAGCTAATACTGATCTCCCCGATTTGCTCCCCGAAGATGTTAATCTCTGGACTCTGAATTGTCTAGTTTACGAGCAGGCGGTCTGCCTGCTTAGCGATAATAGAAGTACGCCGGCGTAAGACTCGCGAGCGTTTTGCACAGCTTCATTTTAAAATTAAAACGGTGAGACGGCATGCATTAAATGTTCAGTGCGTGATTAGCTACATAACATCAAATAAAAAATTCACTCCAAAGTTAGGGCACTTGCTTGAAACTTTAGGAAATCAAACCATATACTAAACAAGTGTAAGCTGTTGACCATCAAGCAGCACTGGAGACAAAAAATATGAGCTCTTTCAACAGCCAAAGAGCGCCTTGAACAGCGGGTCAAGTGGATTCAGGAAAATTCCACTTTTTCTACTAAGCCTTCCCGTCTATTCAATAAGACGTCATGTACAGTTGAAAATCCGCCTAGTCGCGAAAAGATTCAAGTCTTCTGGGAGCAAGTATATGGAGATACTTATCAACTAAATCAAGACGCTTCAGATATATCACTCTTTCGAATCTTTTGCCAAAGACAAAGGCTGCAAAGTCCAGAGGAAGTGCGTCCCCTAATTACTACTGAAGAAGTGAAGAAAGTGTTTGCTAGAACTAAGAACTTTTTAATGCCAGGGCTAGATAAAATCAACAAATTTTGGTGGAAGAAGTTCACTTCTACGCACCAGCATCTGGCATTAAGGGCTGGTAGGCTGCAGGGAGACCCTGTTAATAGAGAGATGTATTACACAGGATTCGATCAGGTATCGACGCAATCTGTCATTGGCTTGGATTGACTACCGTAAGGCATTCGATAACACGAACATTGAGCTGGTTATAAAGCTCCTTGAGTGCCCGGAGGTGCATCCAAGAATAGTGAGATACATGAAAAAGCTTACACTTTTGTGGCGGACAAGATTTGTCTTAACATCTGCCAAAAGACAGGTGACTACCAGGTATGTCACCTATAAGAGGGGGGTCTTTCGAGGAGACTCTCTCAGTCCAATACTTTCCCGCATCTCCCTCTTGCCTCTATCTCTTGTGCTTCGAGGCAGTAGCTCTGGATACCTATGTGCCCGGCCGAATAGAAGATAAAATAAGGTCAGCCACCTTCTATATATGAAGGACCTCAAACTATTTGCCTCTTCAAAAGAGGACCTTGACATCCTTGCGGTGGCGATAAATAGGTACTCTAAGGCGATTAGCATGAGCTTGAGACTGGACAAGTGTGAAACCCAACATGTGCGCATGGTGAAATCAGCCCTTCAAAAAAGGTATCGCAAAGTTCTCAGAAAAATTTGGCTTCCGAATTATCTGGGAAGATTAATACCCAGGCGTCCAATATACTGGACGTTCCTATACTGCTCTACAAGTTTGGTGAAGTAAAATGGAACGTCGAAGAGTTGAAGCAACTTGACCGATGCACACGCAAGATGATGACAATCCATCAAAGTCATTATCCTAGATCTTCCGTACCTAGAATATACCTCCCTCGGGATAAAGGGGATAGAGGTTCTCTGAGTTTGAAGTGTCTTCACCGAAGAACGACGGTTCTGGCTACAGCCTGCTCAGTTCTATATAGCACATATTCTCTTATGCTACTTATCAACATGAAGTCGTCAATGCTGCGGCGTTTCTATTTCATGCCGCAGATAGGGCCGCAGAGGACCTTGGTCTCACATTTGATTCCAACGACACTTCTCATGACCTAGCATTACTAACACCTTTGGTGCTCAGAAGTCGTGTACAGGAAGCAGAACATTTGCTTGCACACAGAGCATGCTAACAAGTCCCTTCATGGTAAATTCTACGGCATTATACATAGAGAAGAACAATCGATGGGTCTGTCCAACATATTTCTCAAGTCTGCTGGATTGAGATCGGAGATTAAGGGATTTCTTTTTGCCTGTCAAGACGACGTTATAGACACCTTAATTTACCGCAAGCGCATAATGAATATACCTGCAGGCAATAAAAACTGCCGAACATGCAAGCAAGAGCCACAAACACTTGCACATGTTCTCAGTGGATGTTCAGAGTGTGTACTCAACGCATCAGTGCTACAAAACCTGACATTGTCCTCCAAGATCTGAAGACGAAGATAATTTACGTGATTGAATTCTCGGTACTAGATGATGGTAATATGACGGCAAAGGAGGAAGAAAAACGGACTAAATATCAAGCCCTTCTTTTCGAGGTTAGCAGGCTGTATGAAGGCTACAAAGTCCATTTTTTTGTTCCCATAATCAGCTGCCTTGGAGGTATGAAAGCTTCATTTCTCAGCCAACTCAACAAGATTCCGGCTTGCCAGCGTCAGGCACAGTCCATCGAGAACCGGATGTAAAAGACTGCTCTTCTGGTATCACTTCATCTGGTCAGTCAACACTGTTCCTTAAAATATTCTACAAAAATTGGTAGCTCTATAAAAGTATCCAGAGGTGAAAGTTTCACCACCAACTTTCCCGCTGCCGCGTGAGGTCATCCGCGGCTAGAGACCTGACTCTAATGAACAGCGTTGTACGAAATCTCGTGCGTAAATTTTCCGCTCTTGCTTACTTCCTAGAATAGCAGGAGCAAGAGTGGATGAGCTAGACAGTCCGGTTGCCTCGGGATTAGTTGCTTTAAAGAACCATAATCGAAGCTTCCGCAGCCTACAAATTCTCAAATAAGAATCATTTTTATTAGAGCCACGGTGGTTCAGGCGGTTAGGCGCTCGAACTTCACGTCAGAGATCCGAGGTTTGATCCCTAAGCCGGTTCCTCTGGAAAGTTTTCTATGTACTTTTACCGAGGTTCTTGTGGTTCAGATCTCACCTTCAGCTGTAGGTTTTCGAACCGCCGGATCATTCTACGAGCGTCACACTCGATGCAATCACCCTTTTGCATGCACTTTCATCACAAATATCTATTATGCCATTCAAATTCTACAATTGTGGATGATTTATAAATAATATCAGTCTGACATAAATCAGTCAGTGCAGAACAAATCCAGGTAGGTGTTCTAAGGCAGGAGTTAATTGCGGCTCGCGGTTTCATTTGCGTTCATCTTATTAAAATAAATAAATTTTTTAATATTTCATAACTTTTGCTTATTCGCTTTACAATTTCAATTCGAAGCAGATAAAAAAGAAAAGATCCATGAATCCATGATCTCGGGGCATAAGGGCGTAAGCACTAAAACTCTAATTTTTCAAGAAACACAACAAACTGTATAACTTTATCGCATTTCATTCTTTTAACAAGAAGTTACATTCGGGCTATACTTTGATTTATCGAACCATGAAAGGAACAGTTTAAAAGAAGCAACCAACTCCGAAAAACACCACTGTCAATGATACGGCGCGTCCAAAAAATCGAAAATATTGACACACAAAGAGTTGCATAATTTTTTGATTTAAAAAAAAATGAAAGTGCTTTCGAGCTATCACTTAAGTTTTATTGAATCCTAACTTAATTTTTTGCACAGTTACTCAGTTTCTAAGACAAGCCTGTTTTTAATCCAATGAATAACAATATGAAAGAATGTTAGATAGTCATTTAATGTGTATTTTAATACACTATGATTGCGTTCTTTGAATTGCCTAAGACGCGTCAAGCGTTTAGATGAGCTGCTAAGTATTCTTCTAAATGCCTAAATAAACCAGGCACTTAGACGGCAGGTAACAACTTTGTTAAAAATTCTTCTGAACGCCAGCAGTCGGCTAAACCACCCCTGGGCAGTTGATCCAGGTATTCTTTTTTTAATCAAATTACAATATTTCGTTTAGTTATTCCAATCATAATCTTGATCGTTTCCAGTATTCTGCCGAAGTGGAATTTATTCTACATTTCAAATAAAAAACTTCCAAATCACATATACTTTTTAATCACGTACATAACCTAAAACTTTACATAATTTTACATCATTCATTATTTAGAGTGGTTCTTGTACATCTGAAATTTTACTTTAAAAGTAGGTATTGCAACCAAAGCATACTTCAATAAAATCTTGTTTTTTTTTTATATTCTAGGAAATATACCGAAACTAAGCAACCCCGAAAATAAGTTCGTAAAACTGGTCAACTTGTGTAAAAAATCTAAAATAATTATAAGGAAGTGTGGACGAAAAAATTCAAAACTTGACAAACTTTCATGGTATAAACGAACCTATTGTCCGAGGTCGAAGATCCAATTTTTTCTATTTTCACTATTTTTGCACGCTTACTTAATTTTTATGAATCAGAAATTTAACTAAGACTGATTTAAGGACTTCTACTAGAAAAATTGAATATTTCAGTTTTGGGTTATAAGAAATCAACTGATAAATTTAAATTTAAAATTTAAAGCTTTTTCGGGTTTCAATCATGTGCAAAACTACGAAACTTGCCGACGTTTCGTGAACATTGCAGTTCAATATATATATATATATTTATTTATTTATATTTATATATATAATATAATGTAACATAATAACGTAATCGTTTCCAAATTATAGCATTATGAGCAATTAAATTCGCACTGAAATTGACATATTTTTAGGTAAATAGCTCGGCACCTTTTGTACTAAAAACTTTATAAAAGAACGCAAATGTCTTTTCCAGACACGTACTGCACAGAAAAAAGAAATTTTTTGATCTAACCTAAATATTTTGTTTCGACAAAAGTATAAACAAAGAAAGTATGAACAAATCGATCGAAAAATTCCATTTTTCTGGGGATTAAGTGCCTCGAGAAGCTATTTGCATTTTTGCGAAATTCTTTGGTCCAATAAGTGATGAGATATCTACCTAAAAATATGTCAATTTTAGTAAAAATTTAATTGTCTGAAACGCTAAAACTTGAAAGCGCCACAATTACTTGTTGGTTACTAATCTTTTTTTTATAACATGTTGTTTTTTGTTTTACAATAGTCACAGATATGTTCTGTAACGACATTTGCTGGGAAATGGTCTTCCGCTCCCCCTCTATTATTATTTTGTCATATCCAATTGTCTACATCTACCCGTGTCTATCAACCACATGTCTATACCAATCATTTTCCATCCCTTTGGCTACCTACGATCGTCCCCATAATTTTCAAACTCTATCTTTTCAGCCGAATCTATCCTCCGTCTCCATGCGTCTACCCTTTTCTATCATTTATTTTAATTAATAACAAATGATGTCACCTGACATAGTCTCCTGATAAATAGTATTGGCATTAGGGTTTTCTAAATATATTTAATTACAAAAGGTGCATTTCATAAAAGTTAAATTGGCAAACGTTTCGGCCACGGATAGGGGCCCTCCTCAGTACCAGATATTTAATTAGAAATAGTTTTTTTTAACTACTTAGATTGAAATAAACTAAATTATGCATGAACTTAGTGTTTCTATGTCGTGCAGCTCCTCTATCTCTCTCTCTCTATGTCCGTCTCCCTCTCTGTTTCTCTTTCCGCCATTCTATCATCTCCCTCTCTGTGTGCTGTTCCCATTTCGCTGCAGTAGGTGAGGTGATTACAAGTGAAGTAAAATACTCCGTAATCTCACAAACACGATATTCACAAGCTTGACCAGCTCGCTGGACAGAAGCACACACTTTTATAGTTCGAAAAGAAGTTAATAATTCCAGAACAAAAGCAAATAACCGTAAATTCAAAAACAAGTTTCTGAATAAGAAGTAAGTTTTTCGACGTAAAATTAGAGACATCTTCTCTATTTAAAATCACGAAGAAAACTGAAAAAACATTTCAGGGGTATTTAAGTTTAACGGCTTCAGAAAATGGAAAGAAATACACTTTACTTTTTAAAGGACTGCGGTAGTAAAACTGAATGACAACATGGATCCGGTCTCTGTGTCACTCCACCGCATGGCGACCGTAGCCAGCACGTGTTTTCAGATTTTTTTTTCCGCTTTACAACAGGCAAATACATTTTTTAAAGGTTTGCTACGTCGGTTCTCAAATTGACCGCATTCATATTACCATCGATATGACACATTTCCATCACCAGACGTCTACGATAGTGACATTCATTCGCAAGGATTTTCGCCTTTCCAAGATCGAAAAAATGATCTTTTCCAATACTATGCCTAATACGTGTTGGGAATGTACAAATAGAGATGTCTAATACCAGCTAAGACCAGTTGGGACTAGTAAACACATAATGGGCATATGAAATAGGCGATAGTATATAAGCTGCGAAACCTGTAAAACAAGCAGAACATTCTGGTCACCTAAAGGCTGCAGATCGTAATGCCGGTCAGTCTGACCAAGTATTGTATCTCATTCTGGAATTCATAAAATACGCTCTGAGGTGTTAGCCTCAGAGTTTCAAAATGTTATAATATTGAATTTCTCAACTTCAACATTTGTGGCAACGGTGGGATCTGCCAAACAACGGTCCTTTCTGAAGATTCAGAATTGCAGTTCGAGTTTTCCATAACATTAAGTGAAAACCAACAGTCCCATCTACCTACGATCTTACGATCATCTGAGAGTCATCACAAAGTAACTTTGGCTACTATAACAACTTGAACGAGTCCCACAAGCAGGTGGAAGAGGCCCTCAATAATCTGCAAGAACCGCAAATCCAGTAGCAGCTACAACAAAAAGGAATCAATGCAGCATCAAGAGAATCAACACTCTACGAGAAAGCAGCATCGTGCAAGGAAGCAACGTAATTTAAAAGAGTAGAGAAAAAATATCTAAAAGAAATCGAATCACTAAGAGATTAAATCCGAGACTAATGTCAAATCAGAGTTAACTTCACATTAGCCCGGGCGAAATCTCTTGATTCGGGTAGAGTAACGCTCCATCTTCCCAGGTATTACTTTTCCTTAATAAAATCAAAACAGTACATTTTATTCAGTGCGTTGTAGTAGAACGATGCAGTGAATTAATCTGTATTAATAATACACTTTCCGAAATTTAAAAATATTTTTCTTTGTAACGCGACACACTAGCGTGGAATTCATATAGAGAGAGTAGGGAAACATTGCCAGTAGAATCACACTCCTCACCCCCTTCTACTACTATTACTGACTTACTTCACGATAACAAGTTCCACACAGCAATGTCTACGTCACGAGCACAAAATCCAGAAGAGAGAGACGTACTTTAAGAAATTTTAAGGAAACTTGAAAGATTGGAATTAAGACTAATTGCTTTAGAAGAACCAAAAAGATATGATGAAGACCTTATGACGGAGGAGGAAGATAACGTGGATTCAGACCATGATGAATTAAGCAATGAAGTAGAATATGATTTTACAAAAACGAGTAAAATGATCCCTGATTTCACAGGAGTAGGATTAGAAAACTTTATCAAATTGCTTAGAAAAGGACAAAGAAAATTGAGAGACTTACTTTGTTAAAGACAATTATAGCACAAAAATAAAGGAAAAAGCAGCAAACACAATTCGCGTAGACGGAACAAAAACATTTGCTGAATTATTCGACAGATTGAGAACACTTTTCAGTGAACGAGAGAGCTTAGACTCATTACAAAAACAAAGGGACATGTGCATAATGGGAAATACGGAGAGCCTCGAGTAATTTGTTGGACGATTTATGAATATTCAAGATAAGATCAGGCAGTATATCGACAACATGAACGCGGAGTTATCTGAGATCCTGATTACACACGATATTGAATCAACTACAGGAGTTAGCACATTCTTGAAGAACATTAGAGAGGAATTCGAAATAAGAATCAGAGCCCAAAAACTGAAAACTCTGAATGAAGCGTTTAGTGTGGCCAAGATTTGCAAATAAAAATACATCTCAAAGAACACCAAACCAAAATTCAACACCAAAATGCAATCATTGTTTAAATACGGGTCATTTAAAAGAAGATTGTAGAGGAAAATGACGAGGATTGCCTTCGAGGCAAAGAAATTTTCAAGTACCAGCCCCGAACAGTCGTCCACCAGACCGATCGCAGCTGAACGACGATTACTTCACCTTACAGAAATAAGAGAGACAGGAATACATAGACTCTAGAGCTCCACAGCCAGGTACCTACATTTTGAAAGTAAATAAATGTAAATATATGACTTCAAGGATAACATTAAGTTTATATTCAGATATAGAAAACACAACTAGATATTTTGTAAATAACAATTCATACACCGACAATTTATCAAACACAGATTTATTAAAACAACTATTAATAACTCTACCAAAAATTCTAAATTTGAATAGTTTCAAAGAATCTTCCATAAGCTTAGATAAAGCAGAACTACAATTGCAATCATTACAAGTAGGTCGACGAAATCAAACTTGGAAAGATGTCACGCTAGAATGGCTTAAAAACTTAGGATACCTCTCTATTGGACTTATCAGCGTTTTAGTATTATATAAAATAGGATTACTTAACGCTCTAATAGATTTAACGAAAAGAATGTTTGAAAATTGTTACAATCACTGTAGTTTCGGCAATCATGCACCAACTAAACACCAAGAGATTCGGGAAATGTTACCAATAATTGACACCTATATCAAAGTTAAAACTCCTAGAAGGAAACCTGTATCTAGCTATTAACTCGAAATTATAAGCTTGTTAAAATTCTTACGATAAAGCACACTCTAAGAGAGGAGGTGTTGGTAATGTACAAATAGAGATATCTAATACCAGCTAAGACCAGTTAGCACTAGTAAGCACGTAATGGGCATACGAAATAGGCGATAGTATATGAGCTACGAAACAGTTTCACAGTTTCAAAATTTATTAATATTAAATTTCTCCAATTCAACATACGCATTGTCTGTTATCAGGGATCTTATTCACGTCTCGTATGTGTTCTTTAACCTGTACTCCAAACGGACGTTCAGTTTGACCGATATAAACTGCATTACAATTTGATTCTTTGCACCAAATGACATGAAGAATATTGCTATCATTCAATTTATTTAATTTATCTTTAGTAGATCTCAAGACTGATGTACGGACTCTCTTGTTTTTACATGCCGTAGTAATAATCCTTCAACGTAGGGAATGCTAATAAATTACCTGATTTCCGCGTCTTGAGCTATTTCATCAATTCTACGCTGTTCATTTTTGGCCAAAATATTCAATCTGAGATTGATATTCTCTCTAACAAATTGTTGCGGATGAAAGTTCTCATCAAGAAACTTGCTAAGTCGTAAGTGGCGCTACCTACGTATTTCAGATTTTTAGCGGTGAGTTTATTCACGTATTATTTTGATTCCCTTTTTTCAACTAAATTGGTGACTTCCCTTGCAATTTTTTTCGTTGTGTCCTTCTTTCTTTTTACGTAAGTATCCCGATTCTGCAATAATTTATTAGAGAAAATTTTCATTTTCACCTAAAGTGGAAAATTTAAACTTTCAGTGGTGAAAAATTAATTTTTAACTAAAGAAGAAACGACTTTTCAGTGAAGTAGTTTAATTTCCAACCAAACAGATGAACCATTATCCCAAAAAAAAGGACTTTTAACTAAGTACTTCAAATTTCAAATACGAGTCTACAATTTTCAACAAGGCAGTTAAACTTTCAACCAAATAGATGAATTTTCCACTCCAGTTACAATGAATCTATAACTGAAATATTTACATAATCAGCTAAAATAATTGATTTTCAATTGTTAAAAACGCATTTTCAACCAAAGAGATGAATTTTCAACTAAGACATATATATTCTGAAGCCCAAAAAAAGAATTTTCTACAAAGTAGTTCAATTTTCAAACAAGAAATAATCACATGCATTGTAAACTACAACCCAAGGCAGAGTTATGTGTAAACATCTTCGATAAACGTTAACTTGTAGTAAAAATATTCCACAAAGATTTCACACAAATGTCATAATGTTTTAAAAAGATTTCAAAGCTTTTCTTTACTTAAACTAATATGATTTCACAAAGTTTTCAAAGATTTCACAAATATTGCACAAAGATCCATATTGCTATCTAAGATGTTTACTCATCAGAAAGCCGAAATTACCAAGTTAAAGGGAGAGCTGCAAAAAATATTTATGGTTCGGACAAATTATCTGTTTCGTGTTCGATCGAGTGTTCGATCACAGTAAACATGACGGAAAGATATATATTACAGAGGCAAACTTAGTACGAAAAATCTTGAAGAAGCACAATATCATTAAATTGAATTGGTTATTAAAGTACTGTGAGCAATTAACGAAAAAAGAGGCTGATTTTAATAAAAAGGAAAGTTTTTATCATTTTGAAATTTGTATTGCTTTTCCTAATACTTATCACATGCATAGTTGTACATATTTTCTTGTAAAAATAAAATTGATCAAAATGTTCTACTGGTGTTGATTCAATAATATAATTGAGATCGAAATGGTTGGCCTAATATTGAAAAGGTTATAGCTGCATTTATGTTTATATGTTTATACTCCTGATATAAGAACAGTTTCGGGCATGGCTTGCATGAACAATTATCCTAAATTGAGAGAATGCAAACGTAAACAGGCAGAGTCGCATGAACTATTTATGTTGCATTTGGCGCATGACGTAACCAGATGCAACTAACGTGCTGAGAGTATTGCCCTCATGCTGTTTCTCAAGTTTGACTGAGCGCAGCCTGTCTCTCTGTCTCGTGATCCCCGCATCACAAAAAATTCCCAGGACTTAAATTCTACGAGTATCGTAAACTCAGGGTTCTTATATCGGGAGTTGAGTGTATGTCTAACTTTTGCCCTCGAAACAAGGGACGTATTTTTAACAAAAAAGTTGAATTTGTAACTTACAAAGCTGAATTTTTACAGAATGGTCGAATATTTAAACAAAGAAAATTAAACTTCAACAAAAAACAATTGCGTTTTCCACCAAACTATTGAATTTTCGATCTAAAAAAAACAAATTTTCTATTCAAAAAGACGATTGTTAAAAAAATTATTTCACTTTTAGACAACATTATTAAGTATTCAACAAAGAAGTGGAGTTGCCCACAACAATGATGAATCTTCAACAACTGAAAAATCTATTTTTAACAAAGGAGTTCAACTCGTAACCAAGCAGTTGAATTTTGAATGGAAAAAGATTAACTCTTAACGAAAAATATGATAAATAGTTTATATTTCTACCGAGAAAAGATTCTTTGTTTTAAGTAAATATAGTTTAATTTAATCAAAAACTAACAATTTTCAATAAAGTACGTAAATCTTTGAACAAAACAGATTAATTTTCAACCAAGCAGTTGCATTTTTAAGCAAAAAAGATGAAATTTATACCAAAGGGTGAATTTTAAAACCAAAAAGGTGAATTCCCGACAAAACAGTTAAATTTTCTACCAAAAACTTAGTTTTCAATCCAAATTGCATAGGTGGATTTTGAACTTAAAACGATCAATTTTTAGCCAAAAATATAATAGTTAAATTTGCTGCTAAAAAAATTAATTTTCGACAACAAGAAAATAGAATTCTCAACAAAATATTTCAATCTTCAACTAAATAGTCGAATTTTTAATAAAGAAACGTGAATTCTGAACAAAAAATACAATAGTAGAATTTTGATTCAAAAAGAATTATCTTCTTAAAAAATAGTTGGATTTTCTTATTTTGTTCTATTAATTCAATTCGCATTTAAGCGAAAAAAACGAGAAAAACTAAAAGTTTCTTGAAAACAGGTGGAAAAGAGGTGTTCTTGAAATAAGAATTAAACATGGCAATATGAAATAGAACGTAAAGTCTATGTTTAGATACTTGTAACATGAAATTACTTATTCTCCTTTTTTTCAGAATTCCAAAGAATGTCATCGACATTAAAATTTTTCGTATTATGTAGTTGAATTTTCTATGTATATAGTACAATCTTCAACCCAAAAAGACTAATTTTTAACAACAAAGTTGTATTTTTCAGTCAAAAAGATGATTTTTCTACAAAAGTGTTGAAATTTCCACTCAAAAATATTAATTTGCAAAAAAAAATTTATTTTTCTACGGAATAGTTAAATTTTCATATAGTACTAATGAACCTAAAGAAATTGGAATATAAGAGGGCAGTTATGACAAAGAAGAGGGCCTTATGTGGAAGCTTCAAGAGAATAGAGGATGACTTGGTATGGGTAGAAATGAATATGCAGTATAAGTTCAGGAAAATAGTAAGAGAAAACAAAAAGAGACGAGAAATGAAAAAAAGGAAGAATGGAAGATATGTAACTGGAATATAGCAGGCTTGAAAAGAAAGTATAGTGAGTCTACGAGAAATTTGGTATAATGCGATATAGTAATAATGATGGAGACATGGCTAGACGAAAAAGGGATGCGGAAGAGTAAGGGGCAGATTAACAAGAGGTTGCAAATGGGAGGTTTAACGTGCAAAGAGAAATAATGAAAAGGGCAGCGCAATGGGATGAATTGGTGTGTGTGGAACGAATGCATAACAGAGAACGATAAGAAAGAGATAAAAGAACGAAAAAAAGGATTAATAGTAGAATTTTTGTATTAATTTAAGCATATGCTCGAGCATACGCGGACGCCATAGTTCTGTTAGCAAACTATGAGAAGGGGATGAACCTAATGATGAGAATATTCGAAAAGTATGTGAGAGCAGAAGACTTGACGGTGAACGCAGAGAAGATCAGGGTGATCTCGTTCAGAAGATGAACGGACCAACAGTGGCAATGGTGATGGAGTTCTGTTATCTAGGTTTTTAGTTTGAGGTAGGAGGGGGAAACGAGGCGCAGGTGAGGAAAAGAATCGAATGTGTGAGTAAAGTGGTGGGCAAAGTATGGGGAATAGGAAAGACAAGGTTCAATGACGATTGGAAAATGAGGGTGTGGTTGTTTGATACATTGGTTTAGGCGGTGTTACGTTATGAAGTGAAGGTCTGGGGATGGGAGAAACATACGAAAGAGGAAAGTACGCATGAGAGATTTTTGAGATGGGTAATTGGGTTTAGTTGGAGTTGTATAGGATACATGTTAAGGGAAGAATTAGAAAGGGAAAAAATGGTTACTAGACAAATTAAGAGAGCCTGGACATTTTAAGAGATGGTAAAAACGGAGGAGAGGAGAAAAATAGGATATGCATGTTTGAGCGAAATTCGGAACAAGGAGACGAGAGGCAATTTAGGAAATTCGAAATGGGAGGAAGGAAGGAAAAAATAAGGAGGGTTTGCAATATACAAGAGGGGGTCCTGGAGTTGCTAGATATAAAGTTAGAGCTATTACTAAAGCAGGGAGAATAGAGATGGAGAAAGTTTATGGATTCGAGGTACAATAGATGGTATGTGATTGTCAAAGGGTGAGGAAACCAGAATAGTCGCACAAAATAAGAAAAGAAGATGAATGGAGTAGAGTGGTTCGATTTAGAATGGGAGAAAGTGTGAGGGCTTGTAGAATGTAGATATTGGATGGATGAAAAGGAGAATCTGTGTAGAGTATGTGGAGTCATGGGCAAATTTATAAGAGAGGTTTACATGAGCGGAAGATGGGCAATTGAGTGTGGATGAGTATAAGATGGATTTTGGATGGTAATAGACTGGGAGTGAGGTGGGTGAAGAAATTGGAAGAACTACGAGAAAGCATTCTTAGTTTTTTTTTAAGTAAGGCAAAACATTAGAATATAAGCAGTGGTTAAGTTAGATAAAGGATGGAATGTAAACATATGTGCAGGGAGCGGAGGCCCTCAAACGCGTAAATGGGAGAGATTAAATATACCCTCACAGAAATTTTTCCGTGGCCCCGACCGGGGACCGATCTGGCCAAATGGGGCCCAGATCGAGAAGCCAGGTCGGATCAGAGCCGTGATGATACGCACGGCCCAGTCTGGGCCGGAATTGTTAGCTTCATCGGTGTGCCGGGTCATTGCCAAGTCGGTACTCTATCAGGTCCCGATTGAGTTATATAAAAAATTCTGGGGCATTTTTAATCTAAATAATTAATAGTACACAAGGTAAATTGAACTGTATTATTTATTAATTAGAAATTATGATGATATACTTCAAGTTTTTCGTTGTTTGCGATTGCCGTCCCAATCTTTAGCATTGCTAAATATTGTGCATATGTGGGAAAGCACTTCCTCCTCTGTAGCCTTGAATTTGGTACAAGCTACATCTAAAAATACAATGAAATTTTCGTTTCAGTAAAGAGCTTGAATAGTATTTAAATTTAATTTACATTATATAATGTAATTTTAATTTTGAGATTAGGTTTAACTGATTTACTTACCTTCACTTGACACGTCACGTGTATATGGCAATCCATCTATGGTACGTTGCCTCCGAATCCGCAATGTGATCTTCTTATACTTTGGAATAATTTTATCAAACTTAATTAATATTTATTAGGCATTAAAAGTTGACACTGAAATTCACGTCTCAATAAAGTAAAAAACGGTACCACTCTGATACAAAATTCAGCGTTTCCCTCAACCCGGGCCAGATCATGCCAACCCAATCGGGGCCAGATAAGTAATAGGAAAAATATATGGCGATATCTGCGAGGAATACATACACTGCAGTTCCTAAAGATAAATCACAGATGGTGTGAGATACGTTTACCTCATATAATACTAATATATATTTTACTAGTGAGATTGAACAGCATTACAAACTCATTTTTTGAATACTTTAATCGCCAGAAGAGATCATAATTTAATAATTGATTGGATAAAAAAAATGTTTGGTCTGGTTGGTATCGTAATTTCAACACTATTCATCCGAGTGGCCACAAACACGGTGAAGCGACAGGTTTATTTTACAGAATGCACAAAATTTCGGATGCTGAATTCAGAAAAAATGTATCTAGATTTAATAAGGAAACCTTAAAGAAAATAGCTATCCTGCAAATCTTATGGCTAACATTTTAAAAAGAAAAACTTTTAGATTATACAATTCTGAATCTACAATAAAAAAGAAACCAAATAACAAGTATATAAAACTTTCATCAATATAAAATGAAATTTCGTTGAATTTTTGCGAAATGAAATTAAATATTAGTTTTAAATATCTTTATATAATGTAATTAACTTCCTCGACGACCATTTTATTCCGCTTTGTGTATAACTGCAAACTAGTCTGCATTTTCCTAAATCAGTCAGACGCTTGGTATCCTGTATGAATTGCAGGTCAGGGATCTGCTTTTTGAATTATTTTTTAATATTTGTAATAACTTTTTAGCCTTACTTTCGCCAGAAACTTCGAATATGTGCAATCTACATGTTTTTACCAGAGGTTATCCATTTCATGAGGAGACCTTGTCAGGTCACATCATATGTTATGAACTTTAATAAATTAATTGGGTAAAATTTACTTTCAACGAAACAGATAAATTTTCAACTAAAGTTACGATCGATCTACAACTGGAATATATAGTTACATCAGCAATTAAAATAATTGATTTTCAATTAAAAAAAAAAAAATGTTGAAGCCAAAAAACGAATTGGTATGTAAAACAGTTGCATTGTTAAGCCGAAAATATGTGTTTTTCACCGAATAAGACTTTTATGAGAAAATCTAAAACAAAGAATATTAATATTCTACAAAAAAGGCGAATTTTTTATGAAGAAAAAAGACCAAATTTTCAACTTGCGGTGGACAAATTGAACTGTCAGTTGTGAGACATTAATTTTCATTATGAAAAGAAACGACAGTTGAATAAAGTAGTTTAGTTTTTAACCAAAAATATGGACCACTCTCCTCAAAAAACGAATTTTTAACTAAGTACTTCTACTTTCAATTGCGAAACTACAATTGCCAGAAAAAAATTGAAACTTTCAAGCTAACAGACGATTTTTCAACTAAAGTTACGATAAAACTGAAATAGTTACATAAGAAAGTAAAATAATTTATTTTCAATTTAAAAAAAAACGTTGAAGCCATAAAACGAGATTGTCTGTATAACAGTTGAATTTTTAAACCGAGAATGTGAATTTTCCACCAAATAAGAATTTTCTGGGGAAATTTCAAACAAGGATTAATAATTTTCTACCCAAAAAGACGAATTTCTATGCACAAGAGAAAAATTAAACTGTCAGCTGTAAGAAGTGAATTCTCAATAAGAGGAGAAACGACTTTTAAAGAAAGCATTTTAATTTTCGACCACAAAGATGAACCATTATCCCCAAAAAAAAAAGAAGTGTCGACTACGTACTTCAAGTTTCTATTACGAAACTACAATTTTCAACAAAGCAGTCAAACTTTCAAGCAAACAGATGAATTTTTTAACTACAGTTACAATCAATGTACAACTGAAATAGTTACATAATCAGTTAAAATAATTGTTTTTCAATGAAAAAAAACGTTGACGCTAAAACACGAATTCGTCTGCAAAAAAGTTGAATTTTCGACACAAAAATATGCATTTTGTACCAAATAAAAATTTTTTTGGGAAACAAAGAGTGTTAATTTTCCACAAAAACAAGACGAATTTTTTATGAAGGAACAAGACTAATTTTTCAAGTTACTGTGGACAAATTGAACCTCCAGTTGTAAATAATTAATTTTCCATTAAAGAAGAATCGACTTATGAACAAAGTAGTTTAATTTTTAGCCAAAAAAGCGAATCATTATCTCAAAAAAAAATAAGAATTTTCAACTACGTACTTCAATTTTCAATTACGAAACTACAGTTTTCAACAGAACAGTGAAACTTTGAAGCAAACAGATGAATTCTCAACTAAAGTTACGATGAATCTACAACTGAAAAAGTTACATAACCAGTTAAAGTAGTTTATTTCCAATTCTCGGAAACGCGTTTTCAACCAAAGAGATGAATTTTGAACTAAGACTAATTAATTCGTTCCCTTTAATATCATGTCTTGAAACTTGGTCGGACTCCAATTTTTTCCCGTCCACACAATATTATAGGAAACTCTTTCGTTTCAATAATCTAGTTATAACCCGACTCGACACGAAGGCACCCGAACGTCGTCGAGTACGCGATCTTAAATACACTATCACGCACCCCCCACTACCATCGTACCGCGTCATGCGCGCGCCACATCGCATCGGCTCCCTTCACCCCGACCCCCAGAAGCCGAATTTACGCGAAAACAGCTGACTGTGCTCGAGTGAGCTAAGACGCAGACCCCCACCATCAAATCGAGTCCCAGCGTGTCAGTCCCAGCACAGCACCCCCCCCCACCCACTCCTCGTGACACGAGTTGACACGGAAGTAGCCGACCGCACTCAAATACACTATCACGCACCCCCACTACCATCGCACCCCGTCGTGCCGCGTCATGCGCGCACCACATCGCATCCTCTCCCTTCACCCCGACCCCCAGAACCCGAATTTACGCGAAAACACCCGACTGTGCTCGCGTGCGCTAAGACACAGACCCCCACCATCAAATCGATTTCCAACGTGTCGGTCTCAGCACAGCACTCCCCGAACCGACCGCACTCAAATACACTATGACGCACCCCCACTACCATAGTAACACGTTGTGCCGCGTCATGCCGCGTCATGCGCGTGCCACATCGCATCGTCTCCCCTCGCCCCTTCCCCGTCATGCAATTTCCTTTCATCGCATCCGGTGTACAGGAGGAGGGGAAGGCTGAAGTCATAGGGCCCCTGGTACATCCAGGGCCCCTCCGCTTCTCTTTTTCCTATTGCTCGAAACTCTAGTCTCTGAACTAGCAACTTAAAAATAGTATTATCAGCATCCACGGATTGTTGCGATTCCAATGACACACTACCTACCCGTAAAAATATTACTATTTGTACATTTATGACTTTTTCGTTTAGAATATTTTCTCGAAAAAGTTGTCTGCATTCCCATGACGGCGTGTCAAAATACTCAATTCAAGGCTTCCTGCTCTTCGGGCCTTTTTTTTGATTGGTCACCCACTGATGCGGAGGAGAGTATAACGGGACCATGGTGGGAGTTGTCGAAACTGCGCAAATGGAAATAACCGTCTACAGCCGACGGTACGGCCACACCCCTCTACCGCCGTACAGCCCGTACAGGGACCCGTAAATCTAAGAAAAAGGAATTTTTTATTTCATATAATTTACAGCCTTCGGAAGTCATACTTTTCTGAAGAAAAAAATGACAAAAAAACTTAGTTTTGGTTTTTGTGAAATAGCATATTTCCTGTACACTGCCCATGAAAAAAGAACCGACAGAGAGCGAGTCGGTTTGAATTGCGTATCTGTCATTTGCAGATTTAAATAATGAAAATCCAATCGACTGGCCACATTTTTGATTTGTCACCTGTGCGCGGTGCTTTAAATCTGTCATTCTGGATTCGTTAAAATTTTGCGTGAATAGAATTGAATGAGACTGAGGGCGCAGTCCCATGTAGGTAGATTAGTAGAATAGTGGAACAGTTTTGACCAATGAGGTGACTGCTAGAGCTTGTGCAGGCACGTTATTGGTCAAAACTGTTCCATTATTCTACTAATCTACCTCCATGGGACTGCGCCCTTAATCTACATCTATGGGACTGAGCCCTGACTAACATGAAATAATTCCCATGGGCATTCTACGATTCATTAATGTGCGCATGAATGGGTTGAAATTCAATATGAAATGGTGGTCTTGAAAGATCACGTCCAATGGTAAAAATACGATGCACACATAGCAACTTCAAATGAGCCAGTACCATTCACTTATTCAGTTCCATTCACTTATTCAGTTCCATTCACTTCATGAGTCAGTACCATTCACTTATTCAGTTCACATGCTAATGCTGCAGGGAGTGCATATGCCAGAAACAGATTCCGAAATTCCCTCACATCTATTTGCAACCCAAACATCCAAATGTTTAGGATTTCAATACCCGCATTTTTGTTAAAGATAATTTCAATCAAATAAAACGTAAGTGATAGTTTTTGTGAATTTGAGACTGCCCACACGGCACGAAACGTTGCAGTGAAAATTTCAAAGAAATATTACAATGAAACCTTTTAATAATGTTACACACAGGTTTCAAAGACTTTCGAAAATTATTTCTATGAAATGTTTTCTGAAGTAAATCTAAAATATTGCAGAAATATTTCACTAAAATATTATTCGTCATGTTTAAAAATAATTTAAAGAAACTTTTCAGAAATATTGCAGAAACATTGCACTAAAATGTTGCTTGCCTTGTTCGAAAATAGTTTCAAGAAACATTGTAACAAAATTGCATAAATATTGCACGAAATCATTTATGGCATATTTTGAAAATATTACAATAAAACCGTTTGATAATGTTGCACACATATTTCAAAGACGTTTTAAAATTATTTCTACGAAATGTTTCCTGAATTAAATCTAAAATATTGCAGAAACATTTCACTAAAATATTACTTGTCATGTTTAAAAATAATTTAAAGAAACTTTGCACAAATATTGCAGAAACATTGCACTAAAATATTACTTGGCTTGTTCAAAAATATTTTCAAGAAACATTGTAAAAAAATTTGATAAATATTGCATGAAATAATTTATGAAATATTTTGAAAATGTTCCGTGAAACATATCTTAAAACATTGATTGAAGATTTCAGAAATAATGTATGAAGCTATTCTGTTACATTGTCTAATAAAAGTTGCAGCAACCATACAGATAATATTCCTCAAAATATTGTCAAAATATTTTCTAATGTTTTAATGAAATATTTCTTAATCTTGCTTGTAATATTTTTAAAATATTCAAATAACATTTAACAAATATTTCATGCAATATTGTGCACGATCTGTGCAAGGAACATATTTGTATTTCAGAAACATTTCTTAGAAATGTTTAAAAAATATTGCGAACCTTACAAGAAACCTTGCAGAAATCGTGCAGCAATATATCATGCTGTGTGGGTAATTCTTCATATAAAAGATATGTGCAAAAATTACCCGGCAATAGTTGAACAAGAAATGAGTACAGAAACATGTACTCCTAATCCTGTTCTAGCTGATCTTTCTTATGCAAATATGTATTTCTATATCAAATATTTATTAAAAATATTGAGAGATATAGCACTGATAAAAATTAAAGCATGTTTTTAAAAGAAAACAATTTATAAAAGTAAACTCGATATTTTCATGAAATAGCAAGATGTTATTTTAGTCATTTCTATTCGAAGTTTCTACATGTTTAATGAAATCGTTTTAAAAATGAAACATTCTAAAAACTAAATATATATTAAATACGACATTTCTTTTCATTTTATTGAAATCAATCTTAAAACTTTTTTAATAAAATTCTGCAAAAATTAAATGTTATTAACAATTAACACGCGATTTATTTATTTAAAATAGTATTTTTTATATTTTGAATTTTCCCGCCCTAATGTTTGAAACTTTGAAACGTTTCCAAAGTTTCATTAAACTTTTCATTTGGTCAAAGTTTCATGAAACTTTACAACCCTACCCTAGAGGATCTCTAAATCTGCTTTCATAGAAAAGGATCAATCCACCAATCGCCATCCTTAGAAAAGGACAGATCGACTTTCTCGATTTCTCCTCTCTTTCTATTCCCTATTCCACTTCCGATGGCCGTAGCTAGCGGTCAAGTACTATAAGTCCATGTATTGAACATCGATGGCCAATATTTTTTAATAATATTGGCCGGATTTCTAATTATATATATATATATACACTCCTTTTTCAATATTTTCTGTGCTACCTTGCCCTCTTTTTGAAACAAATTTTTGTCCTACTTTGTCTTCATTTTTCACAGCTTTTTGTCCTCCTTTTCGAAAATCAATTATGGTCACCCTATCGGATAGGGTCTATCCTGAACATTAACGAGCAATATTTCCTGACAAGTGGACACATTCTTGGTTGAACGAACCTCGCCTGAACCTTTTAATACAATATTCCGAACCTTGCATTGCCAGTTTCAGGAACTTTTTACCGAATTTTTTGTGCCATTTGGGGTGCCTAGTGCGTCACCAATTTTGATAAAATTATGTTTAAACAAAAATTGCATGTGGGGCAAGACAGTTTATTTTTCGGTGGAGCCAGAGCAGGTACTGCGATATCTTGCTCCAACCCATTGTAATGTATTTTATGGGTTTTTCACACTTTTGTAATACCTAATTTACAAAGTGAAGTTAGTACCTACGTAATTGGAAGAAAAGTTTCTAATTATTTTGGGTTGTTTTCATGGTTTTGTGATAATTAACCTACGAAGTGAGGTTGAGATTGGCCCCACGAATCATGCAACGGAATCGATGATATAGATTGCACGTGTGAATTCTGCTTATGAATAACAAGATTATTAAACAAAATCGAATTTTTTATTTTCAAATAATAAATTTAATAATTGATTGAACATTCCGCAACATGTTTTCGTGGAAGAACCGTTACATCTAACTTTACAAATTTTTTTCTATAGATTGAATTATTAAACATTCAATTCGATTGTTCATACACTTTTTGCAACATATTACCCAACTATAATCAAAAATTTTAACTTCGTCGATTCGTCAACGTGAACATTTTTTCTACTTCTTTATATTCCTGACAGTAAACCTTAATTAGAACTTCCAATAAACTCAATTAATTCCACTTAAAAAAATTGTTAAATACTATTTTAGTCAGACTGAAATTGTTAGCCTGTCTTGCCCCACCCATGGGACAAGACAGGCAATTTACACTTTTCTATAAAACATGTCCTAACTTTTTTTCTAATCAATTTAATTTAATATAGATGCCATTCATTAAGGGAGTTAGAACCAGGACCCAAACTCAAAATTGAGTTGCTTCATTTTACTCCATAAATACTAGAGAAAAATTGGCTAATTCCAATAGTTTTTGTGTAAAACGTTTTTTTAAGCTCGGGTTAGATTACAAAACAAAAACGATGTACACAAAAACTAATTAAATTAGCCAATTTTTCACACCGAATACAGATTTGATTTAAAACAGGAATAGGTCCTAATTATCTAAAATTTTGAGGTTGGGTCCTGGTTTCAACTCTATCCCTAGCAGAAAGCTTTAAGGAAATTTTCAGGACCGAATCCCCTCTGCTCTCGAATGAACATCCCTACTTTCATCTCACCCATTTCACTATTATGTACGAAAATGCATACAACAAAGTTTAAAAGTAATCAACTGTGCTAACTACAAATGTTGGGTGCAATAAAAAATGCCTGTTCTGTTTTAATTTAATAAATAGCGCGTAACAATCATTTATTCTTAGACACTTATAAATACATTATCATTATCTTATACACTGAGGATGAGGTATTTTTGTGACGTCATTATTCATGCGTTTTAAATACGTTTCTAAATGCACGCATATTGTAAAAAAATCACTCTACGCTAATACAAATTTATAATAAAACCGCCGATTTTGAGTATTTGTGTGCATTAAGAATTAATCAATTTCTCAAATTTGTCTTAAAAGGTACAACAGTAACGAATGAGAAGTCGAAATTATTTTTCCATGAGATATCTAACTTTGGTTTGGATTCCTGAGCGCTCTTAATAAAACAGCAGACATTACGAAAAACATTTTCAAAATTCTGACCTGTATATGTTTACGTTTCTTTATGTAAGAATCCAATATTTTATCAGATTTTCCCAACACAAAATTCCTCTAGAAATAGGAAGGATCACTGCAAACCTTACTCAAAATTTCAAGACAGCTTCTGTTAAGAATTAAATAAATGGCACATATTATAGTATAGACTCATTATTTCCACTTTCTTATTGGAAAATATTATCAAATTTAATTTTATAACTTAAGAAGAAAGTAGTCAGTCTTGAAATATAATTCAAACATATTTCTTTAAGGTATTATAAGAAGAAATGCACATGTACTAAGGAATGTTTTTACCAACAAAAGGAGCCGATGACACATAATTTTTTGTTAATTTACAAGAAACGACATAAAAAATAATTCAGCCAGAATAAAAGTTTTTTAAATACGCCATTTGTTATATGTTTCGTATATTTTTCTAAAGAATAATTTTTTGCCGTTGAAAATAATTATTATTGCGATTGCAGAAATTATTTTCCAAGCCCTGTGTTTTTGTTCTTATAATAATAAGGTATATTTACAAATACCTTAAGAACGGTAAATTACAAAAATACCAACTTTAATCAGATTTATAAGAAGCTTGCAGTCGACCCTTCTTTTGTTTTTTTGTTTAAATAATATTATTTTGAAACTTTTTCTTTGAATTTCTTCCAAAGTGTAAAGCCTCTCGATCAAACCTCATTTAAAACCTCGCAGGTTTAATAAAAAAATGTAAAGACAACTAAATATTTGAAGAAATATTGAGAAAGTACTTTAATATCTTCATCTTTTTGTAATAAAAAAAAGAAAAATTTGAATTAAACAATCTTATATTGCAATGCTCAAATATGAGCTTTTTGACTCTACTTTCTAGAGTCAAAAATTATTATCTAACAAACAAGCTGTCTTCACAGAAGAAGCTTAAAAGCATGAGCTTCATGCAGTACTTTTGAAAGTACATTTTGCACAAGGCACGTAATCAAATGCCTCGGTTTTACTTAAATAATAATTAATTTTTCGAATTATATATTTATCAGAAATATACAAATCAAAAGCATTATTACTGCTACATTTTAAAAAGTGACAACATTCTCAAAAATTCGGAATCGTAGGCTACTAGGATTTAGTCAATTCAATAAATAACAGGACTTCTAGAATTCTGGAATCTACTTTACATAACAAATCAAATAAATATATCATTTAAAACTAACTGAATTTTTCTAATGTTACCAAGATTTAGTTTAAATTCTCAATATTTTTTTATAAATGCAAAATTAAACTTTCAGCAAAAGCGAAGCCTAAGGTCACTAAATTTTCGATTCTAGAATAAGGAAAAGAATGTTTAAATAATATCGTTTTGTCGTAACCTTTCCATTTCCTTACTTATACTTACACCAACTTACGTTAAATGAACCCTCCGATCGAATGGCCAATCGATTTCATGCTCCGTTGTCATTACAAAAAAAATGATTACCTCCCATTAGCGTGCCTAGAGGTGGGTCTGAAAGGGGGGAAATAGAAAAAAACTGAATAATTAATAATTTGATAAATTTGGTAAATTATTTAAAAATAAATTATGCCGAATAACAAAAAATAACATTGTTCCTACATGCGTCTCAGTCTTATCCGCTAATCGATTAGTATAGTTAAAAAAATAATGCTCACTCTCAGTGGTAAAACTTTAATATTACCAACACTTTTCGATTATTAGAGGATACAAGTAGCAAATACCCTATATATTTTTTACTGTCTACCTAACTTCTTCTTGCATCATTAAAAATATGAAGTAGAAAAATAGTGCAATAATTGGTTTCAGTGAGACTTGGTTTTCTGTAAATGATTTACTTTTGCCAAATTCAGAATTTCTATAAAAACTAAGAAACAAATAATTTATATGCAAATAAAAATACTGTGAGGTTTAAAGATAAGTACAATACTTAAATCTTAAAATATGTCTACATTCCTCGACAAATGTAATGTAAGATATTTATTATCTAACTTATTTTACTTTATATATATCGCATCCTTAATTTTCGTGTTCTTTTTTCTGTATGCAATAACAAAAATCGTTTAAACGTAGGTCATTTAAAGCAATTTCTATTGGTTTCATTCCAACTTTTACAATCTCGGCTTAAGCTTATCGATATTATTCATTTTTAATCAAAACTATTTTTACATTTTTCGAAACGTAAAAGAAACAATATTTTAATAACACTCAAATGTTTATAAGTGCACGTTCAAAAATAAATATTCTCGAATGCTTTAAGTATTGAATAATTTCGTTTACAGGAAAGACTAAACACTTCTGTTATTATTTCTGCGAGACTCCCGTAGGTAACCTGATGTCCAAGTCCCAGATGATTCTTCGAAATTCTTTAGTAATAAATGATTATCCCTTCATCGATTTCACGCAGCCTTCAAAGATTCAATGCAGATTTTGGGACTCATCTGAGGATTTTCGTAGTCATGGTCGTCTACGTCGAATGTTCAAGGCATGTTGAACTGCCGTCACAATCGCAACGTGTTTTAAACTTAACCGTTTGGATTCAAATCTGGTGAATCGATGAGATCCTCGACTGAAGTTGTGATCTGAGAAATCTATCTGTTCGAAACCGTAGGTGTCCCGTCTCTAGATCATTCGGTATTAATTGTTAGAAATTACTTTAAAAAAATAATTTATTCTCTCTCGTATTCTATTCTAAATATCCCGATTTTTTATTTATTTATTTTTTCGCTCACAGCCAAAGCATGGACAAGTTGAAGCGATCCTTGCTTCCATTCAGGGTGGGCACTCAAGATTCAGAAAAAATTCCCGTTTATTCATCAATTTTTTTCAGTTTGCCAAACATTTTTCCGGTCATTTAAATTTATTAATTCCAGCCCTTAAAGGTACAGAATTTATACTTTGAAGTTCATACTCAAATAAGAATCTCCAAATCAATGTACCTAATGTGGAACAATATTCTAAATTTGAAGCGTTTAAAATTGAAAATGACACATTTAATATTGAAAAATTTCAAACTCAAAACATCAATATTTTACAAATTTAAAGTTTTCCAAATTAAATAATCTCCCAATTAAAACATTAAAACTTGTAAAACTTGTACATTTTTATTTCGAATCAACGGAAAAATAATTCAAATTGAAAATTATTGAACGGGTTTGTTATAAATTAAAACGTTTAAATTGAACAATTTTACATTTAAGGAAATCAAAATACGACAGATTGAAAAATATGAAATGAAAATTGTTCAACTATTAACAATTTCAATTTTAAATTCTACAATATTGAGTGACCGAAAATATTTATAGATTTTCAATCTAAAATTATTACATTTTTAACGTATTTAACTTAATTATTTAACTATTACCACTTTCAATTCGAAATTTTTTAATTTTTAACAATTTACAATTAAAATCGGACAGTTTTTAATGCTTCAATTTCAAATTGTACAACTTGGAGCGCTTTTAATTTGAACTTGTCTAATCCTCGAAATTTCAATATTAGCCTATCCGATTTTCAATATCATTAATGTGCAATCATTCCAAGAATTAAGAGGCTTTAATTTTTAAATTGCGCAATTTTGGAAAACTTCGAATATTCCAAATTGAACGCTTTCTATTGAAAATTATTCCTTCAAATTTGAGTAAACTTATATTTAATTTCGCATGCTACTAGTTTAACATTCTTCAACTTATAAAGTATAGAGCTGGAATTACTAAATTTGTAGCGTCTTCAATTTAAAATTATTTAACTATGAACGTTTCTAATTCGAAATTATCAATAACATTTTTAAACAATAATACCTAAAGTATTGAAAGGCTTTAATTTCTAATTCTGCAACTTTGAACGATTTGAATTTAATTCCACACAATTTCGACTGTTTTAATTTAAACCCCTTCAACACTTTCAATTCAAAGTTCTCCTCTTTCAAACGCTTTTCTAATTATTCTATATTGAAGATTTTCAATTTAAATTTTGCAAAATCTTAAAGAGCTCATTGGCGAAATCTTCACAATTGAATTTTGTTCAATATTGAACGGTTCACTATTGCAACTATTAAAGCTTTCAATTTGAAATCAATTTGTTGAATCTAGAAGGATTCGATTAAAAATAATTGATGAACTTCAAACACTATCGAATCAAAATTACCTAATTATGCAGTTTCGACATAAAAATTCTATTTTTAAAGTTATGATTCAATAATGCTTCAACTGATTTTGAAATTTAAATTAATTTAAATGTATTGCTTCCAAAGGTGAAAAAGTGACTCGCTGGGAGGCTGCAATAAGGATTCAAAATTTAACATTTTTAATTTTTAAACTTTGCCAATAAACTTTCCATTGGAATCGTGATTGGATAAGCTTCTCTACTAAAACTAAGAATTAAAAACATACTCGGCCAGAAAATAAATTCAGTCATTTCCCGGGGTTTTTCAGTCTCAAAACATTCCTGGTCATTTCCCCATTTTTATGGTTTCCCGGTCCAGTGGCCACCCTGTTTCATTTGATCCTGGATTTGTCTAAATTTCCAATTAAGCTTCTGAAAACAGAAATACTATGCGAGAAGAAAAAAATCAAATCCAGAATTGGTTTTGAAAGCGCAATCGGAGAAAAAAGCTTAAAAGCTTGAAAAAAAATAACTCATGCTAATAATCTAAAAGCGACGTAAGGACTTTTCGAGACTATGCAAGCTCGCAAACGGCGGATCTTCGAGCTTTTGTATATATTTCTCGAATTGCCAAGACACTCTTCAAACTCCAACAAATTTTTACAGCAATTTATCCACAATTTCCGACAATCATACGGACCAAACTTACAATACTTTTAAAGCTACGTACGAGAGAACACACAATTAACATAAAATATCAATGGAGCACATTGGTGCAAAATACTAATAATACAGAACTGTGAACAACTCTGGAAAACGTTCGGTACGAGACAAAAATCACAATAAGTAACGTAACATAAAATTATAAACTTCAAGTAACATTAATAAAACATGCAGTCACTTTAAAAATAAAAGAATACCATATAACTATCTGATAGATTTCAATCTTAATTTTATTGTAATAACAATATATTTTGCAGCTTGTGTACGAAAACGTTTCCGTCGTTCCAACACAATTTTAAGGAAATCAAAGCTTTGTTATAATTCAACCTTAGTTACATTTCGGTTTAATTGCTCGTTTTCGCTATTATTTAAATTATTGTTTTGAGGGCATGTGAAACTTAACCGATTCCTAGCTTTCCTTACCTACCTTACTTTTTTTTTGGACCAGACCAATTCTACACGAAATGAGATATCCAGCTGAACGATTGGGAAAATAAAGAAAAGGGACTAAGGGACCTTTATGTAATAATAAATGTTTACAATTACAAAAAAAAATGTTTCTTGTAGTTGTAAGAATTTATTAGTACATAAATGTTGCATAGTCCCTTTTTTATTTTCATAAACTTTCAGCTCGATATCTCATTTCGTGTGGAATTGGTATGTATGGTCCTAAAAAAATTTCGTTAATGTAGGAATTAGATAAGTGTCACATACCCTTAAATCACAACTTAAAGTTATTAACAATGTACACCAGGATCGTATCTGAGAAGAAGTAAAAAAAAAGATACTAAATTACTGGGATTCGATACTTTGTAACTCTTTCATTTAATTTCGTTTTCATTTTTAAAAATAGTGAAGAATAAATCATTTTGGGGATTTCAAGGACCTGGATGCGACCTTGGTGTACACGTTTCAACCTCATCAGGCAAATATTAATTTATTCGGACTATTATGTTACACGCACACCGAAGTATCAGAAAAATGTTAAGAATAGAGTTATAGGTATTTATAATAATGGGAGCAGAACAATAATACGTTCTTATTATGCGTAGCCGTCTCCGAAAGAGAGCACTGTTACTGACTTGAAAAATGCAAAATATTTGTTACAACGTAAAAAAGCTTCTCGATATAAAACATTTTCATTCGAAGTTCTACTTTTTTCACTTCCCTGGCCGACGGCTCTATGCAATTCCTCAGCTTTCCTCAATAAAAGCAATTAAAAAAATTACTCTACAAAGTAATCTAATTTCTAAAGAAAATATACATATGTTGAATTTGTTTCCCTCTGAAAGTCTCGTTGTATACTAATTATGCATTCTAATTATAAAAAATATAAATGATACACATAGTTTATAAAATGCTTTCTACAGACACCAAAGCTTAAATTAGTACAAAAAATGTATAAACTGATTTACCGCGCTTACTTACACTTTAATGGAATGCAATTCTGAAAATTCTGATGCGTCTAGCTTTAACGATTTAAAGGAAAGATGTAAGCAGCCAATACCAGCTGAGATATTTATTACAACTTCTAAGAATCAAGCAAGTGTCTGTACTTCGTATGTACAACACTTAATATTATGAAGATGAAAGCAAATGCCTTCAAATATTTTCTTTAATTGGTGTAGAGAAATTATTAAAAATTTCAGAAAAATGATATAACTTAAATACATTTTCACTTCGAAAGTATCCACTCAAATTATTCATGAATAGTTTAATTTTTAATAATTATTTATTTAAGTAAAAGCCTTTGCTTCAGTTGCAAGACATTAAATAACATTAAATAACATTTCGACGGTCCCGAGCCATTTTGACGTATTTCCAGCGAATGCGGTAAAACTGTCGTATCTCCTTGTCATGTTGGAAAAGTATCGTAACTCTCAGTACCAATTCCATAGTGTCGTATCTCTTGATAGTCTGTTAAAAGTGTCGTAACTCGCTTTTTAGGGAAATATTGATATTCATGTAGTCTATTGAACTGAAATGTTGTCAATTTAATGGTACTATTACTCAGTTTATAAAAGATTATTAGAAAAAATGCGACGTTTTTGAAAGTTTGGTGAATTATGATTTTTCGAGTTTGTTCTGTTCCATACTGCCGTAACTGTAGCCTAAAACATTTTCGAATTAACTGAAGTAACGCCTGAAGCAGAGAAAACAGTTGAAAGAGTGTCATTTAATTCGATGTTTCATGTTTAAGTCTGTCAGAAACTTCATTGCGTTTCTAGAGCTTTGAGGAGACTTTTTGTTGATTTGTTATAAGAATAAAAACATAGAATGGTTCATGAATTATAAATATAATATAAATATAATATATTATAAATTAAATAAATTCGATCATCGAAAAAAATGGTTTTCATGGAAAAAATACTTTGTTTTTTTCTGATTATAATAAACATTTAAACAAAATTTACAGCATACTGGAGTTTGTATAATACTTAACGTATATCTACTGACACGTTTTAATTTTTCATACTTGAAAAATCGAGGTATAAATTGATTTATTATTTTTAAATCCATTTTGAATTTTGGATTGCTCCATTTTGAATTTTGGATTGCTCCATTTTCAAAAACAAATAAAAAGAGTTACGACACTTTTAAAACACTATCAAGAGATACGACACTATAGAATTGGTGCTGCGATTTGCGATACTTTTCCAACATGACAACGAGATACGACAGTTTTAACGCATTCACTGGAGATACGTCAAAATGGCTCGGGACCGTCGATTTGTAGTTGAACAACATTTTGTCCGTTTAAGCTGATCCTATACACAAACGCATGATATTAACTGCAATTCGCAGGCATTCAGAAAAATGTTTGTGAAATATAATTTAATCAACCTTAATAAAATATTAATTTACGTAACAGGGTTGCCACTCAAGAACCAGACAAAATTCAGTTATCAAAATTTTTCCATTATTGAATTGTCAAATTATAACTATTTACGTTTAATAGATTTCAATTTACTTATTTAAATATTTAATTTTAAGTTGCCTATTTCTCGAAACTTCACTCTTAGTCTATGCGATTTTGAATGTAGTGAATTTTCAATCATCCAAGTATTAAAAATGGCTTAATTCTTAAATTCTACAAGTTTGAACAACTTAAATTTGAACCAAAAAGGGTTGAATTTTCCAATCATTAATTTGAACGCTTTCTATTTAAAATTCCTTCTACTTTAAAATAAAAGTTAATAAATGTGAAGGATACATATTCACACACCACCGAATATGAAACGTTGGGTGAAAAAACAACCTAACCCGGGTTAAATCGCTTTTTCGGAATCAGCGAACCCTAATTAGTTAGTACACAGCTTAAAACTAATATAAAAAATATTATTGTTTACGTAAATCACGTTATACTAGAGTAGGACGCATGAAGAAACGTCGCGCGCGCTGTACAGACTGCAGCGTGTAGTGGACCAGCCGGCGAATCAGCGCGCTATTATTTTTATTGTTACTGCTCAATAATTCATTAAATCT
The DNA here is from genome assembly GCA_011634705.1 of Andricus grossulariae. Lineage (NCBI taxonomy): Eukaryota > Metazoa > Arthropoda > Insecta > Hymenoptera > Cynipidae > Andricus > Andricus grossulariae. The sequence goes on along the minus strand of JAABKJ010007545.1, from coordinate 240,419,843 downwards.
AAATTTTGACAACAAGAATATCAAGACTGGTTATTGGCTGTCACAATGATGAGAGAAAAAAATTTACTATCTAATGATGTTATGTCAGATGAAGAATCTGAATTTGATGAGTAAACATTGAAATTGTTTAAATTTATAACTTTTAGCGACTGCGCAGCTACATTTTATAGAACTGAAGTCTATAGATCTCATATTGAAGTAGTTCACAAACACTCAATACCTCGAATCGAATTTCTATGAGATATTTCAACATTTTTTCAAGAATTTTTTTATAGATTTGACTGAATTGAGGTATTTAAACCTTATAATGATGTGATCACAAACTCTCAATACCTCAATTGTGATTTCTACGAAAGTCTTCAACATTTTGCCATGAATTTCTCTACATATTTTATTAAACATATTTTAAATCGGAGTTCAGTATAAAGTTTACAGAACTCTTGTAGAGTTATTCCAGATTCGTTCTACATCAAATCCTGAAAGTTATACAGAATATAGAAAATTTGTTCAAGGTTCGCTCTCATCCCCGACTCCTGAAATAGTTCACGAAAGTTTAATGAACTTTTTTTCAGTGTAGAAACAGAGAAAAGAATACAAAATAAAATGCACGTCATCCCCTCTAACTCATCCAATATGGCGGCTAACGGTTTGAAATTTTGGCAAAATTGTTGTGTGATTGTATGCTTTCAAATGGCTGACTTAACTTCTGATTCCCTTTGAGGGAATTTTTTGGATGTTTACCCGGCTATACCCTTTGCACCTTACAATTTTTTAAACTCATCTTTACATAGTATGTATAAAATACAGAAAATAATGAACATATTTCTGAGATGACCCTGGCTTTTTCAGCAGAAAAGCATGGCCGAGATTTTTTCACGAACGTGCAAGCGGTTCCATATCGCAATTGGCTAAGACATCGGCTAGGTACATACGGGTTAGGTAGTTTTAGGTAGGGTTCGAATACCCCAGCGAGTGCGATTTGTCAACGGGTTTAAGCTTGCGATTATATGTGTAGGGGATCGTGCGTGAAATTGGATCATTTAAAATGTAAACTAAGTGTAGCAATAATACAAAAAACATTTTTTTTGTCACATATCGTTTTAACACTGTTACGGAATTAGTACAACAAGTGCAAAAACGTTGTAACACCGTCATGGAATTGTTACGGATCGATTACAGAACAAATTTAAATCGTAACACTGTTACATATGTGTTACGGCACTACTACAAAACAATGTTACTCTGTAAACCTGTTCGTAAAATGTTCTATAAATATTTTTTGACATATAACGCTGTTCCAGAATTATTACAGAACAATCACAGAACAAATTTACATCGTACCACTGTAACATATGTGTTACGGCACTATTACAGAACATGGTTACTCTGCTAGCCTTTTCCTAAATTGTTCTAAAAATATTTTTCATCATACCTTCATATGCCTATAGAGCGAAGCGAAAGTGGCCGAATGCAGCCGAGTTTTCTTTTCCTCACTAGGGAGGACAAGTGATGACGTAGCGGGATGAAAAGAAATAAAACGGCTCCTGATTGGCCGAAAGCAGAATCTCTCTATTGTGTCGCGATCGTTCCCTCTCTCTTTCCATCTCCGTCATAATCGCACGAGCGCTGCAGCCAACTTCAATTGACTACTCTAACCTCTCGTCTACTGTCAAAATATTATAGTCGATCATTCTCAACCAAATGAATTCGGTTCGCGAACGAAGGAAAATCGAACTCCGATAAAGGTATGATGAAAAATAGCGTGCACATAGTTGTCCAATATACTATTTCATACATATAACGCTGTTGCAGAATTGTTACAGATCTATGAAAGAACATGGTTCTGTAACAGCGTTACAGAACTGGAATGGATCTATTCTTTTAGAATTATTGTTATAGGAACAATATTATTATCCGTAATATTGTTTATTTTCGCAATGTCAACTTGCTCATATTTATCAAATGTATTTTCCTCAAAATAAGATTTTTTCCTTCATTTATTAAAAGTCTGTCAACTTTTTTCAGAGTTTTCTTGATAAGAAGACGAAAGATAATAACGTAGATTAAATATCGCCGTTTTAAGTTGATGGATCTTCAAGTTAAAATTCATGATAATTCACTTTATCAGTTGGAGGATTTTTCAATAAACGAGTTTTTATTGACTTCAATTTTTTTAAACAGATTTACAGTCATTCGTTCTCTTATAAGAGGTTAATTCATTTCAATCGAGTACCATACTTCCATTCTAAAGTCTTCTTACAGATATTTTTGCAGACTTATCATTGTTTATACATATGTGACGTTCCGAATGGATATAACCGGATAAATTCTCGACATTTTGAGCATAGGATGAACTCTTTCGGTTGGAAAGCGAGTCGCCGGGGCACTTTTGTAGTTGGGACTTCGACAACCCGCTTTTCGAGAAAAACGTATTAAAAGTTGGTGAGTGCTATAAGCGTAGGTGTCATATTTTGTCTTCAAACATAAAATTTACTCACTTCAGGTCACTTTCGAGACATAAGTATAATGCCACGAAATAGAGCATGAATTCAAGTATGATTTGCCACCGAAATCCCAAAAACGATACGTTTGAACAAGTGGGTTCTTCTTGGTTGAACGTCACATATCAGAAATATTTCAATGATGATTTTAAAAATGAGATGCTTATTTCGTACTAATTGTGATTACAATTTTTAAGTAATATGTGTATATTAATATCGATAAACTTAGCTTACATTTCTTTAACTAGATAAAATATAATTAAATTGGTGCTGAAATTATACATAAAAAAATAAATGAGGTGTAAAATACAGAATGCTTCAAGATCAGAGCCAGATGAAAAATCCGAGAGAGAATGCCAGCATTATTTCTATAGTCACTTTTTCGTAAGTTACATCTTTTTCTTATTCAAGTTCGCATATTTTTTGTATAGAAAATTAGAATTATCATTTCAGTTGGCTCTACCAAATAATTCGTCAAGGATTTATGAGAAAACTCGAAACATCGGATATTTATTCTGTCCTTCCTGAACTGTCCAGTGAAGTGATAGGGCATCAGATTTTCCAATTATGGCAAAAAGAAAACGTAAATGTAAAGAAAGAAGATGAAAGAAGCCATCCTAGCTTGATAAAGGTCCTTGCACAGTCTTTTAGAAAAGACTTTTTGATCAACGGATCAGTCCTCATCTTTAGTAGACTTACTCTAAGGTAAAGTGATAAATAACAGTTTCAAAAATGTTCCTTTAGTACAAAAAAGTCTTGACTTGTTGCAAATAAATTTTTTAAATTTTAATTTCAGAATAAGTGAATCTCTTCTTTTACTGAAGGTCTTAGGATTCTTTAGTAACAAACAAGAATCGAGTAATTCTCAAGTATGCTACTGGGCTTTAGGATTGATACTTATTAAATACACTCACTCGCTTTCGGCACATTTACTTTATAGACTTTTTGCAGACTCTAGTTTGAAAGTTAAATCAGCATGCTGCTTACTCATTTATAACAAAATTTCAAGATTATCTCTCTCAATTAAAAATGAAACATCTGTTGGTCAGGTGGAATACAGAAATTTAAATGTACAAACTTTTACCCATACTCAGACTTGATTTAATTTTATACCTATTTATGTTTCGCATTTTAACTCTAGGTTATCAATATGTTATCCCAAGATGTCGAGATAATGAAGAAATTGTCTTACTATTGTTACTATCTTATTTTTGCGCCAATTGAGATGATGTTTTTTGCAATTTTAGTTTATTCTCAAATGGGGCTGGTTCCATTTTTTGGCCTTTTGATTATTTTGGTAACAAAACCTATGCAAGGTAAACTGTCAATGTAAGAAAAGGGTGAAATTAGATTAATGAGTGTCTGATAATTTTGGCTCAATTTCAGGATACGTCGGAAAATGGTTAAGTCGCAGAATTCTAAAATGTGCCTCTTTAACGGACAAAAGGCTTTCGTCTATGAGTACATTCATCAATGGCATACAAGTTATTAAAAATATACATGGGAAGAATCCTTTTCTTATCTAGTGGACAAAACTAGGATGTAAATATAATACTTAGCTATTTTACAAAAATATATGGCCGCTGTTGTTGCTAGAACAGACATCCTCTTCCTCACTTTGTCATATTTTTTTGGCTCCAATATAATTAATATCTCTTATGTTTACATAGTTCAAATCTTCCCTATGGAATGACAATGTAATATCATTTGTTTAAATTGTTCCCTCGTCTTCAGTCATGTTGTCCAAGCTGAACCTTTTTTTACGAAGTCCCTTGAAAGAAGGTTTCTGCAAAATTTTAAAAACAACTTAAAAAATTTGCTGTGCAGGTTCCTTCAACAATTTTCTTTAAATTTCCGTCAAGGTATACATAAAGAAATTTTCAGCTGAGTGCTTGTTTGAGTCATAAAACCTTAATTAGTATTATTAGGTTATAGTTTTATTTATGATTGAAAATTAATTATCTAATTGTACACTCATAAGATTTATTTTTATCAGAAAGGAGATGAAAGTGATTAAAAACATGTCTATAGTTAATTCGATCATCAAAAGTTTTAAAGTGTATGTTCCACAAATCTGTCTTTTCACTACTGTTGTCTGCTGCACTACATTTGGAACTACATTTACTGCAGAAAAAGTTTATATGTTAGCTTTAATCTACGCAGAACTTCGGCTATCGTTTTACTCTATGTTCACCAGAGGTAGGAATATTTTTTGCATAATCAACTTTTCACGGTAATTTTATACTATTGTTTATGAAAATTCATTACAGGAATGGAATTTTTGGCGAAAGGAGTGATCTCAGCACGAAGAATAGAGACTTTTATGAACTGCAAGGAGAAGGAACCTCATCCGTATAATTTTTATGATCAATGCAACAAAAATTCAATTCCAATTAGACTTTCGCAAGTTTCTGCAAAATGGTCTTCTACATCCAAAGATGCTACAATAAAGAATATGACATTAAGCCTGAATGCTGGTACATTGAGGGCTATCATTGGTCGAGTGGGTGCTGGTAAATCCAGCTTACTTCAAATTATTCTTGGTGAACTTCCTATTTTAAAAGGAGACATTAAAGTTGTTGGAAAAATATCATATGCTAGTCAAGAACCTTGGGTTTTTGCATCTACTATAAAGTAGAATATAGTCTTCGGACAAACAATGGATAAAGTGAGATATGAGAAAGTAATAAAAGTTTGTCAACTCGAACAAGATATTGCAACATTTCCTTTTCAAGATGGAACCTTGATTGGAGAGAAAGGAATAAAATTAAGTGGAGGCCAACGAGCAAGAATAAATTTAGCAAGAGCTGTCTATTTAGAAGCGGGTGTTTATATTTTGGATGATCCTTTTTCAGCTGTAGATGCCGAAGTTGGTACAAGAATTTTCGACGACTGTATTTGTGGATTCTTAAAAGACAAAACCAGAATTCTAGTGACACATCAGCTTCAATTTTTAAAAAGTGTAGATGGAATACTGCTATTAAAAAATGGTTCTTTACAAGCTGAAGGTACTTTGGAGCAAGTATTAAAATCTGATATCGATTTTTTGAATGTACTGAAAGAGGAAAAGCAAGAAAATACAGAAGATGTATATGATGAGATTGATGAGAAATCTACTTTGATGAAAACTGAAGCCCAAGAGCAAAATAAAGTCTCAGAGATGAGAACATTTGGTAAACATTCTAAAGGTGTGTTCTGGTCCTATTTGAAAGAAGTGGGAAGTCCTTTGCTTGTGATTTTAACGCTGCTGTTGGGCCTGTTGTATCAAACTTTTCTGACTGGTAGTGACTTGTTATTATCACGTTGGCTGAATGCAGAAAAAAGCAACTCAACGAAAACAGCTGTGAATCAAACATTAACAATTTCTAAAGAATTGAGGTTGCAAAGGGAATGGTATATTCAGATGTGTAGCATATTGTATATTTCTGTTGTTGTTATATTGTTTCTTTATACGTTCGCATTCTATGAAATAGTTATAAGATCATCACAAAGGCTACACCAGTCAATGTTTCATAGTGTGATTCGTACGACGATGTTATTCTTTCATGAAAACCCCTCTGGACGAATTTTAAACAGGTATTGTTTGGCATTTTGTCGATAGAAATGAGAAATACATCTATATCTTTTGTTTTTAACAGATTTTCTAAGGATATCGGTACTGTAGACGTAGAATTACCAGATTGTCTGTCAGATACCATCAGGATTGGCTTGGGTTTGTTGGCAGTAACTTCTATAACATTAGCTTTTAATCCTTTGAGTCTGATTTTCGCACTTGTTCTTGGAACTTTCTTATATTTTCTGTGCATCATCTACATCAGAACTGTTCATAGCCTGAAGCACTTGGAATCGACAAGTAACTTGTTTTTTTTTTGTAATATTCAAAAGCTTTGATATACGAGTCCTAGTAATAAAAAATTACCATTCGGGCCCTGAAGGCTGAAAATGTATTAGCAATAGAATTTAATAATCATCAAGACCTTAGTACTTCAGCACAGTTCCTTTACTTAGCCACTACCGAAGCCTTTGGATATTACTTAGAAATATTGATTTTACTCTTCGTGACGAGTGTCATTTACCTCCTTATATTTTCAAGTGATAAAATACTTATTGGCGATGCAGGTTTGATCATTTCACAGTGGTTAGCAGCATGCAGCATTATACAATATGGGATCAGAATTGCTACGAACGTAGATAATCATCTTACGTCTGTCGAAAGAATTCTAGAATATAGAGACCTTGACCAAGAACCGCATTTTGAAACCAAACTCAAAAACAAACCTTCAAACAATTGGCCTTCAAAAGGTCAGTTAGAATTAAAAAATGTATCATTAAGTTATCATCCTGGAGGCACTATAGTACTTAAGAATCTGAATTTTGAGATATTGCCCAAGGAAAAAATAGGAATTATTGGAAGGAGTGGAGCAGGAAAATCTTCTCTGATTGTTGCTCTTTTTCGTTTGGCTTATGTGGAAGGTGAAATTACTATTGATGAAGTGGAAACAAGTCGCCTAGGTGTGAAAGATTTGCGTTCCAATATTAGTATTATTCCCCAGCAGCCTTTGCTCTTTGCTGGAAGCCTCAGAAGGAATCTGGACCCTTTTGATGAATACTCAGATAAAGAGTTGTGGCAAGCTTTAGAAGATGTAGAGTTGAAACATGTTTTAAAGGATATGGAAACTGGATTAGAGATAAAAGTATCTGATGGGGGAACTAACTTCAGTGTGGGTCAACGACAACTCTTATCATTAGCTAGAGCAATTCTAAGAAATAACAAGATTTTGGTACTTGATGAGGCGACTGCTAATGTGGATCTGCAGACTGATGAATTGATTCAAAAAACGATTAGAAGAAGATTTAAAAACTGAACTTCATTGTTATGAGTGAAGGATCAATTGCGATATGTTCTTCAGGGATTAAGATCTTCCGCATCAAACAAATGTAATGAATTCATGGGTATTCGAGAAGGATCAATTGTGTGCATTAATTAATTTTTAGGAATTTGACCATCCTTACTCGCTTTTGCAAAATAGCGAAGGGTACTTGTATAGAATGGTTCAACAAACTGGATATAATATGTCCACAGCCCTTACAAATGCGGCCAAAAAGGTAAAACATATATGGGAGAGAATACGTCAAATGTTCTCACCTAACATTTTTTGCTGGTTTCCTTGCCTGAATTATAGCTGTAGTGGATCCTTATTAGTGTACCAAACCACAGGCCTATTTATCAACCGGTTTTCTATATGGGGGCCTGAAGTTTTGACTTTTTCAAATGCACCACTACCTTCACGTTACTTTATCTTGTTTTAGGCGAATGCGATTGGAATTTTATTATAGTTTTCTGTAAAATTATTTTAATTTACTTTAATATACTATTGCATAAATTTTCGGAAATTAAAATTGATTGTTTGAAAAAACTATCTTTTTAAAACTTGTTTTCGTATTTTAATTATCTATCTTCTTTGAAATAATATATTTTTTAAAGTAGGATGGAAAAAAAAACCCTTTTTGAAATAGGAACTTTTTTTTACTTCAGGCCCCTATATGATTATATATTGACAACCGATTAATAAATAGACCTATAGTTTAGTGTGCTAATATAGGTTCATTAAGACTATAATTCAGTAACCGGATAAACAAAATCAGGAGGGAACCCTTGTCGTATTCTGCCCTATATAAACAATGATATTTCAAAATAAAGTTCTAATCTCCTTTTTGTAAATTATAAAATCATACTTTTGAATTTAAAACTATTTCTCTTTAGAAATTCTTCAACTTTATCATACCAAGTAAAAAATATTATGAATATTAAGCTTCTTTTGATCTTTACTAGCGCTTTCTCAGCAACTATTTAATGTTGGGTACTTAATTATCAGTTGCATTTCTTCTTCTAGATTGAGCATCAAGGCCTTATAATATTACTTACCCAATTCTTACCTTACTGATCTTTTGTATACTCCTTAATTTCCGAATTTACAAAAAAGAATTTCAATGATATTCTAAAAATGAATTTTTGGGTAATTTCAAAATTTTAGGACCATACAAACGTTCCTTAGTATTTTTCATTTGATATCCCGACTTGTCGACTCAACATCTTAAGGGCATGTGACAGTTTTACGTGACCAATTACATGATTTATATTTGGTGGCTTTATAATTTGAATAATGTAAATATTGTGTTGAAATTTTGGGGACTTGTTCAAAATTTATAAAGACACGCCTGGCTGGCCCATTTGAATTATTTTATTTAAATAGTGAAATTTTAGTAATTTTCCATCAGGCATTTTTACTTCATCGTCAGCTAACTTCACTTTCTTAAGTGCTGAGGGGGAAACAATGGATCAAATGCATAGGATTCGGTGCATTTTTGCCTTATTTTGTTAATATCTTCGTAAAAACTAATTTTTATCTATATAAGTGTATTTGGAAATTAGTTTTTATTTTTCCATTGCTATTTGAAGAACTAATAACATGACAATATTTACTATTTATCACGAAGATCAGTAAAGTAGGGACCATTTAAATATTACATGGCCTTAAATTAATATCACGCTAGAGTCGACGATTTACGCAATCTTGACGTATCCAGTCTTATCTGCTTCATTGTATCTTAGGCAGGCATTATTCCTTCAGCTATTATTAAAAGGTGTTTTTCTTTTTTCAGAGTTTTCAAGATAAGTGCACTGAAGATAATGATTCAGAGTAAATATGCTCGATTGAAAGTAATACCAGTTTTAGTTCAAATGTATGTCAATTAACTTATCTTTAAAGTAGTATATTTTGTAATAAACCACATTTGAGTGACTACACATTTTTTAAGCGTGTTAATTCTTCTTCGTATTTTTTGTAGCTAAATTTATTTCAATCAGATATTGAATTTACAAATTGGATAAAGTCCTTTTGAAGTTATTCATATAAGAGAAGGGGAGAGGCGGCAAATGCGGCGCACATAACATATACCAACACTCAGAACATTTTTTGTTTGTAGAAAATTCTTTTTTCGATATAGGGTAAAACAAATGATTGTTAAAACAAAAAATTTATATATTTCTGATTGAATCGATATAAAAAAATATAATTAATAATGCTATGGCAAAATATTCAACACATCAATATCTTACCTTTGCTTTGTTTATAGAAAAATTATACCTCTAGAGGCAGCAACTTCAAGCTATTAACGATTTGAGCGTTTTTTGCTCTTATCTCTTTTTCACGGAGAAAATTGAATGGGGAAAGATTCCACAAAATTTGCGTAAACCTGGGTCATAAAGTTATTTAGGGAAACTTTAAAATTCAGTTAAGTAAAAGAAATTCTACTAAGAAAAATAGAAAAACATTTTCCTTCGGTACCAGGATTCGAACGCTGGACCCTTATAGGATGACAATTCATCACCCTAACTACCACGCTACGAAACCTGATAACTATTTTTCCTTTTCCAGTATTTGACTTCAAACCTGCGATCCCCTTCACTTTCCATTTTTTCCTTCCAATTCTCCTCGAGCAACCGCTCATTTTACTCAACTTTAAGTATTCTTTCAAAGGTATAGGAGCCTGTCAAATGGTTTATTCAATAAACACACAAAATAGTATTTAACGCATGAAAAATAATGTTAAACATTCCTCAAATGCATCTATGACCCAGCTTTACGCAAATGTTGCGGAATCTCTCATTTTCTTCCGAAAATGTCACCATTTTGATTGTTAAGAAGGACGTGTAGATCACAACAATGGAATTCTTCCGCGACAGAGCGTAAAGGCGGATTGGGGTGCGTGTGTGTGTGGGGGGGGGGATTACTACCTCAAATTAACGTTTTGATGTTTTTTAACGTTGTTTTAAAAAAGTGGAAAAAAACGTCATTTCCTCCAGGATGTTTTTTTAGTCAATGTCAAGACAACCAAACATTGTTCTGTGAAATTGGCAGAATGTTATCCGAAAGTCTTTGCAGCAGTCTGTCAGCCAGGGAATTTTTCTTTCTTTACAAATGTACGTTCCGAATAATAATCAGTGAAATATATATCAAATTTTCCGATACTACGAAATTATGAAAACAATTTGGACATCTTTAAATTGTTCTGCCACCCATTTCCCCTCGAGCTATCTATCTGGCAGTTGCATAGAACAATGTCCCATTCTCTTGACATTGACCACAAGAAAATTCAACATGGAAAAAATGACATACATTTCCTCTCATTTTTACAATTTTGTGACTTACAAGTCCTTCTTAATAATGCGAATGATAAAATTTTTGGAAGGAAATCACTCGCCACAAATACTTATGGCTCTTAGACTATAAATATAAATAAATGTATATGAAACTCATTTCTGTTGAGAGAATTACTTATGTGATACCTTGCGATTTAGTCAACTACTAATATGTAGAAATTCGGAGGTAACTATTTCTTATAATGAAATAATTAATGGGTATAAAAATTTAATAGTATGGCCATTTCAGAATAGACAATCTGATAGACATTGCGAACTATTTAAAAAAGAAAAATTTGTTAACGATATAATATTATTTCTGGGTCTTATTAAGATTAAATTTGCCTATTTGTGTAAACTCATATCTTGTTCTTTTTGCAAAAATCTTTTTTAAATGTCGCTAAGTTGAATGAAAATGGCGCATACACCACATTACAAAATGTTATTTTTTTAAGTGAGTATAGAAAATACTGTAATAGTAATCATAGATCAGATCTCCTAAAGATATGAATGAAAACAATTCAAACTTACAGAATAAGAGTACCCGCGCACTGCGCCTTTATTGCTACGCTGCTAATGATTATGCATGGTTGAGCAAACCTCTGTCTACCCCGCGGGCTACTCTCTCACCACGAAACTGCGGGCGATCTGTACTAGGAAGGACATAAACATAATAACATTAAATAAATAACATTAATAATTACAATCTCCGATGATAATACAGATTCCTATATAAACTCGCAGGCCATAATTTCAGGTTCCAGTGTAATTTAAGGGCGAGTAGTATCTTGCGACAAAATACGCCCGATTTCAATTTTATCTACCAGCATACGACATTTAAAATAACTCAAGATTAATCTCAAGAAGTTAAAAAACCATCTAGCTAGGTACTCCTCTCTCCGGAAGAGAAAATTTAAATTCGGCCAAATATGCCGGAAGAAAATACATAATGTTTTTTGGAAAGGCAAACAGGATATGTATTCTATGGACCAACGTATGGGCACCAACAAATCACAAGTTATTTGCATTATTACGAACTGCGAACAGAATGTATTAGCTGCGAACACTTGTAGATTATTATTAATTTTTCATTCGCTGCGAAAGATTTGAGATAGGTACTTAAATTTTTAAAATTTTTAATTAAAATAAGTTTCATTTTGATATAATTTGAATTTATAATTGAAAAATGAAAAACAGGTCAATGCAGGCTAGACAGGACGCACTGATGGGCTGCCGCGTGTTTGCAGACACACCTGTCAATTAGCAGATTCTCTCAGCAGCCTGCTACACCTTTTTTCGAGTCACTTAGTTCGCACATCTCTCTCCACACAGGCTTAATTGTCCGAACAATCCTCTTGTTCAGGATAGCTGTAAAGATCTTATACAGCGTGTTAAAACATGTTATTGGATTGTAGATCTCTGGGTTAGACAAGTCGCTTTTTTCGGTAGTATTATTAAAATTAAGTTCTGAACAAATGGTATATTAAAATTTTTGTATTCCAACTATTAAAATCTTGCAAACATTAGTGGTATTATTTAGGAAAATGGAATATTTATTTAAATTAAGGACCTAGTTCTTTAAATCAATAATTACACAGGCCAACAAGGGTCAAGTAACATAAATTATGGTATACTTTTCCAAAGGATTTTAGTGCGCTGAATCCGAATCTGGCTTTAGAATTGCTCCATCACGTCAGGTTTTCGAAATATTCTAACCAAACGTGTAAAAAACACTGTTTTTCAACATATTTGAGGTTATGTAAAATCATGAGGTAATTTTTTTCACAAAACTAGTAGAAGCACCTTAAATAATAAGTCTTCTTCTTTCAAATGCGGTTAATTTTCCTTGAATATCTTTTATTTTCATCAAGATATGATAATTTGACACTTGTGTCTCACTTATCTACTCGGATGCAAGCCAAACACAGACTATAAGCTATATCCTTCAGCGTACTTTCCTAAATTTGGTTCTTTAATGAAAATTGATATATAAGCATTTTAGGGGTCGCTGATCGTTGGATTGAGAACATTCAAAATGGCGGATCCAATGTTTCCCCTCCATGTTGGATCCGCCATTTTGAATTTTCTAAATACGACGATCAGCGACCCCTAAAATGCTTATACAGCAATTTTCATTAAAGAACCAAATTTAGGGAAGCACGCTGAAAGATATAGCTAATAGTCTGTGTTTGGCTTGCATTCGAGTAGATAAGTGAGACACAAGTGTCAAATTATCATATCTTGATGAAAATAAAAGATATTTAAGCAAAATTAACGGCATTTGAAAGAAGAAGACTTATTCTTCAAGATGCTTCTACTAGTTTAGTGAACAAAAATTACCTTATGATTTTATATAACCTCAAATATGTCGCAAACCAGTGTTTTTTACACATTTAGGTTGATACACATTTGTTAATTGTTTACTGCCATGTAAATAAATAAACTCTGATACAACTCGGCAAACATCTTCTTTATCAAAATTCATTATTTAAACAACATATAGTCAGACATCAACATAATATAGTTTCTAGCTTGAAAAATATTTTCTTTATTCAACTTTTTTTCGGAAAAAATGTAATTTCGTTCAATTAAACTAGAATAAAACTAGAATATACTCAAGTATAATTGACACTTCAAAAAAGGCCAATAATTGTTCATTTTAGCAAATTGATTTTAAGAGAAAATTCGGAAAAATTTTTTAATTTTCAAAAGATTTCCTAAATTGTCGATAAAGAATCAGGAAGGTTTTTGATACAATTTTTTTAAATTTTCAGCCATTTCAAGATAAATTGGAGTCATTTTGAAAGATATTCACGAGGCTAAACAAATTTTGATATCATTTAAAATTTCCAAAATGTCAAAAAACAAAAGATTTTTCATGTAAATTTTTGAAGATTTCGAAATAAAATTTTCAACATTTAAAATAATGTTTCATTAAAAAAAATTAATTTCAAGAGAGTATTTAAAAATATTTCACAACAGTTCAAAATATTTCCTAAATTGTTAATATATAATCTGGAAGGTTTTGGGGCAATTTTTTCAATTTTCCCGGATTTTTTAGCCATTTTAAGAAAAATTGGATACATTTTCAAATATATTTATGAGGCTAAAAAATTCAAAAATTATATAAAATTTTCATAAATGTCAACAACAAAAAATTTTATCCAAATTCTTGAAGATTTCGAAATTAAATTTTAGAAATGTAAAATAATTTCTTTTCGAAAAAAAATAATTTCAAGAGGATATTTGAAAATATTTTTAAAATTTCAGAAGATTTCCTAAATTGTCGACATAGTATCTGGAAGGTTTCAAAGCAATTTTTTCAATTTTCAAGCAATTTTAGGATAAATTGGAGTCATTTTCAAAGATATTTATAAGGCTCAAAAAATTAAAAAATTATTTAAAATTTCCAAAATGTCAAAAAGAACATTTTTTAAATGTGAATTTTTGAAGATTTCGAAATAAAATTTCGGAAACTTGAAATAATTTTTCCTTAAGAAAAATTAATTTCAAGAGAATATTTGAAAATATTCTAAAACACTTCAAAATATATCCTCAATTGACATATTACCAATATGTCAAAAAAATATGACAAGAATGTAAATTTTTGAATATTTCAAAATAAAATTTTGGAAATTAAAAATAATTTCTCTTTTGAAAAATGTACTTCAAGAGAATATTTGAAAATCTTTTAAAACATTTTAAAATATTTCCTAAATTGTGAAAAAAGAATCTTTTTTTTAGCGTTTAACTGTACTTATATCTATGTAAGTATGAAATTAAAAATTTTGGCCCGCATTATGAATATTTTGAATAATTATTCAAAAAAATAATCACAAAATAGCAATACAGCGTGATGAGACAAAAAATTTGTGGACGAGATTTTTAAGTGATTTTCAATATCCTAAACTCTAATATATTGAAATCTACTCTTGATTATTATCCTTTTCAACTTAATATAAGTAATACCTGTGAATAAAAATATTCACAAAAATTTATTGTCAATTTTTTATTTTTAGTCGGAGACGGGTAAGTGACAAAACATTTCACATACTTTTGTACCTAATGATAATAGTTATTCGAAATTTGTTCAAAAAAAAAATTATGTTTTCCCTTAAATTAAAAAACTACCTAGAAAAAGTCCCCTCGCAGGACCGATCAATGTCTATTTCAATATTCAATGCATTTCGAAGCTGGAACTAATTTCGTCCAAAACAACTAACAGAGCCCAAGGGTGGTAAACGAGTAAATATTCGCCTCTTATCCAACTGTCGGTTGTAGTTCAATGAGAGTAGTAGTTATTTCATTTTGAAACGAGTCGTGTGTAAAATATCAAATACAGAATGCAAGCTTGTCTATTTAAGTTGCTAGAGAGAGAAGGAGAAAGAGAGTGAGGAGAAGTGGGATTGGGATGTGGGTGGGATAGGGGTGGCTCGTGAAGGGGAGGA
The DNA here is from genome assembly GCA_011634705.1 of Andricus grossulariae. Lineage (NCBI taxonomy): Eukaryota > Metazoa > Arthropoda > Insecta > Hymenoptera > Cynipidae > Andricus > Andricus grossulariae. The sequence goes on along the minus strand of JAABKJ010007545.1, from coordinate 240,404,691 downwards.
CGTTAATATTGCGCGGCCGGGTTTGGCGAGTTCGTGGTTCACAAAGTGAGCGAGTGTTGACACTAGCCACTCATTCCACCTAGCCTCCCTCCTCCCACGCATCAGGGCGCCCTCTATAACTCTATATAACTTGCAGCCTTTCACCCTCTCAACATCCGCCCCTGACGCGTCCATCCAAGTCCGAGCACTCTTTTCCCTCTGAATTTTTTTCCCGTCAGACCCCTACCCGGCACGTAGATACTCTCAACAGTCAGCATAATTACTTTTCTGGCCTATATTCAATGGTCACCATTCCAAGTCGTCCTTCTCTTAATATATTTTCCACAGACTACTTTTTTGCGCTTTGATCTTCGCGTCTACGAGTGTCAGCTTATTAGGTTGTAGCTCTGTGAGAAAATTCTACTTTGTATCACTCAGCTTCCAACAGTCTTTTAATTGACTTTCCGCAATCTTAGCACCACCCACTTTGCTCCCACTATAGATCTTCTCCCACCCAGTTCATCCCCTCCTCAAAATCAACCTCAATCAGAGTAACACTTCTGCAATATTCGCCTCAACTATTCAGGACCCATTCACAATTAGGTCCCAGTACACTCCTCTTACCTCCTTTCTCCATATAGATCTTGCTCTTCTTCTCCATCTTCCTTTTTCCCATCCCTTTTCCTGAATATTTTGGTATTCCTACCTTTTTGAGCACTCTATACTGTTATTTCAATTCTTCATATACTCCAGTCCCGCCTTCGAATCTTTACACTCCTCAGCGACAATCTCTCTCGTCATCCCTTTTCCTTCCCTGTCTGTTTTCTCCAATTCTTCATATACTTGTTAATTCCATCACCATCCTTTTTCTTTCTTCTAGCTCCTTTGAACACTTTTTTGTTAACGGTCATTTTTTCTTCCTTCACTTTCCCTTAAACTTCCATGCCCACTTTCCCGCTCTAGTACTAACTCATCCATCTGCGCTTCTGCTCTCACCATACATTCAGGCATCTTTCAGTATTTCCTTAACGTCCATCCTATATACCTTTCTTGTAACCTCCCTACCCCCTCTCTTTTCTTACATTCCTACATCATACTATATATATTGAACTATTTCCTAATTTACCTTTACTTAACTATTTCCTACTCCTTTACCCATTTTGTCTCTCTGAGAATGTCCAATACTGTCTTTACTAAACCCTCTCTTATCCTCTCTTTCACCATTACTTTTTCTATCTTGTCTCGGTACAATAAGTCAAACGTTGCCTTTGAATCTACGAAAATTTTCATAATTTCCTTTTTGTGCCTTTCAATCTTTTTATTTGCAAACTAATTCAGAACGTATATGTTGTTCATGATCCCAACCCTTTCCTGGAACCTGTCTGATTTGGTGGTCACATCTTTTATTCTTCAACCTCTTTATTTAACCTCTCCAATAAAACAATTAATATTACTCATAAAATGTCATTGGCGTCACTCCCCTCTAATCTTTTATCTTCTTCCTTTTGTCCTTTTTCAGTACTGGTACCACTTCTTCTTCTTTCCATAACTCATACCCTTCTCTCTCCTTTTCATACCACTTTGCATATCATCCATGCCCATTCCTTTAGTTCTTTGCTTCTACATTTCCAGACTTTATTTCGAATCTCATCTGTACCAGGTGCCTTTCTACCTTTCGATATTCCTAAAACCTGGATTATTTCTTCCCTTGTTATATCCTCATCATCGTCTCTTTTCTTTTCCTTTATTTTCCTTCCCTAACTTTTTCCTCTGCCACTACTAGTGAAATCATTATATATATGCTAGATGGAAAGTACGATAGAGAAGATAGCAAGCTCAAACCGAGGGTATAAAGGTGGGGAGAGTGGGAATGGTGATGAGAAAATATTGAGAGAAATAGAGAGAAAAGAGAAGAGAGAGAAAAAAGTAGAGGAAATATAGTGATAGAAGATCTGAGATAAGACGGCAAGAAACGGAAAGAAAGAGTGGAAAAAAGTGCTGGAAATGATAGATGCAAAGGTAGAGATTGAGGATGTGAGAAGTGTAGCAAATGAAGGGGAAAAAGGAGTGCAAACAGCAATGGTAAAATTGAAAAAATGGGGTCATAAGAGGCAAGTAATGACAAAGTAGAGGGCGTTATATAACAGATCGAAGAGAATAGAGGATTTCACAAGAAGAGAAAGAAATAAGTAGAAGTTCAGGAAAATAGGGGAAGAGAAAAGAATGTCGAATTTTGAACCAGAAGAGTTTGAGAAAGGGGAACTTTCTTTAAAATAGAAGAAAAAAGGAATTCTTTAAAAAAAAGTAAAAATAGGAGAATAGGGGAATAGGAGAAAGAGTGTGAGGTCTGGAGTAAGGAAGAAATATATGACAAAAAAGGATAGGCCAGAGATGAAAGAAGAGAAAGAGGTATTAATAGTAGTAGAGGTGAAGATGGGAGGATAGAGGTGTAAGAAAGGATGTATGTAAACGAAGATAAGGAGAAGCCAGAGGATATAAGAAAATTGATGAACGAAAATAGACAAGGGATAAGGCTTATCATAGGAGGAGATTCTAATGCGAGAACACAATTTAGAGAAGAAAGAGAATGGGAAGGAGGGTGAGAGAGAAAATCAAAGTACAAGATACTGATTCAGGAGGGAAAGAAATTGCTGAAGATCTTGAAGAAGATATGATGGTCTATCTTATGTTAAACGAAAATACTGAGAGAGATGAGAAAGGAAAATAACGCTTAGAAGAAGAAAAGGGAATGGTAATTGATTATGTGATAATGGAGGACAACTTTTCCATAATTCACTTTTCCATAATAGTGACAGTGAAGAGAGGAAAGAGTAATAACGATGAAAAAGAAGTAATGGTAGAAATAACAGTAATAGGGGACTAATCAATAGAAGGAAAAGAACAATTTAATTTAGAGTTCAAACATTATTAAATGGAAGAGAAAACTGAAAACAAAGGGATGGAAATAATGATACGATATATAACAAGGTCATCAGAAGGCACATGTAAAAAAGAAGTCAGTAAAGAAGGACGTAGAAGTAAGTGGGATGATGATTTTAAAGAAAAGAAAAAGGACGTGAGAAAGGAATAAAGAAAATGGAGATAACGGAGAAGTAGTGAAGATGAATATAGAAGAAAAAAGGAGTATACTGAGATGTGTGATAAAAAAAGATACGGAAAATAAAAAGGTTGAAGAACAGAGTCTCGAATGATGTCTTGAGTACCGTCTTGAATTTTGTATTGAGTCTTGTTCCGAAACTCTCATTGAGTTTGGTCTCGAATTACGTCTCGAGCCTCATCTCGAATCTCGATTCGAACCTCATTTAAAACCTTGTCTCAAATCTTGAATTACATCTCAAAACATCGTCTTGAGTCTTGTCTCGAATCTCGTCTTGAATCTTAAATCTCGCCTCGAATCTCACCTTGAATCTTCAATCTCGAATCTCGTCCTCAATCTTTAATCTTGAATCTCGCCTTGAATCTTGAATCTCGAATCTTGTCTCGAATCTTGAATCTTGAATCTGGTCCCGAATATATAATTTCTCATCTCGTCTCCAATCTCGTCTCGAATCTTGAATCTCGAATCTCGTCGCGAAATTCGAGTCTCGTCTCGAATCTTGAATGTCGAATATCTACTCGAATCTTGCTTTAAATCTTCAATTTCGAATCTCCTCTTGAAACTTTAATCTCGAATCTCGTCTCGAAGCATGAATCTGGAATCTTGTCTCGAATCTTGAATCTGGTCCCGAATATATAATTTCGCATTTCGTCTCGAATCTCGTCTTGAATCTCGAATATTGTCTCGAATCTCGTCTCGAGTTTTGAATCTCGAATCTCGTTGCAAAACTCGAGTCTCGTCTCGAATCCTGAATCTCGAATATCGACCTGAATGTCGTCTCAAAACTACAATCGCAAATACCGTCTCGAATATCGTCTTGAATCTTGAATCTCTGGTCTCGAATCTTGAATCTCGAACCTTGTCTCGAATCTTGAATATTGTATCACGTCTTGAATCTTGAACCTCGTCTCGAATTTTGAATCCAGAATCTTAAATCTCGCCTCTAATCTCGAATCTTGCGTCTCAAATCTCGTCTCGAATCTTGAATCCCGAATCTTGTCTTGAATCTTGAATTTCGAAACTCGTCTCGAATCTCTTTTCTCGATCATCATCTTGAATTTCGTCTTAAATCTCGAATAAAATCTCGTCTCGAATCTTGAATGTCGTCAGAATTTCGAATCTCGTCTTAAATCTCGCCTCTAATCTCGTATTGAACCTCTTATCTCGAATCCCGTCTCGTATCTCGTCTTGAATTTCGAATCGCGTCTTAAATCTCGTCTCGAAACTCAAATCTCGTCGTGGATCTCGAATCTCGAATCTCGTCTCGAACCTCGTATTGAATCTTGAATCTCGAATCTCGCCTCGAATATTGAAACTCGAATCTCGTCTAAAACCTTGAATCTCCAATCTCGTCTCGAATATTCAATCTCGAATCTTGGCTCGAACCTTGAATCTCGAGTCTCGTCTCGAATCTTCAATCTCGATTCTCGTCTTGAATCCTAAACATTGAACCTCGCCTCGAATCTTGAACCTCGAATCTCGTCACAAATCTTCAATCTTGAACCTCGTCTCGAATTTTGAATCTCGAATCTTGCATCTCGTCTCTAATCTCGAATCTCGAATCTTGCATCTCGTATCCAATTTTGAATCTTGAGTTTCAAATCTCGTCTCGAATTTTGAATCCCGAATCTCGTCTTGAATCTTGAATTTAAAATCTCGTCTCGAATCTCTTTTCTCGATTCTCGTCTTGAATCTTTAATCTGGAATATCGTCTCATATCTCGTCTGGAATCTCGAATCTCGTCTCGAACCTCGACTTGAAACACGAATCTCGTCGTAAATCTTGAATCTCGAATCTCGTCTCCAATTTTGTCTGGAACCTCGTCTTGAATCTCGTCTCGAATTTGAATTTTGAAACTCCTCTTGAATCTTGAATCTCAAATCTTTTCATGAATCTGGAATCTCAATACTCGTCTTGAATCTTGAATCTCGAGTCCCGGCTCGTATATCAAATATTGAATCTCGTCTCAAATTTTGAATCTCGAATCTCGTCTCGAATCTTGAAACTTGAACCATGTCTCGAATTTTCAATAATTAATATTGAATCTCGTCTCTTATCTCGAATCTTGAGTCTCAAATTTCGTCTCAAATCTCGCATCAAATCTCATCTCGAATCTCGTCAGAATTTCGAATCTCGTCTTGAATCTTTATTCTCGAATCTCGTCTCATATCTCGTCTCGAAGCTCGTCTCGAATCTCGTCTTGAAACTCGAATCTCGTCGCGAATCTTTAATCTCGAGTCTTGAATCTCAAATCTTGAATCTCCAATCTCGTCTCGAATATTCAATCTTGAATCTTGACTTGAACCTTGAATCTCGAGTCTCGTCTCGAATCTTTCATCTCGAATCTCGTCTTGAATCTTGAATATTGAACCTCGCCTCGAATCTTGAATCTCGAATCTCGTCACAAATCTTCTATCTTGAACCTCGTCTCGAATTTTGAATCTCGAATCTTGCCTCTCGTCTCTAATCTCGAATCTCGAATCTTGCATCTCGTCTTCAATCTCGAATCTTGAGTCTCAAATCTCGTCTCGAATCTTGAATCCCGAATCTCGTCTTGAATCTTGAATTTAAAATCTCGTCTCGAATCTCTTTTCTCGATTATCGTCTTGAATCTTTAATCTGGAATCTCGTCTCATATCTCGTCTGGAATCTCGAATCTCGTCTCGAACCTCGTCTTGAAACACGAATCTCGTCGTAAATCTTGAATATCGAATCTCGTCTGCAATTTCGTCTGGAACCTCGTCTTAAATCTTGTCTCGAACTTGGATCTCGAGTCTCGCCTCGAACCTTGAATGTCGAATCTCGACTCGAATATCGTCTCTAATCTTGATTCTCGACTCTTGTCTCGAATTTTGAATTTCGAAACTCGTCTCGAATCTTGAATCTCGAACCATGTCTCGAATTTTGAAAAATAATCTTAAATCTCGTCTCTTATCTCGAATCTTGAGTCTCAAATTTCGTCTCAAATCTCGTATCAAATCTCGTTTCGAATCTCGAATCTCGTCAGAATTTCGAACCTCGTCTTGAATCTTCAATCTCGAATCTCGTCTCATAACTCGTCTCGAAGATCGTCTCGAATCTCGTCTTGAAACTCGAATCTCGTCGTGAATCTTGAATCTCGAATCTCGTCTCGAATATTGAATCTCGTCACGAATCTTGAATCTTGAACCTTGTCTCGAATCTTGAATCTCGTCTTGAATCTCAAATCTTGAATCTCGTCTTGAATCTCAAATCTTGAATCTCGAATCTCGTCTCGAATCTTATATTGGCCAACGAAACCTCAAAAATATAAATATTCTGCTTCATCCCAAGACTCCAACAAAATTTGATAAGGTATTATAATCGTGTATTTTTTGCCTCAATAACCATTAGCGCCTTTAGTTTTGAATTCACCAAACCAAACCCAGAACGAGACGTCTCCATTGTCTCGCGGGAAGAATAGAACGAAACTTGACTGTTATTCGCGAGTTTCCTCTGAGAGTTAGCTCGTTCGATACAATACACGGTAGGGCACAAATGATGTTAAAACGGTGAAGCCCCGTGATTTCTTCATTGCCATTCCCGGGGAAATTTAATTTGCTTAATCGGCGGTAAGGACTAAGAGGAGTGAGATGGAAAGTTTGAAGAGAGTTGTTCTCTCGAAGGAGGAGGAGGGAAAAGCACTGGCGTAATTCTGGACCCCTTTCAATGCCCGTTGTTGATTCACGCACAGTCTGGCATTTCGAAATCAGAATAGAAAGAAGTATCTGGGGATTCGCATCGTGGGATTCTGATGCTTCGATTTTATTCTACATTTTCGTTGATGGTAATCAGTTTTGTATGATTCGTCAGTCGCTTTTTGTCAAAAGCAGACAATATCGAATGCTCTAGGCGTTATTCTGGAAATGTAGACTCTATATCAAACATGTCCGTATTTTTATAATCAGAATAACTTGAAAATTAATTTTTAATTAATTTCTATTTTTTATGTTAAAAAATAAACAATATAAAAATATAGAACAAAGAAAGTTTCTTACTGGTAGTCCAATTATCAATATAAATATTTCAGGATGACCTCTAAAATTAAAAACAATTTTTTTGTCTTTCCTCTGTTAACAAGCATTTTTTCCAGGTCTTTCGAATTGAGAAAATCAAACTTTTGAAACTGCGAAATTTTTCAATTTAAATATTAAATACTCAACTTTAAAATCAAAGTATGAGAACTCCTCTAAATATAAATTCATGAAATTGAAATTAAATTTTTGTAACTAACTTTGGTAGAAAATTTATCTTCTTGGTTGAAGATCGCGCTATTTAAATCAAATATTCATTATTTTAGCTAAAATTCATCTTTTTGATTTAAAATTGAACCATTGCAATTTCGGACTTATCATTTCAGTTGAAAATTCATATATTTCGTGAAAAATTCGTATTTTTTGGTGGAAAATAAATCTGCTTGGTTGAAAATTAATCTTTTTCTTGAAGTATCAGCTACTTAGTTGAAAGTTAGATTCTTTTTTCTTTAATTTTTTCAGCTAAAGTTTCATCATTATTAAAAATTCATCTATTTGGTTGAAAATTTAACTATTTTGTTGGAAATTAATTTTTTTGTGGCAAATTAATTTTTCTAATTGCAAATTTAACTATTTCAGTTAGGAATGAACTGTCGCGTCGGAAATTTGTTTTTTTTTAGGTTGATAATTAATTTCTTTTTAACTGAAAATTTGACTAATCCAGTTGAATATTTCATCATTTTAGTTTAAATTTCTTTGGTTGAAAAATACGTTTTTTATTTGAAAATGTAACTAATAAATTTTTTTTAAATATATTTTGAATCAAAATTCATGTATTTTGCTGATAATTCATCTTTTTTGATCAAAAGTTATTATTCTTAATTGAAATTTGATCTTTTTAACTGAAAATTCAACGATCCCAGAAAAACTTCATAATTTCAGTAGAAAATTAAATTTCCATTTAAAATTTTAGTATTCCAGTAGATGATTGATAATTTTAGTTAAAAATTCATCACTTTAGTTAAAAGTCAATTTTTTTAACTGATCATTTGAATGTTTAATTTTTGGCTTAAACTTGATCTTTTTCAGTTAAAAATTCAACTTTTCGGTAAAAAAATTCATCTGTTTTGTTGAAAAATCGTCCTTGGCCGTAAAAGAATAATTTTATTGGTTAAAAATCTAACTATTCTAGTTTAGGATTCATAATTTTAGTTGAAAATTAATCTCTTTGGTTTAAAATTCAACTATTCCAGTAGCAGATCAATAATTATTCGTTTTTTCTTTCGTGGATAATAATTTTTTTTAACAGAAATTTATCTTTTACATTCGAAACATCATGCAATTTGTACTACGAAATAGTTAAATTTTTAATGTAAAAATTTGAATGTTTTAGAAAACAGTGGACTCTCAAACTGGAAAAAAAGAATTTTCAACAAAAGAAAGTTAACTTTCAATCAAGAAAGATGAATTTTTATCGAAATAGTGAAATTTTCAACTCAAAACAAAAAATAAAACCAAAAAAGGAATAGCTGAATATTCAGATACTAAATTTATTTTTAACAAAAAAAGATTCAAACAGAATAGTCAAACTTTAAATAAAAATAGTATAACTTTTAAGGAAAAAGTTTAATCTTTCACTAAAGTAGTTTCATTTATAAACAAATATATAAATTTCAACCAGGTAGTTACATTTTTACTGAATAAAATTTTGTTTCATTTTAAATCATTATTTTGAGGAAAATAGTTAAATTTGTAACCAAACAGATGAGTTTTCTACTAAAATGATGGATCCTAAAAAAATTAATAATCAAGAAAAGAGTTAAACATTTAACCAAAGAAAAAAAAAATTTTTTAACAAGGAATTTTAGTTTCTAACCATTTTTAACTAAAACAGACGATTTCCAACCCAAAAATATAATGGTAGACATTTTAGCAAAAAAAAAAACTTTTCATTAATAGTTGGATTTTCTTATTCGGTTCTATGAATTCAGTTCAAATTCAAGCGACAAACGAGAAACGAGGAAAGTGTCTTGAAAACAGCGGAAAAAGTAATTCACCGTTCATTTGATCTTGAATCTGATATCCAATCTCGTCTCGGCTCTCGACTCAAATCTCGTCTCGAATTTCTTCTTGAATCACGTCTTGTGTCTCATCTCGAATCTTGTCTTGAGCCTCGTTTTGAATCTCGTATTGAGCCTCGTCTTGAATTGCTTCTTGAGTCTTGTTTTTTCTTGCTGCCTCTAGCGGAGTCTCCCCTCGCGTTCATCCTTCTTGACCGATCACCTGCAAGATTTCGTACCCTTCTCGAATCTCGTCTCGAATCTCGTCTCGAATCTAGAATCTGGAATCTCGAATGTGGTCTCGAATATAGAATCTCGAGTCTCGTCTCGAATCTTGAATCTCGTCTCGAACCTTGAATCTCGAATCTTGTCTCGAATCTTGAATCTCGAATCTCGTCTCGAATCTCGAATCTCGTCTCGAATTTTCTCGTTAAAATTCTTGGGTTAAAAAATATGTTTTTTAATTGAAAATTTAACTAATTAATTTTTGGTTGAATATATTTTAATTTAAAATTCAGGTATTTTGTTATTCGTCTTTGATTTAAAAAAAAAACTTTCTCAATTGAAAATTTGAGTACTCAATTTTTGTTTGAACATAAACTGATCTTTCAAACAACAATTTTCGACAAAAAAGCTCAGTTCAGAAAATTTTTGTTTAAAAAATATTTTTTGATAAAATCTGGAATTGTCAGGGAATTTTTGTCCGGGATTTGAGTAGATACCCTGTTCGAGTTTGCAACGATAAAAGAGGTACTTTCCACAACAAAAGAAGTAGAAAGGGCTTTTGTGGTGCATATACGTGTATATATCTTATATCGTGTCATACGTATATCCATAAGCTTCTGGAATCCTTCCAAACAGGCAAGGTTTCATACACTAAGCGATAGATGAAGACCTAAGTCCGCATTTTCGGTTTGAGAACTAGCAAAACCCCAGCCACGCGACTTGTCGTGCTCTTATGAAAGGCAGGATTAGGACGGATTCAACATTTGATCGCGTGTCGTATGATAAATGATACTTTTTTTCACTGAAGAAACATATTTCAGGCTTGTGCAGCCAAGAAACTCATCAGAATTTTGCAACTGCAATTCTCAAGTAATAAGATACCTCTACAACGAGAAGGTACTCAAACGAACTGTTAATATATAAAGTACTCTTGAAGGACGTCCATAAACTACCTTACCAATTTTGGAAGAGGGCGAGGATATCTGATGGAGTCACGTAACGAAATAAAAGACACACTTCTTCTGATAAAGCAAAATATTTATATTTTTGTGGTTTTGTAGTGAAATTTGAGATTCGAGACGAGATTCGAGATTCGAGACGAGATTCGAGACGAGATTCGAGACTAGATTCGAGACGAGATTCGAGAACAGATTCGAGATGAGATTCGAGATGAGATTCGAGATAAGATTCGAGGCGAGATTCGAGACGAGATTGGAGATTCGAGGCGAGATTCGAGGCGAGATGCGAGACGAGATTGCAGATCGAGATGCGAGACGAGATTGGAGATTCGAGGCGAGATTCGAGACGAGATTCGAGAATAGATTCGAGAATTCGAGGATTCATCTCTATGCTTGGAAATGCAACTATTTTGTTGAAAATCCGTTTAATTTTTATTAAAAATTATTTCTTGTCACTGCAAACTAATCTATTACAGTTCGTTTACCTATTGTTTGAAAATTATTAATTTTAACTGAAAGTTAGAATTTTGGATTTCTGGTTTAGAATTTATCCCTGTTAGTTAAAAATTTAAATATTAGGTTGAAAATTTGTCTGATTTAATTTAAAATTATCTCCTTAATTAAAAACAATCTTTTTCGTTTAAAATTAAATTACTTAGTTGAAATTTGAACTCTTGTTAAGATTTCAGATTTTTGGTTTGAGATTTATCATTTTAGTTACAAATTCATCTCTTTGGTTGAAAATTAATCTTTTTTCTTCGGAATTTTTTTCTTCCAAATTGTTGAATTTTCAAGCCAATAAGAATAATTTTCTACAATAAAGTTGAATTTTCTGAAATGGAGTTGAAATTCTAACCCGAAAATATTAATTTTAAAGAGAAAACTTCAGTTCGAAGAAAAAAATGTTTTTTTAAGAAAACAGTTCAAATTTCAACCTTAAAAACAGGGTTTTCATCAAAAAAATTTCACTTCAAACTGATTTTATTTTGGGCCAAAGACAGCTTATATTAATAAAAAAAGCGTATTTTCTATCAAATACTAAAAAAACTAACAAACGTAGAAAGTATTCACGTACACGTTCCAGTTGCGTCGGGATTGGTTGCTTTAAGGAACCATGATCGTAGCTTCCGGAGCCTAAAACTTCTCATAATAATAATCTGACTAAAAATAAAAGCGTGGGACGTAAATATTGAACATTACATTTATATGAGAAATACATTTTAATTTGCTTGTTTAAACAAATTTCAATTATATATATTATTTTAATTCTCCTCTTGATCATTGATCATATTTTTGATAGTATTAATCTTTTTGAAATCAGAGCTCTCCGATTTAAAAGCACTTGTAGCCTAAAGAAATGCCGTATTCTATATTTGTACGTACATAATAACTTAATATTAACTCGCCTATAATGCTGGTTGGTGTGATTTGTAAAATGCATACAAATCAATAAGAATTTATTTCATGATATAACTTATGACGTCATATCATGTGCAGGGATTGAGAGATTTCCTTTCACAAGATTTGGATGGTTTATCAATGCTGAGCTCATATAAGAAGCGTGGAATATTAGTTCCTCGTATTCGAGAAAATCTAGTTCATAAACTTATCAAAAGAGAAGAAGATATTCATTTTATTACTCGTCGAGAAGAAGACACACTCTTACAGTTTGGGTAAGCTTTCCATGCATACTAAACTTTTTACACAGAGCACGTAAAAACTTTGAATGTACAATTGAATTCTTTGTTTAAAACGCTTCAAATTTAGAAAATATGTTCCGCATTGGATTTTAAAATTGCAGATTCGTATTTAAATACTTTAATTCATGAATCGTTTAATTTTTAAGGTTTGAATTTGAAAATGTAAATAACCGGGAATTGTTTCTGATTCTTAACTGGCCAATCTGATTCTGAGTTCTCCACATTTAATTAAAAATACTGCCCATAGATTGAATAGAATTTAAACATGCTATTTTTAATGTTACAACTCGGAAAAATGGCTTTCAGAAAAAATCACTGTTAAAGTTTAAGTTGGAGAAATATGCATTTCCGATTGAGAGTTAAGCAGATTTTGATTCGAAGCAATTATTTTCATTGTAAACATTAAAGAAATATTTCTTCGTTTGAATCTACTATTTACATTTTTGTTTTTATTTATCACAGTATAAGTGCGGAAAGACTTCAGAACTTAGCTTCAGATATAATTTCCTTGTTTCCCACTGAGACACGTGAAGTATACTATGTTCCCTTTAAAACAATCAAAACTGACGGAGTATCAACTAGGATCAATGCTTCGGGAAAATTGTACGAACACTTCCTGTACAGAAGGAGTGTGTTAATAGAGGCGGGAGTAATTGCATCCAGAAGGCCATCGAAAGCGATTTTAAATCATTCAACTGCAACTGTGCGGAAAGCTACCGGTTAGTGGTTCAGGTTTTCTATAGATTTAATTTTTCAATAGAAAAATACCAATCTTTCGTTATGCAGTTATACACTAACATTTTTTCTCTCCAACTGAAATGAAAATTTAAAACATTATTTTTACAGCATCTGATGAAACTAAACTGGATTATATAAAAAATACTATTGATCCTACACCAAAATTATTGGAATATTGGAAAGACACGAGTCCTGTTCGCAAACATGAGTTCGATGAGGGAAGCATGGGAATTGAGGAATTTTTTAAAAGATACAGGTGCTTACGAACGCAGATCGGTGCTGAGTTGGTATGTATTTTCTAGATTCATAAAAAAATATGTCAAAAAAACATGAAATTGTCAGGGAATTTGTATACACCTGGAAAAACCTGAAAATGTCAGGGATTTTTTTTCGAAAGGCAGGAAATATTATCGAGAGCCTGCTTAGCTTTTGTTTAAATTATAGTATAAAATTAAATAACAATGTTTTTTTCATTTTCAAAAGTAGCTTTGTATTATTGGATTTAACCATTTAGTTGAAAATTCGTGTTTATTTTTTTGGAAAATCATTTTCTTGGTTGAAGATTTATATTTTTTAGTTGAAAATTCATGTTGTTTGATGAAAATATGTTATTTTTGGTAGAAAAATAATCTTCTTGGTTGAAAATTCCTCATTTTGCTTGAAAATTCAACAGTTTGGTTCACATTTTATTTCTCTTTTGACTGAACAATTTTTCTTAGTTAATATATCAACTCAACTGTGGTTTAAAATTTGTCTTTTTTTCATTGAACTCAACTGTTTTTGATTCAAATTAAAATCTTTTTTTGGTTAAAATATCAACTATTACATTTTTCATTGAGGATTCTTTTTTTTGTTGAAAATTCAACTATTCCAGATTTATCATTTTAATTGAAAAGTTATCTTTTTGGTTGAAAGTTCAACTATTTAAGTTGAAAATTAATTATTTTACCTTAAAATCCATTAAAATTAAAATCCATTTTTGATTGAAAATAGATCATTCTTGGTAAAAGCTTCAACTGCTTGGTTGAAAGTTAAAATCTTTTGCGAAAAATTCATTTTTGTTGTTGTTGAGAATAGATTATTTTAATTCAAATTCATCGTTTTAGATGAAAAGTGAGCTATTTTGCTGATAATTGTGTTTTTGTTGTTGAAAATTCATGTATTTTGTTGAAAATTCGTCTTTTTTGGTTGAAAATTCATCTTCTTAGTTGAAAATTCTACTAATCCAGTTGAAGATCCATCGTCTTAGTTGAACATTCATAACTTTGCTTTTGAATTTAACTATTTTGTTAAACATTAATTTTTTTACCTGAAAGTTTAAGTGTTCCATTTTTGGTAGAAAATGTATCATTTTTAGTTGAAAATTCAACTCTTTGGTTCACAATTGATAATTTTTAGTTGAAACCTAAACTAATTGGTTCAGAAATCTCTATTTTGTGAAAAATTCTTCTTTTTTGGATGAAAATTAATTATCTTGGAGGAAAAATCATCTTTTTGGTTGAAAATTCAACTATTACAGCTAAAGATTCATCAATTTAGCTGAACATGAATCTTTTTGGTTTAAAATTCTACTATTCCAGTTAAAGATTCATCATTTTTGTTGTAAATTTAGCTATTTTGTTAAAAACATTTTTTTTTGTCGAAAATTAATTCTTTTTACCTGACAATATAATTATTCCATTTTTGGTTGAAAAATGATCTTTTTTTAGTTGATAATTCAACTATTTGGTTGAATATTCATGTCTTGTTGAAAATTTGTTGTTGTTGTGGATAATTAATATGCTTGGTTGAAAATTCATTTTTTTGGTTCAAAATTCAACTATTACAGTAAAAGATTCATAATTTTGTTGTAAATTTATCACGTTGATTGAAAATGGAACTATTTTCTTGTAAATTCGCTTTTGTTAATTATTTTTCTTTTACTGAAAATTTAACTATTCTTTTTTTGTTGAAAATAAATCTTTCTTAGTTCAATATCCAACTATTTGATTGAAAATTCATGTATTTGGTTGAAAAATCGTCTTTTTTGGTACAAAATAATTTTTGTTGGTTTAAAATTAAACTATTTTGTTAAAAATTCGTCTATCTTGTTGAAAACACAATATTTTTACTTGAAATGTTAAGAGTTTAAAGCGTTTTAAATTGAATTTAATATAATATTCACATTAATTTGATTTAAAAAAACATATTTTCCTATTTTTGCGAACAATCTCCTGGTTTCCCCTGTTTTTTCGGGGTTTCTACTCACCTGGAAAATATCTTTCATTCAAAATATTAAAATTTTAAATATGCACTTAATTTTAAGTAGATGAAGTTAAAATAAAAATTTGTTTTTATTATTATTAAAATTAATGGAATTTAGGAACAAATTCAAGAAATGATTAGATAATTATATGTTTCTAGTATTATTTATTTATTTAATTATTCTATGGTGATAATATATGTAAGAATATTTTGTAATATGATTTTTCAAAGCTTTCTAATTTATAAATATTAATTAAATCCCTAGAAGCGTTTACCATGAAGAAATTGCTTATCCTTTAATAAAGTTATTTTCACAAATGAAAAAAGTTATTTAATTTTACATATATAATAGTACCATTTTTACATATTTAGATATTTACATGCCCTGAAAAAAAACATTATTTATAATAAACTCGCGAGATTGTATAGGTGCATATTCCGAGTCGATTGTTTTTAAAAATGCGAAATACTTGAATGTCTCCGTACTATGAAAAATTATACCTGGAAAAATCTTGAGATACCTGAAAAAAACCTGGAATATTGTCATGGCATTTTTTTCAGCATTTGAGTAGAAACCCTGCCTACAGAGTTTTTTGTTGATTATCTAGTAATATAAAAGTATCCTTGTATTTCTTTTAGCTGAAAATTGATTTTAACCATTTGAAGCCTGGCAAGTCGGAAATTTTCTTTAAAAGATGGCCTGTTATTAGATCCAGACTAGTTGAATTATTACAAGGGCCCCGAACGCCAAAAAAAGAAGTGAACTGTGCACTTGTGGAGAAATTAAAAGACTTATTACCTGGTAAAAGAATACAAAATAATTATCTGTTGAATAAACCTTAATTTATTGACTCATATGTTAATACTTCAAACTTTTTAAACAATATTTCAGATGCACAAGATGCCATTGTTCTATATCTTTTGCCTACCCTGATAAGGCCCAAAAATTTAGGTCGCCAAGGGAAAACTGCGGATGAAACAGATAGTGAAGTACCATGCAAGAAACCAAAAAGATCCATAAAAGCTATACGAAGAACGAAATCAAAAGCATCACAGGAAGAATCGCAGGAGGCCTTTTTCATCGTCGTTCCAGTACGCTATAGTTTCAAATCAGGGTGACTACTGAAAAAAATTCTTTAAATGGCTACGATTCCAATTGGAAATTTTATGTTTTTAAGTTTTTCTAATTTTAAATTCTTCAATTTTGAAGCTTAAATGTAAAATTGTTTAATTTTGAAGGCTTGAATTTGTCAATTTTGATCTATAAGACTAAATTTTTAATTGCTTAATTCAAAAAATTACAAATTTGAAAATTCACAACAGATTTTTAATACTTATTTCAAGCATACCAGCGAGTCAATTTGTCACTTTTCATAGCTAATGAATTTTTAGTTCACAAATTTCAAAATTAAATAATTTTAGGCCGAAATTTGATAAATTGGATAAGTTCAAATTTATAACGTTTGAAATTCAATAATTTTGAATTCAACCCTTTTACATTTGATTAATTCATTTCAAATTGAAAGCTTTACTAGTTGAAAAAAGGTTTGATTTGATATTTTAATTTTTAAATTTGATTTGTAATGTATCAATTTGAATGTTTCATTCAAGCCTGCCAGTGAAGCTTTATTGTTTGAATAGTAAGCATTTAAAATGGAATTCTTATACATTGAAATATACAAAATTCTTTAGTTTCACATTTAAATGCTTCAAAATAAAATAATTTTCCGTTGAAACTTCATAAACTAGACCATTTTAAATGAATAGCGTATGAAAATTAACGACTGTGAATTAAATTCTTTAAGACTTTACAAAATCAATCATTTTATTTACGAATAATATTAAAAGTGAGATATTTTCACATTTGAAACCTTAATATTGAGCAATTTTAAGTTAAACTTTCAATAATAAGAAATTTGAATCAAATTATCAAAGCTACAAAATGCTATAAAGTGAAGTAGTATTCTAATAGATACAAAATGTCAGATATTAAATTTTGTATTGTTTTGGAAATGTACTATTTTTGGGATTTTGAAAAGTCGTGTTTTAAAATTTCGGATATTTTACAATTTTGGATCTGAATTTCGTTAATAAATGGTACAAAATTCATGTATTTTGTAGAAAATTTAATCTATTTGGTAGAAAATTAATCTTTTTTGTTGAAAATTCATCTTTCTTCTAGAAAATTCAACAGTTTCTCTGCAAATTTTTCTCTTTCTTGACAGGAAAACCTTTCTAATTTGGAAATTCAACTCATGTTGAAAAGTTGTCATTTTTGTTGAATTCAACTATTTTTAATTAAAAATCGAAGCCTTTTTTCTTTGAAATATCAACTGCTACATTTGTTTTTCATCCTTTTTAAAACAAAAATTTAATTACTTGGTTGAAAGTTAAACTCTTTTGATAAAAATAAATTTTTTTGGTTGAAAATTCGTAATTTCATTTGAAAATTAATCTCTTTACTTGAAAAATGAGCTATTTCGTTGAAAATTCGTTTTTTTACTGCAAATTTAAATCTTCCAGTTGAGCAATTCCGTGTCAAATCATCTGAAGAATTTCAGCTTTTGTTAGTACTTTTGATGAAAATTCTAGTATCCGTTCTCTTAGGTGTTGAAAGAAAAACTCTAAAATAATGTTTTAAAAATTAAACAAACTTAGTAGATATTAAAAACTGAAAATTTTGGTCGTTTTTCTTTTGAACTTTCACAACTTTGGAGATTTTATTGATATTAGGATGTATTTTTTTTAAATTAGTCATAAGAAAACTTAGTTCAAAAAAAAAATTTGTTGGATTTTTCAAAAACAAACTTTTAAATTGAATTTCTGAAAAAATCCACTTTTTTCTTTATTTTTTTATAGATAGCTTAAAATGTCTTCTACAAGCCCTGTAAATATCAAAATCGGATCTCCCTTAGTTTTCGAGAAATAATTACAAACGTACGCCAAAACGATTCACACAATTTAAAAAACCATGTAAACAACAAGCGAGCAATAGATAAATATTATTGTAAGCTATCGATAAAAAAATGAAAGAAAATAAAAAGTGGATTTTTTCAGAAATTCTGTTGAAAAACTTTTTTTTTTAATCCAAGAGGCTTCTGATTTGTTTTCTTCAAAAAATATTTCTTCAAAACTACGTCTTATTATGAAGAATTAAAAAAAAAAACACATTAATATAATTAAAATCGCCAAAGTTATGAAAGTTCAAAAGAAAACGGACCAAACATTTCAATTTTGAATATCATATAAGTTTTTTCAATTTTTCAAAAATTATTTGAGGGTTTTTCTTTCAACACTTAAGAGCATGGATGCTAGAATTTTCAATAAAAATTATTAACAATGGCTGAAATTCTTCAGATGATTTGACCTGGAATTGCTCAGTTGAAACTATAATTATTTTTGGTTGAAAGTTAAATTATTTTAGATAAATATTCATCATTTTAGTTCAAAAATCATCTTCTTGATTTAAAATTCAACTATTCCAGTTAAAGATTCATCATTTTAGTTGAAAATTCATCTTTTTGGTTGAAAATAAAACTACTTAGTTGAAAGTTTAACTCTTTTATAAAAAATTCATCTTTTTGGATTAAAATTCATCTATTCCAGTTGAAGATTTATCATTTTAATAGAAAATTCATCACTTTGGTTGAAATTTTTCTTTGTAGAATGTTTTTTAACTGAAAATTTAACTATTCCATTTTTGGTTACAAATTTATCTTTTTGAGTTCAAAATCTAACGATTTGATTGAAAATTGATCTTTTTCAGTTCAAAATTTAACTATTTGCTTGAGAATTCATGTTTTTTGTTGAAAAATCCTCTTTTTTTGGTGGAAAATTAATCTTTTTAGTTGAAAATTCAACTATTTTGTTAAAATAAAAATTCATCTATCTTGTTGAAAATGCAATATTTTTACTTGCAAAGTTAGGAACTTGAAGCGGTTTAAATTTAATATAGTATCCACTTGAATTTTACCTAAATGTGTACTGAATTTCAAGTATAAGATAAAATACAAAATTTGTTTGAATTATTATTCAATAATTAATTATGTTTTAGTATTATTTAATTACTTAATTAATCGATAGTGCTAATATATTTAAGAAAATCTTGTAATATAATTTATCAAAGCTTTCTAAATTAAACATCAATTGAATACCAAAAAACTAAAGAAAAAAACATTATTCATAATAAACTCGCGAAACTATAAATATTCCGAGTCAATTGTTGTAAAAAATATGAAATATTTGAATGGCTCTGTGCTATGAAAAATTTTACCTGGAAAAAACCTGGAATTGTTAGGGAATTTTTTTCCAAAATTTGAGTGGGCACCCTGAAATTATTTTTTTTTTATTATAAACATATTCTTTATTTAGCTATTGGATTTCTTACAGACTGAAGCTTCCATTGAAGCAGCGGTAAAGGCCAGAAAGGAAGAACTACGGAAGCGCGATTTGTCCCTTCAATTTTTGCCAGTTTTCGTTGGAATTCTGGAGAATATTGAATCGTCGTTTGTGTATATTGACACTGACATTAAATATCGCGTAGATAGCCCTATGCATGCGATAGATTTAGCGTTAAAACTATTTTATGCTCTAGATTGTGAATATCCGTCAGATGCCGCTCACGTGTGGCTATTTATTCAACAGGTTGGTTTTTGTATTGTCAATCCACTAGATAGGTTTAGCTCGACTATGAATACTCTTAAAGGTGAGATTGAAAGTGCTTTTCCAGAGAAGAATAGAAAAGTAACTGATTCAGGAGCATCGTGATTTTTTTCTTCTTTTTCATAATAAAGCTTTTGTGCAGAGGTTAAGATTTACTTCAAGTAAAGAAACCTATTTTAGCACCTCTTTTTTATCATTTTTAGAATCATTGATCAATTAATTCCATTTTAAATTAGGCAAATTGGTGTTCGGGATTTTCTTTTATTATTTGACGTGGGAATTCTTTTTCTTTCAATTGATCTAAAAAAACAAATTTTTTAATCACAAAATAGCACCTGTTTTTCTAAAATTCTGGAAAGGGTATTTTCTCAAAAACCACCCCTAAAATTTTTTTGAGACGTAGATGGTAATATGTATCACACATCTCTTGTGTTTCGTCTCAGTAAACCACTGCTCTACATTGAAAAAAAATGATTTTAGAAAAATAGAATTTTCGCATTTTTATCAGAAACAAGGAAAGGAACATCGTTTGCGAGAGAAAAAATATGGCCCGACCTGAAAAATAGGAAAGCCCCCATAAAACCCCATAACCTTCCTTATATATAAGCAGAAACTGTGAACAAATATGGGAAAAAATAAATAAGGTGGGGCTTTCCACAAACCCTCTTTTATATCTTTCATCGAATTTCAAAAACATGAAAAGAAGATTTTAGGAAACCCCCACCTTTTTATTTTTACAATATTCTTAAAAAGTTTCTGCTAATATGAAAAAGGCATCCTATCAGTTTTATGCAGACTAAAGCGTTTTTGAAAAAAATGTAATATAATTTTGTTTTCTCGTAAATAATGCAAGATATCACAAAGATCAGGAGGTATTTTTTCCAGAACTTTTCTAGATGTGTAAACTTTTATCTGAACATTTTTTGTACCTTCGTTTCTTCTGATAAAAAATGCGAAAAATCGATTCAAAAATAATTTTTTTCATTGTGAAGTAGTGGTTTAACGTGAACAAAAATCAAGAAATATGTAGTATATATTACGATCTATCGCTAAAAAAAATTGAAAGTGGGGTTTTTCAGAAAATGCACTTACAAAAATTTTCGAAAAATAACCGCCATTGTTTAGAAAATACTGCATTTAAAAAAAATCTGTCAATTTTTGAGAATTTGCAGGTTTTTAGTCATTTGTGGTCAAACTGTATAATAGGTGTTCTTTTATTTTCAACCTAGAATGTTATATCCAAATAAAAAATCATTCTGACACCATGACCCAAACTTTTCTTGAAATTTGGCCTGATTTTAAATGGAATTGGTCCACTGTATAAAAGTGAGCCATGTAAATTTTTTGCTTTGTAGAAAACTCCAGACTGTACATTATTTACTTAGTCAAAAAATACAAAATGGGTTTATTTTACAAAAGAATTTAGATTTCAGACCTCTTTTAAAGAAAATCGTTTCATTGTCTTATCGTACCAAAATTTTATCTCGTATAATATATAAATTTATATAGGTATCTCTTTATTTTCACAGTTGTGACAGTTGTGTGTATTAAATAAGAAGTTATTTTTTCTTTTCACATTCTTACAAAAAAGTTTATATTTTATGTTTAACTAGAATTTTACCTTTAATTGAAAGCGATTATTTATAATGCGACTGAAAGTGGTATTAAAAACAATGTACGAATACTTAATAATAATTAGAAACCTTATTGTCCTTTCACGTTGTACTAAATCCAATTTGTTTAATTATTATTAATAAAAATTAATGTTTTTTAAACGTAATTGTATTATTTCTGAATAAGATATTGCGTTCAGAATAAAGCATAATTTATAATAATGATAGATATTAAGAAATAATTTTTATTCTATTCTGATGCTGTAGAAGTGAAATGTTGGATTGATTTTTGTTTAAAAAAGTATAATATAGCTAAATCGTCTATAAATCTTAAAATGTTGGAAGCTTTGTGTATGCAATGTTTAACTTTGACCATTTTTCAATTAAGCAGTTTCTGATGCCTAATTATGAAAAGATTTCATTTTTAATACCTCAAATCTTCAAATCGTAAAAGCTCGAATTTTAATTTTGATTGTTCAACCCGGGAATGGCCGAGATAGAAATAACCACGAATTTTGTCTTAGATTATAGAGGACACTCTGAAGATATATTTCCTATAATTTGTACTAAGAAAAACTTCAATGCGCAGATTTAAGTACCATAAATCTGCACTGCGCAACCTTAACCCATATATAATTTTCTGCGCAGCCGTAGTCTCTATTGGACGCAGAACTCTAATGTGCATCAATTGCAATTTTCTTTAAATTATTGTTTACAGAAAGCTCAATTTTCAACGTTTAACATTAATATGATATATCTTTGAACTGCTCAGTTTTGAAAATTTCCTATTCGAAAGGAACATTAACTTGTTTAGAAACAATACAAATCGAATTGAATATTAAACTCTTGCAGTGCCGAGGTGTTAACCACTCGACATTCGAAAAGGCTGCAAGAAATTTCAGAAGATTTAACAACATTTCAAAAGATTTCAAGTGATTTCAAGTGATTTCAATAGATTTCGAACGATTTCAAGATATTTCAAAATATTCCAAGATATCTAAAAAGATTTCAAGCGATTTCAGGAGACTTCAACACATTTCAAAGGATTTTAAGGGATTTCAGGAGATTTCAAATGATTTTAAGAGATTTCAAAATATCCCAAGAGATTTAAAAAGATTGTAAGCGACTTCAGGAGATTTGACAACATTTGAAAGGATTTGAAGCGATTTCAGGCTTTTTCGAACGTTTTCAAGAGATTCCAAATATTCCAAGATATATAAAGATATTGCAAGCGATTTCAGGAGATTTCGAACGATTTCAGGAAATTTTAAATGATTGCAAGAGATTCCAAGATATCTACAAAGATTGCAAGCGATTTCAGGTTTCAAAACGTTTCAAACAATTTCAAGAGATTTTAGGACATTTGAACATAGCCCAAGAGATTTAAAAATATTGTAACCGATTTTAGGAGATTTGAAAACATTTCAAAGGATTTAAGGTGATCTCCAAAGATTTCAAGCGACTTTCGGAGATTCTGAACGATTTCAAGTGATTTCAAAATTTTCCAAGATATCTAAAAAGATTGCAAGTGATTAAAAAACATTTAAATCTATATTTGAAAACACCCCAAGAGATTTAAAAAAGATTGCAAGCGATTTCAGGAGATTTCAAAATATTTCAAAGGATTTCAAGAGATTTCAGGACATTTGAAAATACCCCAAGAGATTTAAAAAGATTTTAAGCGATTTCAGGAGATTTGAAAATATTTCGAAGGATTTCAAGAGATTTCAAGCGACTTCACAGGAGATTTCGAACGATTTCAAGCGATTTTAAAATATCCCAGAAGATTGAAAAAGGTTGCAAGCGATTTTAGGAGATTTCAAAGGATTTTAAAAGATCTCCAAATATTTCAAGCGATTTCAAGAGATTTCGAACAATTTTAGGAGATTTCAAAACATTTCAAAGCATTTCAAGATATCTTAAAAGATTTCAAGAGATTTCAGAATATTTCAAGAAATCTAAAAAGATTTTAGAATATTTCACAAAGATCTGAATTTCACGAAAGTTTATAGACCAGATTTCAAGAGTGATCAACCCCTCGTTGAGTGCAAAAATGTTTTTATACGATGTGTTCCAAGGAAGGAAGAAGACTTAGAAAAAAGTGTGCTTCTTACAGAGAATGTTGCCAAACCATAAATCGCTCCAGGAAACCCTTCATAAGGTATGACAAAAATAACTATTAAATTGTATATGAAAAATTTGTCAGATTTGTTAATTATATAGTCTCTAATATCCTTTTTTATGCATTTTAGAAAGTTTTCTTCATCTGGATTTAAGTAGACTAAATTCCCAACAAACCACTTTAAAAAAAGTCATATATATTCATAATATATATTATTTTCTTAACGACAAAAAATGTATTAATATTATTGCTAATATATTAATAATATTATATATACTTTTTAAAAAATCTGAAAAATAAATTAAGTAATACCAAAAACTGAGATCGGCGAAAGGTACGGAAGCGACTTTCATGCAAAATTGCAAACTGCCCTTCCGAAAAAATATTATAAGAAGATCCCAGGTTGCTGATCAATCTCTCTAGCGATCACCCCAAGTGAAGAGCCTCACAAGGTTGTTAAGTGAGGTTCCTCACTCGGGCCAATTAGTATCCAAGGTCTTTTGTATCAGGCGTCATTCGCTCTGCTGAAATTCTGTTTATAAACTAATCGTCGTCACACTGTTCTGTCCTGGCATACTTATCTAGCTTCCTTCACGCCCATGCATTTTTTCATGCAACCTCTCCTGTTTCTATGGCTTCTTTTGACTTTTCGGATTAAGGTCTCATTCACACATTCTAACCATTCTTTCCACGGTCTGCCTCTGGTTATACTGTCATTTACTTTACCTTTATACACCTGATTGGTCAGTCGTTCATCTTTCATTCTTTCAAGATGTCCGAACCATCTCAACTGCGATTTCTTTCTCATATTCGGGTCTTCAAATGCTCGCAGGACTTGTCTCGCCTCGGCTTCGATCGTCCTGCGAGCATTACCGCTCGTCGCGTAAAGACACCCTCATTATGCGCCTCGGCGCATAATATATTATACAGTCCAAGCTCCTAGCATTGCCGCTTTCGGGGCTGTAGGGGAGTATAATTCCAAGAAGCTATAAACCCACACTCTAAGCGCGGTCACGCTCGAATGCGTGGAGAAGAATGCAGCTGACAAACTCCGAGCATTGCCGCACGTCGGTGAGGTTAAAAATCTATCTCGAAAATCGTTTTATGTACCTAGTGTCCATTACATGTGTACAAAAGTGATTCATATTGGATTATTTCGTTATAAACCCGAGCTTAAAGGTATGTAAAACATAAAATATATATACATATATTATAATATATATAATATATCATAATATATAATATTTTATTCGTATCCTATGGCTAATTGTGAAACGAAATGTTGAGTTTCAATTCGACTCAACTAATATTGAAGATTCTTAAATAAAATTAAATTTTTTTTTATGGGAAATACGTGTTGAACTTCATGGGACTTGCGCCGCCTCTGAATATAAAAAAATGGATTTATTTTTGTGTTGATTCGAACAAATTTCCGCGTGTTATTAATAAGAATTCGAAAAGGAATTTTTTTGGGCATATGCTGACTAAAACAAGAAATTTTTTTTTTTAATTTTAAAATTAAAAATTCTATCTTGAATTTCTTGGCACAAGTAAGGTCTCTGTTTTCTCTCATGTCGAGATAATGCGCAAAAAGAATATTACCTCTGAAGAAAAAAAATGCAAACGTACCCGCCTGTTTTACTACAGGGCTTCTTTCATTTCATTTGCTTCTATTTAAACTGCGAGGCCACCTTGTTTACGGAAGTTCTAATTAATTAACGATACGCTTCGTCAGAAGATGTGGCATAATTTCGTCTTTCCAACATGCTTGCATTCATCGAATTCTGCAGCAGCTGTTGTTTCTCTTAATTACCGAGTAGAAAAAGTGCCAATCGATATTTTATGTATATACTAAAGCACAGGATTTAAAATCATTTCAAAGGTTTCTAAATATTCTGAGGTATTTGAAAATATTCCCAGGACTTTTCAATGAATTGAAGGGATTTCAAAGGATTTGAAATATTTTAGAGTGTTTTCAAAGATTTCAAAGAATTTAAATAGATTTCAATCAGCTAAGAAGGTTTTAATGAATTTAAAATATTTTATTCCAGAAGATCATAAGGAATTTCAAGGAAATTGAAATGTTTTAAGATTTTTAAAGATTACAAGGAATTGTCAATAGATTTCAATGAATTAGAAGGATTTTAAATTATTTGAAATATTTGCAGGTATTTAAAATAATTCCAAGGAATATAGATTTCAAAAAATTGTAAGGATTTCAAATATTTTAGGCTATTTTCAAACATTCCAAGGATTTTTCAATCGATTTAAAAAAATTGAAAGGATTTGAAATGTTTCAGCGTATTTTTTTTAGATTTGAAGGTATTTTCAATAGATTTTAATACATTGAAAGGATTTCAAATATTTGAGGGTATTTTCATAGATTACAAGGAATTTTCAATCGATTTCAAAAAATTGAAAGGATTTAAAATGTTTTAATTTTAGTAGATTTT
This sequence comes from Andricus grossulariae, assembly GCA_011634705.1. NCBI lineage: Eukaryota > Metazoa > Arthropoda > Insecta > Hymenoptera > Cynipidae > Andricus > Andricus grossulariae. The sequence continues at coordinate 240,378,826 of JAABKJ010007545.1, read as the reverse complement.
AATACATTGAAAAGATTTCAAATATTTGAGGGTACTTTCATAGATTACAAGGAATTTTCAATCGATTTCATAAACTACAAAATATTTCAAAGGATTTGAAATATTTAAAGCTATTTTCAATAATTCCAAGGATTTTTCAATGGATTTCAATTGATTGAGAGGATTTTCAATATTTATGGGTATTTTCACAGATTTCAAGGAATTTTCAATAGATTTTAATAAATTAAAAGGATTAAAAATTTTTTAGCGTATTTTCAAAGATTTCAAGACATTTTCAATCGATTTTAATTAATTGAGAGGACTTCAAACGTTTTAGCGTATTTCCAAATATTTGAAGAAATTTTCAATAGACTTTAATAAATTGAAAGGATTTAAATGATTGAGGGTATTTTCATTGATTGCAAGGAATTTTCAATCGATTTCAAAAAATAAAAAATATTTCAAAGGAATTGAAATCTTCTAAGTTATTTTAAATTATTCCAAGGAAATTTCAATGGATTTCAAAAAATTGAAAGGATTTTGAAGGATTTCAAATATTGCAAGCAATTTTTAATAAATTTCATTTGATTGAAAGGGTCTCAAATATTTTAAGGCATTTTAAAATATTCTAAGGAACTTTCAATAGATTTCAATAAATTGTAAGAATTTCACAAGATTTTTAAATATTTTAGAGTAATTTTAATAATTCCAGGGGATTTTCAATCGATTTCAAAAAATTAAAAATATTTCAAAGGATTTGAAATATTTCAAGGAATTTTCAATCGATTTTAATCAATTTCAAGGATTTCAAATATTTGAAGGTATTTTCAAAGAAAGTTTCAAGGTGTTTCAGAATATTTCAAAGAATTCGAAATTTTTTTGGAATTAAAAAAAATTTCAGCGAATTTTCAATATATTCCAATAAATTAAAATGTTGTTGAATATTTTAGGATATTTTCAAAAGATTCTGAAGGAATTTTTAATGGATTTCAATGAATTGAAAGGATTTCGTAGGATTTGAAATATTTTAGGGTAATTTACATGATTCCAAGGAATTTTCAATCGATGTTAAGAAATTCATAGAATTTCAAATATTTTGGGGTATTTAAAAATATTTCTAGGAATTTTCAATCGATTTAAATCAGTTGAAAGTATTTCAAATATTTTAGTATATTTTGAAATATTTCAAGGGATTTTCAATCGACTTCAATAAATGGAAATGCTGGTAAATATTTTAGGGTATTTCCAAAGATTGTAAAAGAATTTAAAGTGAATTTCAATAAATTGAAAGGATTTCGGATGATTTGAAATATTTTAGAGTAATTCAAATGATTCCAAGGAATTTTCAATCGATTTCATAAAATTAAAAATATTACAAAGGATTTAAAACATTTCAAGGAATTTTCAATCGATTTTAATAAATTCATAGAATTTCAAATATTTTGGGGTATTTGAGAATATTCCAAGGAATTTTCAATCGATTTCATTCAATGAAAGTATTTCAAATATTTTGGGGTATTTAAAAATATTCCAAGGAATTTTCAATGGATTTCAATAAATTGAAAGGATTTCGGTGGATTTGAAATATTTTAGAGTTATTTAAATGATTCCAAGGAATTTTCAATCGATTTCATAAAATTAAAAATATTACAAAAGATTTAAAACATTCCAAGGAATTTTCAATCGATTTTAATAAATTCATAGAATTTCAAATATTTTGGGGTATTTGAGAATATTCCTAAGAATTTTCAATCGATTTCAATCAATTGAAAGTATTTCAAATATTTTACTGTATTTTCAAAGTTTCCAAGGATTTTTCAATAGATTTCAATAAATTGTGAAAATTTCGAATGAGTTTAAATATTTTAGAGTAATTTAAATGATTTCAAGGCATGTTCAATCTATTCCAATTAATTGAAAGGATTTCAAATATTTTAGCATATTTTCAAAGATTCCAAGGAATTTTCCAACCGATGAAAAAAAAATTGTAAAGATTTTAAATGTTTTAGCATATTTTCAAAGATTTCAAGGAATTTTCAATTCATTTGTCAATTTATAATATTATTTTTTCCAATTCTTTTAAACCGCGTAAAAATCCTTTTATATCATTTGAAATCCTTTGAAATCCTTTGAAATCCTTTGAAATCCTTTAAAAATTTTAAAATCTTTTTAAAAATTCTTGCAACTGTTGAAAATACCCTCAATTTTTTAAAAACCCCTTTAATTATTCAATTGAAATACTTTCAATTCATCCAAATCTATGGAACATTCCTGGACATTTTTGAAAATACCATAAAATATTTTAAATACTTTCAATTGATTAAAATCTTTTAAAAATTCTTCGGAATCATGTAAATTACTCTAGAATGTTTCAAGTCCTCCGAAAGCCTTTCAATTTCTTGAAATTCATTGAAAATTCTTTTAGAATTTTTGAAAATACCCTATAATATTTAACAATGTTTCAATTCATTGAAACCGATTGAAAATTCGTTGGACTTTTTTTAAATTCCCAAAAAATTTTGAATTCTTTGAAATATTCTGCAACTCCTTAAAACTTTTTTTTAACATACCTTCAAATATTTGAAATCCTTGAAATTGATTGAAATCGATTGAAAATTTCTTGGAATATTTTCAAATACCCCAAAATATTTGAAATTCTATGAATTTATTAAAATTGATTAAAATTTTTAAATTTTTAAATCTATTGGAAACTTCTTGGAAACTTTGAAAATACACTTAAATATTTGAAATACTTTCAATTGATTCGAATCGATTAAAATTCTTTGGAATATTTTTTAATATCCCAAAATATTTGAAATTCTATAAATTTATAAAAATTGATTGAAAATTCCTTGGAATATTTTTAGTTATCCCAAAATATTTGAAATTCTATGCATTTTTTGAAACTGATTGAAAATTACTTGGAATGATTTAAAATATTTAAAATCCTTTGAAATTCTTACAATTCACATCGATTGAAAATTCTTTGGAATATTTTTGAATACCCCAAAATGTTTGAAATTCTACAAATTTATTAAAATTGATTGCAAATTGTTTGGAATATTTTTAATCCTTTGTAATATTTTCATTTTTTTTTAAATCGATCGAAAATTCCTTCAAATCATTTAAATTACCCTAAAATATTTAAAATCCTCCAAAATCCTTTCAATTTATTGAAATCCATTGGAAATTCATTGGAAACTTTGAAAATACGCTAAAATATTTTAAATAATTTCGATTTATTGAAATCGATTGAAAAATTGCTTTCTAAAAATTTCAATGAATCTTAAATATTCTAGGGTATTTAAAAAAATTCCAAGGATTTCGAATAAAATACCAATACCAAGGAGTTTGCTATAGATTTCAATGAATAAAAGGGATTTCAAAGGTTTTCAAATATGTTAGGCTTTTTGAAAATATTTCAAGGAATCTTAAATATATTTTCATAAATTAAAAGTATTTCAAAAGATTCAGAAGATTTAGGGGATTTCAAGAATATTCCAAAGAATTTTTAGTATATTCAAATAAAATGAAGAAATTGAAATAAAATTGTGTATTTTTAGAAGTTTCAAGAAATTTTCAAAAGATTAAAAAAATTTTCACGGATTTTGAAAATTTCAAAGGATTTTAAATATTCCATGGTATTTTAAAAGATTCAAAGGTGTTTTCAATAATTTAAAAGTATTTCAAAAGATTTCAGTATTTTTCAGAGATTCCAAGAAAAATTAAATAAATTTTAATCAAGTAAAAAGATTTTAGAGCATTAAAAATATGTTATTTTCAACGATTGCAAGGAATTTTTAATAGATTTTATTTAATTGAAGGCATCACAAGCGATTTTAATGATTTTAGTATTTTTTTAAAGATTCCAAGGAATTTTCAAACAAATTTAAATGATTTCAAAGGATTTGGAATATTTGATAGTATTTTCAAAAATTCCAAGGAAATTTAAATAGATTTCTATCAATTAAAAGGATTTCGAAGGATTTAAACTATTTTATTTTCAGAGATTCCAAGGAATTTTCAATAGGTTTCCATAAATTAAAGGTAGTTTTAAAGGATTTGAAATGTTTTAGGGTTTTTCTTAGATTATATGGAATTTCGATAGATTTTAATCAATTGAAATGATTTCTAAAAAATTTTAATGTTTTATTTTCAAATATTCCAAGGAATTTTCGATAGATTTATATAAATTGAAGGGATTTTTTGAAGGATTTGAAATATTTTAGGGGGTTTCTAAGATTTTAAGGAATTTCAATAGATTTTAATCAATTGGAAAGATTTAAATGGATTTGAAATATTTTTGAATGTTTTAAAAAAATTCCAAGGAATTTTTAATAGATTTAAATAAATTAGTTGGAAATTGGCGTATTTTTTGTTTAAAGAAAAAATACAATAAAAAAATTGTAATAATAAGATAATAAATAGAAAATAATCATGTAACTTAGCCTAAAATTGATTTTGTATTTATATTATTTTTAAAAAACACTAATTTTCAGTGATTTATAAAATTGATAAAAAAAGTTAATTGATTATTGTAAAAAATGTAGAAGAGAAACCTAAGCTTAAATTAAAAATAAAATAGTTAAAGTCATAATTGTTTGTTTAAATGTAGTTATTGGCATATTTTTGTTTTTTCCTTTAGAAAAGTTATTGACAATTAAATTTGTGAAGTTTTTATCAAATATTATTTAGCAAATTGATTAAAGAAATTACAAACTAAAAAAATTGTACATATTGTTTCTAAATAGAATAATGTGCATAAAAACGGTAATAAAAATAACATCCGTTTATTTTTTTTTATTCCTTAAAAAAATTGATTTATTGTTGTGTGGATTCAAATTTCCGGGCGTTACAGAAAAAAAATTTTCAATGCATTTTTGGACCACCCTAATGTACTGTTTTCGCAAAATTATTTGTTTAAATGTAACAAATATTGCAGTTTTGAAACTATCTTCTATTTTCTATGACAGTGAAGTCGGGGTATTTTCTATAATAAATCAATAATGCAACCTTACCTCAGATACTACAAAGCAGTATGCTTTCTCTTATATTTTATATCCAAAGAAGGTAAGCCCTGGGATTTAAAAAGACCAGAAAATAAAATGTCTTGATATGACGTTACTGATCTATCTTATACCCTGTTTCCATTTCCCCTCAGGCTTTCTCCTTTTATAGAATTATAATATACATATTTTTAAATCAAAAATCCAGAAAATAAAAAACAATAGAGTCTTATTCGCATAACTTTTTTTAAAATAATTTTCTCTATATTTTATTTACACTGACAGTCGTAGAACATCATAAAGAAGGTTTCCTGTAAATTTCATCAAAAAATTCCGTGATTTGGCTGAATTATGTAACAAAATCTCATAAGAAATTTAATCGCGCATATTTTTTCTCTCGACAAAAAAGTTGTAACTTTTGCTATACATAACTCAGCCAATTCGTGGAATTTTTTTATGAAATTTAGAGGAAACTTTCTCTATGGTGTTCTACGACTACTAGTGTAAATAACACATACAAATTTTTGTTCAAAGAAAAGTTATTCATTTTTAAAAATATATGTTAATAATTATATAAAAAGGAAATAAGTTTCTTGTAGTCTTTTTCGCAAGCGATTACTAGACCTAACGTAAATTTAGATATTTGTATGCACTTTGGATTCCTGGCGACACCATCATCGTACTAGTTGGCTATCTCTTAAAAGGATTTTCCGCTGATCAGTCTCTATATTGCGAAAACTTTTTAAGTGTACGGAACGAAAGAAATAAATTGAATTCCTCTCGACGCCAATTAGTGAAACTGTAGAAATGCAAATTTTTCAAATTAAAAAAGATTTAATTATAAATCCCTTTTCCTTTTCTTTATCAGAATATTACTTAGAACTTAAGATTGCAATTAGCGAAAATACACTGCCAAATCTGGGATTAATCAACGAAATTTCGCTTTTTCAGATTTAGAGAGTAAATAAACTATAAATAGAGAATTAAATTAGCCAATGGTTAGTCAAATAAATTCAGTTCAAATAGAAATAAATAAATAAAATAAAAATCTGTTACAAAATTGATTACCATTAGCTGAATTCTTTTTTGTTCATTTGGTATTTTTTTAACAATTAATTGGTTGAAGCACACAGGCTAACAAAATCCAGTAAATTTTATTCAATTTCAACCCAGTTACAAATTTAATATTTTTTACCCTAATTTAGCAAGTATTTCTTATACAATTATTAATGCATGCAAATCATGAGTGGGAATTTTTTCAAAACAAATTACAATGTTTTTTAATGAAAAAAAAGTTTTTGAGAAAAATTAATAAAATCTACACCAATAATCTTAATTTTTTATATTTTTTGCATAAAGTTATGAATTTCCACAATTATGCTTAGCTACAATGAAAAAAAATACGATTTGCGAAAGCTAGTTGTAGGCCTTCACATTTTTTTCAAATAATTACAAATTTCTGCACATAATTATAAATAAATAAAAGTTGTTACGAATGAATAGGAAAATTTATGACTCTGAAAAAAGGATTTAATTTTGCATCACTTATAATAGATTTTTATGGAAAATTACATTTGTTATTTGCAAAAGCTATTTCAGTATTTTCAGTTTTTTATATTTTTTCTTAGAAAATTATAAGTTTCTACAAAAAAAAAATTTCAAATACAAATAAATACAAATTTCCAGTCTGATACTCTTACCCACTAAGGTACGGAGAGACGAGAATATTTTCTTTCCAAGCCTTACAAGCTGAATTCCGACGTCATTCATGAACAAATTAAAAAAAAAAGGAAAATTCACTAATCCAAAAGAAAGTTTTGCCCTAGTGGAAATAAATTTTTCGAAAAACTACGGAATTAAAAAATCTTGAAAAATAAAATTTGCGACACTGTGAAATTCCCCAAAAAGATAATATTGGAAATAGAAAATTCAATAAAATTATAAAATTGACAATTTATAATTTCCAAACAATAAAATCCTCGATATTTTATATTGCCGAATTTGAAAATTCCCAAATTATAAAATTTTCGAATCCAAACAATACAAAATGGTTATGTAGTAAATTAATAAACAATAAATTAAACTAAATTCTTTTAATTAATGAAAATTATAAATTTCAAGAAAGTTTCATCAATATATTATTTTTATTCGTAAAAAAAATCCGTATCCATTCCCAAATTAAAATTCGTGTTGTTAAAGAATGACTTATAAAATTAAGAAAAATATTTCTATTCTTAATTTTAACTAATTTTAGAAGAAAACTGAAGACGAATATATATTTTTTCTTTCTCGTTAAACAAAAGTTGCAATTATTATTTAATCCTGATGCTGTAGGGCTAATTTTATTACTTAAAGGATTCTCTATAAATCTCTTCGGTTCGTTTATATTTAAAAGGTTTCATTTATGAATTATGAAATTGTTAATTATATAAAAAATATTTTCCTCGTATGAAAACTTTTTTTATAAAAAGGTGTCGAAGGGATTTTTAGATAATCTTTTAAGAATTAACAAGGAGAAAGCAAAAAGATAGAAATCTAAATAACTATTGTTGAATAAACAATTGAAAAAATTTTTTACAAAAATTGTTATATAAAAAAATTGAAGTTTTTATTTTCTTTTAAAGAGAGCTCTATTGATGCGGTGCGGTAATTCTGAAGGGTGCACTATCAGGCAATATTGTGGAAGTTGGCAGACGTCCAAGATAAATATCGATAACAGTTTAGGAATAGCTGCAAATGCATATACTACTGAAACTTCTGGTTCAAGTGTAAAATTTGTGTTTATTTAGAATGACACACAAATTTGTTCAAATGTTTTGAAATTTGTTCAGAATATTCACGAGGACTAAATAAACAATTTCAAAATCCATTATTGAACAAATTTTTAAACATTAAGCATTAAACATGTTTGAAACAATAATTAATGATTTTTAATTGAAAGCGCTTTAAACAAGACAATGTTACAAAAAAAAAATGAAAAGGAATTCATTTTTTATCATTTAAAAAAAATCATTCTAAATTAAATAATTTCAAACTAAAAAATTTGAAATTAGATGCCTTCAAAATTGAAAAATTTCAGACTATTTTGAAAATTGGACAAATTTATTAAAAAGTAGTTTAAATTGTATAAATTCTAATTCAAAGAGTTCTAAATTTGAAAAGTTTATTTTGAACTGGAGAATCTCAAAACCGAATGATTTCAGCTTATGATTTTGAAAATAAAATAATTTTGAACTATTTTAAAATTTTCAGATTCGAGAATTTCAAATTGTTACTAAATAAAAAATATAATTTAGCATAAAAATGGATGAACCTTCAAAATGGAATTAAACGAATCCGAGCTTTATTTATAATTAAAAAAAAATTAGACACCAAGAATTGTGATATTAGAACTTTTTTTATACCCGAAAACTTTAAATTTTCAATTATTTTCAATAAATTTAAATAATTTAAAATACTAAAATTTGAAAATTGTTAATTATACTTGACGAAATTCAAACATTCTAATTTCAATTGCAAAATTAAAAAAAAAATGTGTTTAAAATAGTTTAATTTTGAACTCTTCATTTAGAATTATTATTCATTCTTGACATCTTTCAATGAAATGTTTTTCAATTTTTAAAAATGATTTTTTTTTAATCTTCAACAAAAAATCGAAAATATTAGGATATTGGATTGAAAATAAAAAATGTTATAAAAGAATACAAAACTAGATTGCAATATATGAATTAATTGTTTAAAAATTGCACAGTTTTAGCTCAAAATTATGTTTTTTAAAGTCGAGTTTGAAATTTTCCATATTCTAAACAATTTTCTAAATAAAAATAATTTAATTTTTAATTACTAGTTCTAAAATCTACTTATTTTTAAAGTTTGGATTCAAGATATTATTTGCTTTAATTTTTCATTTTTTAAATTTTTTTTTGAGACACTTAATGCAAACAAGACAATTTTGGATGTTTAATTTGAAAAAAAAATTAGAATATTTATATGCATAATTATTAAATTTAAAACACACTATCCAAGGCTTTCAATATGAAATTTCGAAAAATTTAATAGAAAATTGTCTTTATATTTTCAATTTTTATATTGGAAACTAAAACACTGTCATATTCGTAATTGGAAATTACAAAAAAAATTTACACAAAATATTTTCGAATTAAAAAAAAAGACAATTTTGGACGTCTAAAATTGAAACCAAACAATTTAGAATATTTATATCTGAATTATTACCAGGTCTTTCCATACAAAATTTTGCAATTTTTAAAGACTTAATAGTGAAATTCTCCTGAAATTTTTAATATTTTTGAATTTGAAACTACAACATTATGGAATCTTAAATTGGAAACCACAAATTTTTTTTCTCAATTTTTAATTTTCAACGTAATATATTAAAATTGTCCAATTTTTAGTTGTACAGTAAAAACGGAATCATTTAAAATTGAAAAATATTTCATTGGAACATTTTAAAAATGATTAATAATTCTGAATAAAGTGTTAAAAGTCAAACAGTTCGAAACTTAAAAGTTAAAAATTGGCTTGTTCAAAACCAAAACAGATAAAAATAGAACTATCTATACTTGATACTTCAGAAATTCAAAAATTATTAATATTAAAATTATTATTACACATAATCTTTCAAGGAATAACAAGGAGAAAGGAAAAACATAAAAATCTAAATAACTATTGTTAAATAAACAATTCTTCTAATTTTTTTTGCTCTAATTTTAGAGTTCTCAATTTTCATGTTGAACGTTGTATTTTCAATTTTTCCTTTTCATAAGTTTTAACTTTTGAATTTGTAATAATTTCGCTTCAAATTACTTTATTTTCAACGTTTTTTAAAGAATAATTATATGTTAAAGGTATATAATTCAAATTTTTTCATTCTGAGCTGTAAGAATTAATTGACGTTGAATTTATTTTTTGAGCTGAGAAAAATTTGTCTGATCAATGTCGATGTTAAATTATAATTTTGTTTGGAATACTAATTTAAAAATCTATAAGTTCTAAAGCTTTGTCTTTGATTTCGTTTTTAATTAAAAATTCTTGAAGTTTAATCGCTGCAACTTAAAAATTATTTGAATTCAAAAGTTTTCGAATTTTAATTATTCGATTTTGAACGCTTTCAATTAGAAATTATATAAATTTAACTCCTTTTAATTTTAAGTGATCCAGTTTTCAAAATTCTAATCTAAATATAGCTGGTTAATTTTAAATGCTTTAATTAGAAATGATAGAATTTCAAGGCTTTTCTGATTAAATTGTCAAAATTAAACAATTGATTTTTATGTTATGTTTTTTGACCAGAGAGATGCAGTTATATACAGTCTGATGCTCTTACGCACTAAGGTACGGAGAGACGAGAATATTTTCTTCGCAAGTCTTACAAGTTAAATTCTGACGTCATTCATTATACTTGGAGGATCAAATTTATCCTAAATTATTCCTAACATTAGAGTTATAATTTATTTTGAGCCATGGTTTTTGACCAGGGAGATGCAGTAAATAATATAATGTTAATGTTTTTTGTCTACTGGATCTAAAGCAATATTTTTTGAAACATTGATTATTAATTTTTTAAGTTGTGAAAGAAAAATCTCTCTACCTCCGCTGGGATTCGAACCCAGGTCTTTCAGATTTCCAGTTTGATGCTCATACCCACTGAGGTACGGAGAAACGAGAATATTTTCTTCACAAGCCTTAAAAGTTGAATTCCGGCGTCATTCATTATACTTTTAGGATGAAATTTATTTTAAATTATTTCTAACATAAGAGTTATAATTTATTTTGATGTAAGAGAAAAATGTTTTCACCTTCGCGGGGATGCGAACCTAGGTCTCTCAGATTTCCAGTTTGATGCTCTTACCCACTAAGGTACGGAAAGACGACAATTTTTTTTTTTTCTTCACAAGCCTACAAGTTGAATTTCGACGCAATTCATTATACTTGTAAGATGAAATTTATTTTAAATTTTTCCTAACATAAGAGTTATAATTTATTTTGATGTGAGAGACAAATTTCTTCACCTCCGCTGGGATCCGAACCCAGTTCTTTCAGATTTCCAGTCTGATGCTCTTACCCACTAAGATACGGAGAGACGAGAATATTTTCTTTACAAACCTTACAAATTGAATTCCGACGTCATTCATTATACTTGTAGGATAAAATTTATTTTAAATTATTCCTAACGTAAGATTTATAATTCATTTTGATGTAAGAGAAAAATATTTTCACCTCCGCTGGGATCCGAACCCAGGTCTTTTAGATTTCCAGTCTGATGCTCTTACCCATTAAGGTACGGAGAGACGAGAATATTTGCTTCACAAGCCTTACAAGTTGAATTCCGACGTCATTCATTATACTTGTAGTATCAAACTCATTTTAAATTATTCTCAACATGAGAGCTATAATTTATTTTTAAGTTATGGTTTTTGACCAGGGAGATGCAGTAAATAATATAATGTTAATGTTTTTTCACTACTGGATATAAAATCAATATTTTTTGAAACGTTGATTATTAATTTTTCAAGTTGTAAAAGAAAAATCTCTCTACTTCCGCTGGGATCCGAACCCAGGTCTATCAGATTTCCGGTCTGATGCTCTCGCTCACTAAGGTACGGAGAGACGAGAATATTTTCTTCACAAGCCTTACAAATTGAATTCCGACGTCATTCAATATACTTGTAGGATCAAATTTGTCTTGAATTATTCCCAACGTGAGAGTTATAATTTATTTTAATGTCATTTTTTTGACCAGGGAGATGTGGTAAATAATATAATGTTAATGTTTTTTTTACTGGATCTAAAATCAATATTTTTTGAAACATTGATTATTAATTTTTTACGTTGTAGAAGAAGAATCTCTCTACCTCCACTGGGATCTGAACCCAGGTCTTTCAGATTTCCAGTCTGATGCTCTTACTCACTAAGGTACGGAGAAACGAGAATATTTTCTTCACAATTTTTAACCTAATAGTTGAATTTTTAAATAAAAATGATAAATTTGCCACTAAAAATTTAGTAGATTCTCCAGTTGAAAAAATTAATTTTCAACCAAACCAAAATGCCTTTTCCGTTTTTCTTGCCTTATAAAATACAAAATTTCAACAGAAGTTCTGAATTGAAAACAATGAAAAAATAAAAGTAGAAAAAGAATGCTGTTTCCAGACAAAGTAGGTAGATCAAACGTGCTTTGATCAGACGTTTTATATAGTAGTAGTAAAAACACGTTTCGGTCAGCCTAGACGGAATTTTAAAACTGAGGATAAATTTTAACATTCTTAAATCTTACTTCATTTTTTTTAAGTGTTTGAAATTTATTGTGGGCTTGAAAAACAAATAAATATTTTTCCAAAATATCAAAAAGTGGTGCAATGACTTCTTGTAGATATTTTATAAGGGAACAACCAGGGTAAACTTTTTTCGTATTTCGCGTATTTTTTTAGTAAGATGAGAATTTTTAATTTGAAAAATCGCCGTTATTTTGTCAAGTATTAACATTTTTCAAATTTACCTGCTGTTAAAAAAAATTACCATAATCTTTTTCAAAACATTGTTTACAAATAATGTTTGGCATTTAGTCAAAATATTGTTTTTTTTTAAAATATTTATAGTTTTACGTCTTTATTAAGCAAAAATCATATGGGATGACATAATTTTGTCGAAAAATAAAAATTCCCAATCATGAAAAATACCGAAAATATAATTACTAACCAGAAAATTTCAAAATTTTCAAATTACTGAAAAAAATAGAACTACGAACAATATTTAACACCGAAATTAAAATATTCCAAAAGTACAATACAAAATAATATTTAATTGAAAATTAAATTTTTCTTTTGTTGAAAATAAGTGTATTTATTGAAAATTAATTTATTTTGTTAAAAATTATTCTTTTTTGGTAGAAAATTTTTTTTTTTTTTTTTTCTTTCAAAAATTAATTTTTCTTTGATTGAAAATCAGTGTTTTTATTGAAAATTAATTTTTTTAATTAAAAATTCACCTAAATTTTCTGTAGAAATTTTTTTGGATAGACATTTATTCTTTTTGATAGAAAATTGATTTTTTTTTGCTGAAAATTTATTTTATTTGCTTAAGAACTTATTAATATAACCAAAAATTAAATTGTTCAATCTTTTGTTTAAAATTAATTTTTTTAACTAAAAATTTAACTATTCAGTTTTTCGTTTTCCGTTAGAAATTTATCTTATTTGGTTAAAAACTTATTTCTCTATTTAAAAATTAAACTGTACTATTTTTTGTTGAAAATTTGTCTTTTCTTTTGGTAGCAATATAACCTTTTGGGTTGAAAATTAAACTATACTCGTATAGTTAAAAAATTATTTTTTCGATTAAAAATGCATCATTTTAGTCAAGAGTTTATTTCTTTGGTTGAAAATTTAACAGATTTAGTTGGAAAGTCGTTTTTTTCTTTTTGTCAATGAATTTTTTAATAAAAATGTAGCTATTTCATTTTTGCTATAAAATTGTTTTTTTTTTCCAGTTAAAAATTCACTTATTTTGTTGAAAATTCGTATTTTTCAGTTGAAAATTCAATTATTTTGGTGGAAAATGCAAATTTTTTTTGTTGGTAAATTCAACTTTGTTCAGAAATTCGTCTTTACGACTTGGAAACTCAACATTTTGGATGAGATTTCTTTTTTTATTGATTGAAAAATCTCTCTTGGTTGAAAATTTAACTCTTCTGTTGCAAATGCGTATTTTTTGGTTTAATTTAAAATTTTGTTATTTGAAATTAAAATTTTTTTCAGTGGAAATATCAACTATTACACTTTGTGCTGAAAATTCATTTTTTTAATCAAAGATTCATCAGTTTATTTGAAAATTGAACTATTTTGTAATTTAATTTTTTTTTTCATATAAAAGTTTGGAAATTTTCACTTATAGCAAATTTTCTCTTTTTGTCATTATATTTTCGGTATTTTTCAACATTCCGAATTTTGTATTTTCAGCCAAAATGATATCATTTCGATGAAGAATTTTGAAAAGTATTAAATTTTTTTCATAATTAAGGGCAAATTTGCAAAAATTGCGTTATTATTTCGTGATTTTCTGAAAAATTGTGGATAACGGAATTATAAGTTTTTTAAATTTAAAGTGCTGTCACGTAAAAATATTAATATACTATTATTTAAATACTATTATTTAAAAAAATCTAAGGTTAATTTGTTCATAGTTCACCTAAACAGTCAAGTAGCCCTGAGTTCATTCAACACATTTTTTTTGGTAAAAATCAAAAATGCTTTTCTCTAATTTTGCCTCCAAAAACAATATTTTTTGGTCCAAACCATTTTTTGGTCATTGGTCATAATAGTAAAATATAATTGGAAATTATAAGGAACAGACCCCTCATCAGATTATCTTTTATATTTCGCAGAATTTAGACAGAAAAACGAGACAATATTCGAAACGAGACGAGATTCGAGACAAGACGAGACAAGAAGAGGCTAGATTCGAGAAAACGCGAGACAACATTTGAGACAGTAAGAGGCAAAATTTGAGACATTACGAGGCAACATTTGCGACGAGACAAAATATTATTATCAGTATTATTTATTAAAAATTTATTATAGTATTATAAAAATTAGGCTTCTTGATATATTATCTATTTTCCAGTACAGTAATCTTAGTTTAAATGAGATTCTAAAGAGATTTAAAAAGGTTTCATGCTACTTTGTAGATTTTTCAAAGGCGACTAAAGCTTTATGTCTACGCTGCAGCTGCATCATGATTTATGAATGGCGCAGGGGCAAAAAAAGATTGCATTTTGGACCCTTTAAATGCGTAATTAATGACCTGAGTGAGGAAGATTTTCGCCACTTTTCCATCCGTCTTCGCGATCCATACAAAAGTTCGGTTAGAATACCGCTTATCGCACTTCTTTCTACCGGGCGGAGGTCAACTGGCACCGGAAGTGTGAACTCTGCGCGATTTGTCGTCCTGTGCGAATTTTCCGGATGGTAAAAAGTATTCCTCGTAGAAAAAAGTGCCTTCTTGTAATCTCGTCTTCCTTCTTGATTTGAAGAGCTACTAAAAGTGGAATTCAATTCCTCAGACACACGTGGGTATCAGGCCTATGATTCACCACTCTTTTGACAATACTTGAAACGAGACAAGATTCGAGACGAGACAAGATAAAATTCGAGACAAGGCGATTAAGTATTCGAGACGAGACAATATTCGAGACGGGCGAGACAATATTCGAGACGGGGCTAGACAATATTCGAGAATAGACGACAAAATATTAATAATAATAGTAATTTTCTACGAAACAGTTTAATTTCCAACCCAAGAATGTGAATTTGCAACAAAATATTTAATTTTCTACCAAAACAAAATTTTAGGTCGAGAAAGAAAAAAATTTTTGATGAAATTTTGAAATTTTTCATCCAAAAAGACAAATTTTCAACCAAATTGTTGAATTTTGAACAAGATAATTTACCTTTAAGTTTTATGAATTTCACCAAATACTTTTCATTTTTCTCAAATTCCTCTAAATTCATTAGAATTCACAGGTGCTTCATATGCGAAAAAGTTTAAGAGAAGAGAAAAATATCAGAAAAAATCGCAACTGTCAAGCATTATTATAAAAGAAGATAGTTATAAACAATAGTAAATCGTTTAAACAATTACGTTTGTTAACCTACATTATTTATTATCTTACTCTAATTGCAAAGTGGACAAGAAGTGAAATTTTTCAGAAAAAAAACTGCAACTTTTTAGCATTACTCCAAAGAGAATATTATTATAAATGATAATAAATTATTTAAACAATCTTTTTTGTTGAATTTGTTCGATTATTGCCTCGATTTAAATATAAGATTTAAATAAGCAAATAAGCTAGAAATTTTGAAAAAATGCGGCTTTCTAACTCTATTCTAAGAGAAAATTGCAAAAATAATAATAAATTGTTTGAAAAATTTATGTAAAAATCTAATTGTCTGCATAAAGTAGTATTTCATGATAAGAAACTATTTGTATTTAAAGAACTGCAAAATATTTAATTAGCTAGTTTGAGGAATGGATATAATGTTAGTCCAAATTTTATTTGATTAATGTTTCCTTCATATTTTTTTCATTTCTAAAATTTTTCAATTAAATATATGAATTTTCCGAAAACAACAAAAAATTTCATTCAAAATCGAATTAGCTGAATGTTCATCAAGGAGAATTAATTTTCAATTTAAAAGACAAATTTTCTACAAA
This sequence comes from Andricus grossulariae, assembly GCA_011634705.1. Taxonomy (NCBI): domain Eukaryota; kingdom Metazoa; phylum Arthropoda; class Insecta; order Hymenoptera; family Cynipidae; genus Andricus; species Andricus grossulariae. The sequence goes on along the minus strand of JAABKJ010007545.1, from coordinate 240,362,612 downwards.
ACAGTTTAATTTTCAAACCGAAAATGTGAATTTGCAACCAAATATTTAATTTCCAACCGAAACAGAATTTTGAGTAAAAAAGGAAACATTTTTTGATAAACTTTTGGAATTTTTAATCCAAAAACACAAATTTTCAAAGAATTTGTTGAATTTTCAACAAAATAATTCAATTTTAAATCAAAGAATAACATTTTCAAATAAAGAAGATGAATTCTTAACCAAAAATTTAATAGTAGACTTTTCAACCGAACAGAGTGAACTTTTAATCAAAAAAGGTTTAATTTTCTTACTGGGTTCTATTTTTTCAATTCGCATCAAAGTGGAAAACTGAAAAAAGTGGAAAAATTGTTAAGTCTGCGATAAATTAGTCAAATTTTCAATAATTTATAGTTTGAATAATAACATGTTTAATAAAGATTGAAGTTCACTTTTAATACTTAAAACATTTTCTGACACTATGTTAACACTATATTTTATTTTTTGACAATATTTAAACTTTTTTTAATCTCTTTCTATAGTTATTCCTTCGAATGCTTCTAAAGATTTGTGTCAACACGATACAAGATTCAGCACGAGACAAGACAAAATTCGAGACAAGACGATACAGTATTCGAGACTGGTCGAGACAGTATTCGAGAAGATACGAGATAATATTCAAGACGAGGCGAGACAATATTCGAGACGGGCAAAACAATATTCGAAACGAGACGAGATTCGAGACAAGACAAGGCAAGATTAGAGACAAGGCAAGACAAAATTTAAGACCATACGAGGCAAGATTTGAGACAAGACAAAACGATATTTGAGACGACATTCGAGACAAAATTTGAAAGGAAGGGGGAGATTTGAACGACTTAATACAATATGAAACCCTTTTTGGTAGGCGCATAATTTAGGTATTTTTTTAAGATAAAGTCTCTATAATCAGTTTGTTAATTTAAAAAATCACTTAAGTTATTTCTTCCAATAAATTAAAACAGAAACTCCGAAGATTTATGATTTTGATTGAATCTTTGTGGAATTTCTTTGAATTCTTTTGAATTCCTTTGAATTCTTCTGAATTCCTTGGAATTCTTTCGAATTCTTTTGAATTCCTTTGAATTCTTTTAAATTCCTCTGAATTCTTTTGAATTCTTTTGAATTCGTTTGAATTCTTTTGAATCCACACTGAATTCTTTGAAATTCCCTCGAAATCCACTGAATTCAACGGATATTATTTTTAATTTTTTGAAATTCCCTCAAAACTTTAAAAAATTTTTATCAAATGTTTAATTTCCTTGATTCCTCTAAATTCGTTCTAATTTTACTGAAATCGGGCACATTTTTTTTTTCAATTCACTCAATTTTTTTAACCTACCTTCAATTTTTATGAATATCGTCGAATTTTTATCATTTTCTTTAAACTCTTCTGAATTCACTCGAATTTTATTTAATTTAACAAAATTTATTTGATTATATTCTTTCGATTTCTTATTCATTTCATCAAAGGCTATTGAATTCATTTGGAATTCATTCTTAATTCTTCCGAATTTATCCTCCATTGATTCTTTTTTAATTCTTTTAGATTCTTTTGATTCTTTTACTTTGGCTGAATTCTTTTAAATTCACTAAAATTCTTATAAATTCACTTAATTTTACTCAATCAAATAAGACATTGATTGTTTTTTAAATTTAATCCGAAATCTCAAGATCTTATCAAATTCTGTTGAATTCCCTCAAATTTTTCAATATTTACCTTCAATTTTTATGAAATACTTTTCATTTCTCTCAAATTTCTCTAAATTCACTTGAATTTACGGATACTTTATATGCATAGGGGAAACGCATATAGCGCATAATTATGAATTAGGAGCACAATGAGAGAAAAAAATAGTCGAGACGGGACGAGACAATATTCGATACGAGGCGAGATTCGAGACAAGACGAGGCAAGGCGAGGCAAGATTCGAGACAAGGCGAGACAAGACGTGGATTATCCACTGCAGGTTGCCATATCCACTTTAGGGAGGTTTCCCCTCCATTAGAAAATACGTCTACCTTCAAACTTAAAACTTTGAACAATTTTTGTTTATTCTCCAGCCTCCAGAGAAGGAATAATTCAATCCTTTACGATACAATTTGCAAGTGCTCAGGATACATATTTCATGAAGGAGGGAATCATAAATTTACTGAATTTACATTTTCGATGGAACTTTTGGACTCGTTTTCTTCGCATTTCCTAAACTCTTTATTCCCTATCTGACCATTTTCAAGAATTTTCAGCTCAAGTCTCATTTCGAGGCAATGTTATGAAACTTTCGAGAAACTTTTCACATTTCAATTATAATTTTATAGTATTCGCAGATATTTAAAGTCTCTTCTGTATGCATAAGATTAGCCCTGTAATAGAGTGGCCAATATAAAATCAAATTTTTATTTTTAAAAACGCGTGGGGAAAATATTATTCCGATTTATGAAAAAAAATCTTTTTTTATAAATTAAAAATGGTGAATTTCTGAAAAAAGATCTTTTGCCTTCATTGACTTTTAGAAATTTTTTTGATGGTAATTACAATAAATAGAAAAATAGAGGAAATATCTGTAAAAAATATGACTTTTCAAACCGAGAAGACGAGTTTTCAACGAAAAAGGTGAATTTTCAACCAAGAAAGTATTTTCATTCAAGTTGGAAAATAATTCAACAAAATTTTGGAATTTTCAAGTAAAAAAAGGGGAATTTTCTAGAAAACAGTTATTTTTTTACTTCGGAAATATGAATTTTCAACAAAAAAGTAAATTTTAAACCAAATAGTGAAATTTTCAACCAAAAAAAGATAAATTATAAAGTAAAAATATAGTAGTCTTTTCAACCAAAAATGGTTGGATTTTTAACTAAAGAGTAGAAACTTTATTGAAAAATTATGACGTTTTAAACAAAAAGGCCAATTTTCAAAAAAAGAGTTGAATTTTCAACAAAGCAAGATTTTTTTACGTTAGAAAAAAAATTCAACCAAATTGTTGAATTTTCAAGCCAAGAAAACGAATTTTCTACCAAACACTTGAATTTTTAATCTCAAATTAGTAGTTGTCAACAAAAAAGTTAATTTTCAACCAAAAAGATCAAGTTTTAACCAAAAATAGTTGCATTTTTAACCAAAGAGAGAAAATTTCAAAGAAAATATATAACTTTTTAAACCAAAAATACAAATTTTGAACAAAAGAGTTGAATTTTCAGCCAAGCAAGATTTTTCACTTCAGTTAGAAAAATAAATTTAACCAAATTCTTGAATTTTCAAGTCGAAAAAATAAGTTTTTTACAGAACATTAAATTTAAAATCTGGAAATGTAAATTTTCAAGATAAATTTTTTTAACAGAAAGAAAAATTTTCAACAAAAGAGTTAAATTTTCAACCAAGGAAGATTTTTGAGTCCAATTAGGAAAAACATTAACCAAATTGTTGAATTTTCAATCCTAAAAAGCGAATTTTTTACCAAACAGTTGAATTTTTGACCCAGAAATATGAATTTTCAACAAAAAGGTACATTTTTAATCGAATAATAGAATTTTCAACCAAAAAAAAAGGATTCTGAACCACAAAAAAAAACTGATTTCTAGCCAAAAAAAGGAACTTTCTACGAAAAGATATGACCTTTTGAACCAAAAATACGAATTTACAACAAATAGTTAAATTTTTCACCAAGCTATAATTTTGAATGAAACTCGAAAAAAAATCAATTTAATTGTTAAATTTTCAAGTCAAAAAGCGAATTTTCGAAAAAGCAGTGGATTTTTCAATTAGAAAATATGAATTGCCAACAATAAAATACGCTTTAAACAAAATAGTGGAATTTTCACAAAAAAAAAGAAAATGAATTCTAAACCAAAAATATAATAGTCTTTTCAATTAAAAAGAATTACCTTTTTACAAAAAATAGTTGGACTATTAACCAAAGAGATGAAATTTCAAGCAAACAAGATTTTTCGTTTTAGTTAAAAATATATATAAATTGGCAACAAAAAATTTCATTTTCAATCAAAAAAGATGAATTTTTAAGCAAAAATATTTAAATTGTTAACCAAGCAGTTGCATCTTCAAACCGGGAATATGAATTGGTAACAAAAAAGTTAATTTTCAACCAAATAGTAGAATTTCCAACCAAAAAAGGTGAATTCTGAAACGAAACAGATGAATTCTGAATCAAAAATATAGTCATAAATCGTAAATATAGTCTTTTCAACCGAAAAGAATTAACTTTTAACCAAATATAGCTGGATTTTTAAGCAAAGAGATAAAATTTTTATGAAAACAAGAGTTTATAAATCAAAAAGTCGAATTTTCTACAGAACAATTAAATTTTTAATCTGGGAATTTAAATTGTCAAGATAAATTTGATTGAACAGAAAGAATAATTTTCAACAAAAGAGTTGAATTTTCAACTGAGGTAGATTTTTGAGTCCAGTTAGAAAAAAAATTAACCAAATTGTTGAATTTTCAATCCGAAAAAGCGAATTTTATCACCAAACAGTTGCATTTCTGACCCAAGAATATGAATTTTCAACAAAAATGTAAATTTCCAATCAAATAGTAGAATTTTCAACCAAAAAAGATAGGTTCTCAACCACAAAAAAAGATTGATTTCTGACCAAACAGAGAAACTTTCTGCGAAAAGATATAAATTTTTAAAACAAAAATAAGAATTTTAAATAAACAGTAACATTTTCCACCGAGCTCAATTTTGGACGGAAATTAGAAAAAAAATTAAATTAAATTGTTGAACTTTCGAGCAAAAAAGCGAATTTTTGAAAAAACAGTTGATTTTTCTATTCGGGAATATGAATTTTCTACAAAAAAGTATATTTTTCACGAAAAAGTGGAATTTTCAAAAAAAAAAAAGAAAGAATTTTCATCCAAAAATATAATATTCTTTTCAATCAAAAAGAATTAACTTTTAACCAAAAATAGTTGGATTTTTAAGCAAAGAGAGAAAAATTCCATGAAAACAAGAGTTTTGAAAACAAAAAGACGAATTTTTAACAAAAGAGATGAATTTTCAATGTAGCAAAATTTTTTGCTCACTTTAAAAATAAAATTTCAACCATATTATTGAATTTTCAAGTCAAAACAAGAATGTTCTACCAAACAGTTGTATTTTCAACCTGGGAATATAAATTGTTGACAAAAAAAAATAATTTTCAACCAAAACAGATATATTCTCAACCAAAAATATAATTTTTAACAAAGAAAAATTTTTCAGTCCATAAAGAAAAAAAATTGAACCAAATTTTTTAATTTTTCAGCCAAAAAACGAATTTTAAACAAAAAAATCGAATTTACAGCCAAAAAGGATGAATTTTTAAGAAAATTGTTGGATATCCAACAAAATAATAAAATGTATACCAAACAATAAAATTTTTAACCCAAAAAAGATAAATTCTCAACCAAAGATATAATGGTACTTTTCACTTCCGAAATCTACTTTTTTTATCGAATAATATCTTCTGATTTTTTGAAAACATGCACATAACATGTTTTTTGGGTTGAGGGAAATGCACATTTTTTTGGAAAAAGTTGAATATCCCAAATCTGAAATTTCTTCATCTTGAACCAAAGTAACAGTTTATTGTTTTGCTTTCATGTAAAATAAACTTTTTTTGTGGCGTTTCGAACATTTCAAAATAGCAAAAAAATAAAAAATTCGTAAATCACCATCATAAATTCTTCAGAAAAAAACAGAATGATATATGTTTCTTTGGTTCCAGCTGAAGAAATTCGATGTTCAAAATATTCAACTTTTCCTAAAATGTGCGTGTTTTACTCAATCAAAAAAAAAGAATAAAAATTTTCTTCTACATTTTCAAAAAATGCTAAGTGAAGCGAAAAACTTTATTTTGAATTTATGATTTCAAATAAGTATTCACTAATAATAACTGTGAATTTAAAAATAATTTCAAAATACAATCAGAAAAAAGTTTAAAGCTGAGCTTTCCAAGAAATTTCATACAATTTTTTTTAAAAGAAAAGTCATTAAGTTTTGAGAAATACTTCAACTACGTAAATTCAAATAAAGATTTTTAGAAATAAAAAAAATTAATTTCCAGCTTGGACTATTCGTTTTTTTCGTAAAAATTAATTTTTTTGTAATAAAAATTTAACCATCCCAATTAATGATTAATCATTTTAGTTGACAATTGATTCCTACTATTATATTTTATGTTGAAAATTCATCTTTTTTCGTTAACAAATTTACTGCTTGATTTATCATTTAATTATTCTGTTCAACATTAAAATTTTTTGTAGAAAAATTGTCTTTTCAACTTTTGAAACTAAATCTTTTTTAGCGTTTAATATTCTTAATTTTTGTAGAAAATTAACTTCACGAATGAAAATTTAACAATTCCAATTTAAATATTTTCACATTTTTTGGTTGAAAATTTTATTGTTTGGTATAAATTTTATTATTTTGTTGGATACTCAACAATGTTTTTATAAAGTTATCCTTTTTGGCTGTAAATTCGATTGTTTTGTTAACAATTCGTTTTTTTTGTCCAAAAAATTTTAAAATTTTGTTGAATTTTTTTTCTCACTGGACTGAAAAATCTTTGTTTGTTGAAAATTCAGCTTTTTTTCAAACTTTGTCCATTTTGTTTAAAATATTTTTGAATATTATTATATATTATTAAAATCTGGAAATGTAAATTTTCAAGATAAATTATCCAATATAATATAATATAATAATTCAATTCAATTTGAATTCTTGTTCAAACTCTTTGGTTGAAAATCCAACTTCTTTTCCCTGAAAATTAATCCTTTTTGGTTGAAAAGTCATTTAAAAATTACCTTTATTTGTTGAGAATGAACTATATTATTGAAGATTGAAGAAAAATTAATATTTTGATTGAAACTTCCTCACTTTGATAATGTAACTATTTTTTTCGAATCCATTTTTTTTTGTTAAAAGTTAATCGTTTAAAATTCAAACTCTTTGGTTGAAAATCCAACTTCTTTTCCCTGAAAATTAATCCTTTTTGGTTGAAAAGTCAACTATTATATTTTTGGTTAAGAATTCATTTTTAATTGAAAATTGTTGATTTCAGTTGAAAACTCATCTCTTTGGTTAAAAATTGAACTATTTTCTTAAAAAATCACTTCTCTCGTAGCTAACAAATTTCTTAATTGAAAACTTAACTATTTCAGTTGAAGATTCATAATTTTTATTGAAAATTCATCTCTCTGGTAGAAATCAAATATATTTGGTTCACGATTAATTTTTTAATCGAATAAAAAATCAGAAATCTCTATGAATTGTGAGATCAAATTGATCAACTGGCATTCATTGTTGTGATAAAGAATCTAGCATAAATTGCAGCATTTTTTCTTTTGATTTTTTATTTATTTATTTTTTTTTTTAAGAAAAGAGTGAAAGAGACGTTAAAGGGGGCATTTTTCAATGAAAGTAAGAATTTTGTTGTCAGAATTCCTCTTTTCCAAGGAAAAGTCGTGCTCGTTACTTTGTTAAATTGATCCTTTGCGAAGTACAGGTCACTCGTAAAAGGGAAACGTTCCTTGGTGAGAATTCTCAAAGTCTGTCGGACGTAAACTAGCATCTTTGACATTATTGCAATTTTCTGAATCGGACGAACGCAGAATTCGAATGAGATCCTCCATTTTTTATTTTTTTTTGTACTTCGAAATTTTCTAGAGAAAAATGAAAAGTTCATTAAAAAATTCCCTATTGAGTCATCAGATTTTCCTTAGCAATAATAGGTCATACCCTATTTGACTTCAAACTCATTCCCTTATTATAAAATTCAACTATTTGATTAAAAATTGAATTTTTTTGTTAAGAATTCAAATATTTGGTTAAAAGGTCATCTTTTGTGGATGAAAATTAATCTCTTTTTTTGCGAATAAATGTATTTCTTGAAAATATACTTTTTTATTGAAAATGAACTTACTTTGGTTGAAAATTCAAATTTTCGGATTCAAAGTTCACATTTTTTATACAAAAATCGTCCTTTTGGTTTGCAAATTCAACTATTTAGTTAAAAATATAACAGTTTTTGGTTGACAAATCTTCTTTGTTTATGAACTTGAACATTTTTCTGAAAATTAAACTATATTCTTAAAATTTAATTTGTTTCAAACTTTAATTATTTTGTTGAAAATTCAGATATTTCATTCAAACGTCACGTGTTTTAGTTGAAACATAATATTAAATTGTTGAAAATGATTTTGTTCATTCAAAATGAACATTTTCGATGAAAATAAAATTCTTTGTTGAAAATGAACTTTTTTGTTTATAATGAACTTTTTTGTTGAAAATTCAAAGGTTTTGCTAAAAGTTCGTCTTTTGGTCTTGAAAATTCAACTATTTGATTGAAAATGTAACTTTTTTTGGTTATGAACTTGAAAATTTTGTTGAAAGTCATTCAACTATATTGTTCAAAATTTAATTATTTTCTTGAACATAAAACTATTTGGTTCAAAAAGTCATCTTTCATGGTTAAAAATTCATCTTCAATTGTTGAAAATGAACCTTTTGGTTGTAATTTTATTTATTTCATTCAAAATTTACTTATTTTGATGAAAATTCAACTGTTTGCTTAAAAGGTCATCTTTCGTGGTTTGAAAATTACCCTTATTTGTTGAGAATGAACTATATTATTGAAAATGAGCATTCTTGTTAAAAATTTACTTTTTTCTTTAAAATCAACTTTTTTGTTGAAAATGAACTTTTTTGTTAAAAATAAAGTTTTTTGTTGAAAATGAACTTTTTTGTTGAAAATAAACTTTTTTGTTAGAAATTACCTTTTTTGTTGAAATTTCATTCAAAATTTAATTATTTTGTTGAAAATTCAACTGTTTGGTCAAAAGGTCATCTTTCGTGGTTTAAAAATTACCTTTATTTGTTGAGAATGAACTGTATTATTGAAGATGAACTTTCTTTTTAAAAATCTACTTGAATATCAGAAACAAAGAAACACTAACCCAGATAATAGAAATCAAACCCAAACAAAATTTCAGACCTTCTCTAAAGGAAAAGACTTGAAGAGTAGAAATATTGACGAAGCCCAAAAAAGGAAAATGGAAAAAGATAAAGGGCGGAAAACATGAAGAGAGAAATTCATACTGTGAATATCAGAAACAAAGAAACACTAACCCAGATAATAGAAATCAAACCCAAACAAAATTTCAGACCTTCTCTAAAGGGAAAAGCTTGAAGAGTAGAAATAATTATGGAGTCGAGAAAGAAAAAAGTGAAAATAGGAAAAGAAAAAAGGTGGAAAGGATTAGGAGAGAAATGCATGTTGTGAAGACCAGAAACAAAGAAACACGGAGATAATAAAAACCAAACCAAAACAAAATTTCAAACCTTCTCCAAAGGGAAAGGCTTGAAGAGTAGAAATATTGACGAAGCCGAAAAAGAGAAAAGTGAAAATGGAAATAGAAAAAGGGTGGAAAAGATACAGAGAGAAATGCATGTTCTGAATATCAGAAACAAAGAAGCACTTACCCAGATCATAAAAATCAAACCCCAAAAAAATGTCAGACCTTCTATAAAGGGAAAAGCTTGAAGAGTAGAAATAATTACGGAATCGAGAAAGGAAAAAGTGAAGATGGAAAAAAAAGGTGGAAAGGATTAGGAGAGAATTGCATGTAGAGAATATCAGAAACAAAGAAACACCCACATAATAAAAACCAAATGAAAACAAAATTTCAAACCTTCTCTAAAGGGAAAAGATTAAAGAGCATAAATAATGACGGAGTCGAGAAACGAAAAATGGAAAAAGAAGAAAGTTGAAAAAGATACAGAGAGAAATGCATACTGTGAATATTAAATACAAATAACTACTTACCCGGATCATAGAAATCAAACCCAAACAAAATTTTCAGACCTTCTCTGAAGGAAAAAGCTTGAAGAGTAGAAATAATTACGGAGTCGAGAAAGGATAAAGTGAAAATTGAAAAAAACGGTGGAAAGGATTAGGAGAGAAATCTATGTTGAGAATATCAGGAACAAAGAAACATCCAGATAATAAAAACCAAAACATAATTTCAGACTTTCTCTGAAGGAAAAAGCTTGAAGAGTAGAAATATTGACGAAGCCGAAATAGAGAAAAGTGAACATGGAAACAGAAAAAGGATGGAAAAGATACAGAGCGAGGTACACGTTGTGAATATCAGAATCAAAGAAGCATTTACGCAGATCATAGAAATCAAACCCAAACAAAATTTCAGACCTTCTCTAAAGGAAAAAGCTTAAAGATCATAAATAATGACGGAGTTGAGAAAGGGAAAAGGGAAAAAGGTAAAAGGTGGACAGGATTAAGAGAGAATTGCATGTAGAGAATATCAGAAACAAAGAAACATCCACATAAAAAAAACCAAATGAAAACAAAATTTCAAACCTTCTCTAAAGGGAAAAGATTAAAGAGCATAAATAGTAACGGAGTCGAGAAACGGAAAAGGGAAAATGGAAAAAGAAAAGGTGTGGAAAAGATACAGAGAAAAATGCATACTGTGATTAACAGAAACAAAGAAGCACTTACGCAGATCATAGAAATCAAACCCAAACATATTTTCAGACCTTCTCTGAAAGAAAAAGCTTGAAGAGCATAAATAATGACGGAGTCGAGAAGGGAAAAAGGGACAAAGAAAAAATGTGGAGAAAATAATGAGAAAAATTCATACTGTGAATATCAGTAACAAAGAAGCACTTACGCAGATCATAGAAATCAAACCTAAACAAAATTTTAGACCTTCTCTAAAGGGAAAAGCTTAAAGAGCATAAATAATGACGAAGTCGAGAAACGGAAACGGGAAAATGGGAAAAGAAGAAAGCTGAAAAAGATACAGAGAGAAATGCATACTGTGAATATTAAATACAAATAACCACTTACCCGGGTCATAGAAATCAAACACAAACTAATTTTAAGACCTTCTCTGAAGGAAAAAGCTTGAAGAGTAGAAATAATTACAGAGTCGAGAAAGGAAAAAGTGAAAACGGTAAAAGAAAAACGACGGAAATATTAAGAGAAGAATGCATGTTGTGAATGTCAGAAGCAAAGAAACACCCAGATAATAAAAGCCAAACGAAAACAAAATTTCAGACCTTCTCTAAAGGAAAAAGATTAAAGAGCATAAATAATGACGGAGTCGAGAAGGGGAAAAGGGATGGAAAAGGAAAATGGAAAAAGAAAAAGGTGAAAAAGATATAGAGAGAAATGCATACTGTGAATATTAAAAATAAATAAGCACTTACCCAGATCATAAAAATCAAACCCAAAAAAAATTTTAGACCTTCTATAAAGGGAAAAGCTTGAAGAGTAGAAATAATTACGGAGTCGAAAAAGGAAAAAGTGAAAATGAAAAAAAAGGTGGAAATGATTAAGGGAGAAATGTATGTTGAGAATATCAGGAACAAAGAAACACCCAGATAATAAAAACCAAACCAAAACAAAATTTCAGACTTTTTCTAAAGGAAAAAACTTGAAGAGGAGAAATATTGACGAAGCCGCAAAAGGGAAAAGTGAAAATGGAAAAACAAAAAGGGTGGAAAAGATACAGAGAGAAATTCATGTTGTGTATATCAGAAACAAAGAAGCACTCACTCAGATCACAGAAATCAAACACAAGCAAAATTTCAGAGCTTCTCTAAAGGAAAAAGCTTTAAGAGTAGAAATATTGACGAAGTTGAAAAAATGAAAAGTGAAAATGGAAAAAGAAAAAGGGTGCAAAAGATAGAGAGAGGGAAATGCATGTTGTCAAATCCAAACAAAATTTCTTACATTCTTGCAAATTCTAGCAGTACTATGGATACGGAAATATATATCTGTTACGGCCAATGATCGAAATCTTATATTAAATCTAAAATCTTTGTCACTTTGCAGTTGCAAGGAAAATACTTCCCTGATTATTAAATTCAATTTTCAACCCTGGCAGAGGACAGAAACATGTACATTTTTAAGAAAAACACATTTTATTGAACAAATCCTCAAAAAAAGTAATATTTCTGAACAGTAAAAAAATGTCTGTATTTTTAGTTGTTCTGATTTTTTTCTTTCATTGAGAAAAATTCAATACTTCTGCAAATTTAAGTTAGCCAGGAAATTTGAATGTTATTTAAATACAAAATTGTAACTTTCTTATAAGTCCGGAAGAATACAGAAACAATTTTCTGGTTTGTTAGTGGCTTTTATCGAGAAAATTTTCTGAAGTATTCCTCCCATACCATTTTAGGTTGCATTGCATTGGTTTATTATAAATATTAAATTCTGAGGGACAGAACAAATTGTTAATAAAAAATTGTGTTAATTATACACTTTTTAAATAAAAAAGGCCAGTTTTTAGTTTTATTTTGGTCTCAAAGAAAAGCTTAGGTATTGCAAAAGATTGCATGGGATTGCATGAGATTGCAAAAAAGGTATAACCAGGTTTCCGGAGTAATTATCCCCTCGGGTTTGTCCAAATGTTGTCCTCAGATTCTTTTTTATTTTAATTTTTTTTTAATTTCTAAGAATTTGGAAGTTACATTTGAATATTGGACCTAAAATAAGCAATTATATTGTTATTCGTTATGAATGTAATATCCTTAATTGAAAAAATGAAGCTACTTAATATTGAGTTAAAGGTAAAATAACAATAATGAAATAATTGGAATAAGAAATTGAATTATGAAGGATTTTGAGTAAAGTGCTTTCATCCTATCAGCTCGAGACAACGTCTTGAGGCAAACTCGATTAGGCGGCTGACTAAATTTCATTGAAACCGCCCCCATTGTTAAGTGCTGTTCCTTCGTCGACGATCCCTGACGATCTCGTCTCAGTGGATTATCAGGCTGTTTGGCACGAGAGGTGGAGTTGGTTTGGCACTTCATAGGCACCGCACCGTCTTTTCATCGACGAGAGACGACTATACCTTTACAGTTTACCTCTTCTCTTCTTGTCAAGGTCTCTTCTTCACCATCTTACGATTTTCTCGATTTTCCCGAGAAAGCACGATAAGCCAAGATCGATTGCTTCCCTGTCCAAGCGCCAATTCAAGCGGCCAAAAAACATCTGTGATAAGTACCTTTTCATCCTTTCAGGTCTCGGACTCACGTTAGAGATCAAAAATAGTGTAAATACAGTGAAACCTGGATTTAGCTCCACTGGATTTTGCCCTTCCGAGAATTGATGCCGCGCAGTGAGGATACGTAAGAGGCATTTGCGGGGGATGTGCGCTGTGCACTCGGGCGTGACAAAATAGAGAGAGAGCGAGAGAAACAGAAGAGAGATGAAACAGGAGAGAGACAAAATAGTTCCGAGTCTCTGGATTTAACGTCAAGGTCAGCCCCAAAACCGGCGCTAAATCCAGTGCTTATTTAAAATGTTTTTCTTTAGTCTATAAATTATAAAAATTCCTATTTATTTATCGCAGGCTTCACATTCTTTCCACTTTTTCTTATTTGTTAACTTGAATGCGAACTTAATTAATAGAACCTGATAAGATAATCCAACTATTTTTGGTTTAAAGTTCATTCTTCTCGGTTGAAAAGTCTACTATTAAATTTTCCGTTAAGATTTCATATTTTTTATTTCATTATTTGGTTCAAAATTGAATTACTGTTTTGAAAATTCAATAATTTTGTTGAAGTCATACTTCTTGGTTGAAAATTCAACAGTTTAATTGAAATTTGCTTTCTTTCTTGAATACATTTTTTTTTAAATTGAAAATTCAACTATTTTATTGAACATTGAACTATTTTGATGAACATTCATCTTTTTGGTTCGATTTTTTTTTGTAGAAATTTAATCTTTTTCAGTTAAAAGTGCAACTTTCTGGTTAAGAATTCATTTTTTCGGTTGAAAATTTAACTGGGTAAATTTGATTAAAAATTAATTCTTTTGTGGAAAATTAATAATTTCGGTTTCAAAATTCAACTGTATAGCGGAAAATTTGTCTTTTTGACTCTAAAATATGACTGTTTTCTAGAAAATTATATTTTTTTTATTGAAAATCAACTTTTTTTAATCAAAATGCAACTGTTCTATTTTTGGTTAATAATTCAATTATTTCGTTGAGAATTGATGTAATTTGTTGAAAATTCGTCTATTTCGGTAGAAAATCTATCTTCTTGGTGGAAAATTCTACTATCTGGTTGAAAATTTATACATTTCGTTGAAAATTTATTTTTTGGCTTCAAAATTCAACAAATTGATTGAAGTTTTCTTTATATCTTGACTAAAACCTTTTGTGGAAAATTTAAGAATTTTGTTTAAAATTTGTTTATTTTTGTTGAAAACTCATTTTTTTCTGAAAATTTAAATATTCCATTAGTTTAATTTATCTTTTTTGTAAAAAATTTATGTTTTTTGTTGAAAAATCGTCTTTTTTGTTAGAAAATAATTTTTTTTGTGTTAAAAAAGTAACTTTCTGGTTGAGAATGAAGCTGTTTTTGTTGACAATTATTTTTCTTAATTCGTTTTTTTTGTAAAGTCAGCTGTTTTTTTATTGTTTTATTTTAAACAATAATATTTTTTGCTTGAAATATCAGCTATTACATTTTTTGTTAAAAATTTATCTTTTAGGTTCAAAATTAAACTCCCTGGTTGAAAGCTTAATTACTTTCTTAAAATTCATTTTTTTTAAGTGAAAATTCATCTCTTTGGTTGAAAATTAAACTTCTTCCTTAAAAATTCCTTTTTTTGTTGTTAGCAATTTTTGTTTGACTGAAAATATAAACACTTGTTTGCAAATTCAACTATATTATAGAAAATTCGTCTTTTTGTCTTAAACATTCAGCAGTTTGGTAGAAAATTCAACTATTTGGTAGAAAATTAAACTGTTTTGTAAAAAATTCGTTTGATTAAAAATAGATCCTTTTTATTTTGAAAATGCAACTAGCTGTTTAAAAATTACACACATTACATTACATACATTACATGACCCCTAAATAAATTTCCTAAAAAAATATATTCAGCAAAAATAACGTAAGATAGTGAATATTAGATATGATTATTAATATAGTAGATATTTATTCAAATAAATTTAACACTTTACTCTTGTGTAAAACCTTACTTAAAGCTTTGAAACATTTCTTGAAATTTCAAGCATTAAAAGTTACTAGTTTCAGATTTCAAATTTTTTAGCCGAATTCAAATATTTAATTTTTATCCAAAAATAAACAAATTTTGTAATAAGTAGTTTAATTTTCAATGAAGAGATGAATTTTTAACTAAAATTATGAATCTTCTATCAAAAATGATTTTTCAACAATGAAAATAATTTTAACAAACTACTTAACTTAAGAAAAAAGCTTTGCGTAACTAATGCGCGGCCCCTTGCCCCAACGAGGTGACCTTAGCTTATAAAAAGGATTTCTTAACAATAAAAATAATTTTGACAAAATAATTTGAGAAAAAACTTTGCGTAATTAATGTACGGCCCCTTACCCCAACGAGCTTATAAAAACAACTTAGCTTATAAAAATGAGTTTTCAACAATAAAAATATTGTTAACCAAATACTTAATTTGAGAAAAAAGCATTGCGTAATTAATGCACGGCCCGTTACCTTAATGAGGTGACCTTAGCTTATGAAAAGAATTTTTCAAAAATAAAAAACATTTTAAGAAAATAATTAATTTAAGAAAAAACCTTCGCGTAAATAACGCACGGCCCTTTGTCCAACGAGGTGACCTTAGCTTATAAAAATGATTTTTCAACAATGAAAATAAGTTTTACAAAATAATTTGATATATGAGCTTTGCGTGATGAATGCACGGCCCCTTAATACAACGAGGTGACCTTAGCTTATAAACATTATTTTTCAACAATAAAAATAATATTACCAAAATAATTTGAGAAAAAAGCTTTGCGTAACTAATGCACGGCCCGTTACCTCAACGAGGTGACCTTAGCTTATGAAAAGAATTTTTCAACAATAAAAAAAATTTAAAGAAAATAATTAATTTAAGAAAAAATCTTTGCGTAAATAACGCTCGGCCCCTTACTCCAACGAGGTGACCTTAGCTTATAAAAATGATTTTTCAACAATAAAAATAATTTTAACAAAATAATTTGATATATAAGCTTTGCGTAATGAATGCATGGCCCCTTACCCCAACGAGGTGGGCTCAGCTTATAACAATGATTTTTTAATAATAAAAATTATTTCAAAAAAATAATTTGAGAAAAAAGCTTTGCGTAATTAATGTACGGCCCCTTACCCCGACGAGGTGACCTCAGCTTATAACAATGAATTTTCAATGATAAAAATCATTTTAAAAAAATAATTTGAGAAAAAAGCTTTGCGTTATTACAGTACGGCCCCTTACTCCAACGAGGTGACCTTAGCTTATAAAAATGATTTTAAAACAATAGAAATGATGTTAGCAAAATACTTAATTTGAGGAAAAAGCTTCGCGTAATTAATGCACGGGCCCTTGCCCCATCGAGGTGACCTTAGTTCATAAAAACGATTTTTCCAGGATAAAAATAATTTTAACAAAATAATTTGAGATATAAGCTTTGCGTGATGAATGCACGGCCCCTTACCCCAACGAGGTGACCTCAGCTTATAACAATGATTTTTCAATGATAAAAATAATTTTAACAAACTACTTAATTTGAGAAAAAAGCTTTGCGTAATTATGTACGGCCCCTTACCCCAACGAGGTGACCTCAGCTTATAACAATGATTTTTCAATGATAAAAATAATGTTAACAAAATACTTAATTTGAGAAAAAAGCTTTGCGTAATTAATGCATGGCCCCTTACCCCAACCAGGTGACCTTAGCTTAGGCCTTAGACTAAACATAAAGATTCGACGAATAAGGTTGTGCGGAACTAGTAGAGGGGGAATGAGTTCCGAAGTTCGCGGGGTCCTACAGGCTGGGCCTCTCTGCCTCCGATCGCCCCCGCATAACACAGCAGCCGCATTCGCCGGTCGCGCCGCCGCCAGCCAATTAAATAAATATTCGTTGACATCGCCCTACAAACTGGCCCCCTCGGCGAAACCGGCCGAGAGGTGCTCATTCCCGTCAAACCCTCTCTCCTTAGGCACTGCAGATACTACATATATGTATCGTACAGGCCAGTCGCGGTTTCCGCGCGTATTTATATGCTCATGCTCACGTGTAGGTACCCTTGAGGCGCGTTTAAAATCCACGCGATTTACGGACATCGTACTTCTCATCGTTTTTGGTTTAATTAGCTGGTTGTTCGGAGGATTATATGCTCGAGACATGAGTCCAGGGGTCGTGCTTCGGAATAGCACTCTTTTCTGAAACAAGTTTTTTTAGGGCTGCACGTGATACTTAATTCAGCGAAATCATTACAAACACAAATCACGCTTTATTTATTACTTTTTCTGCTTATGTTGTATCTAGAATTTTTTTCATACGGAGGCATCTCATTTCTTAACTTTTTAATGCAAAATGCGACTAATTAACTTTTTTACATCTTAAGGGTTTCATACCCCCGGGTCTGTCCATCATACCTTTTTCCAAGGAGGGAAAGTTAAGGGAAATCAGAGGAGGGGAAGTAGGGGGAATGAGGGGTAAAGAGGGGAAATGAGGGAGTAGGAGAATTAGGGAAGTAAGGGATATGAGGGTAGGGGAAGTAGGAGAAGTGAGTGTAAGTAAGGAAATGTAGGGGAAATTATTATAAATGAGGGTGAGTAGGGAGGGAAAGTAAGAGACGGGGAATGAAAGCAGCAGAAGAGGAAGAAGTTGGGGAAGGCCTGGCGAAGGATGAAGTGAGGGAACGGCAAGTAGATTTATTGAGAGAAAATGAGGGGGAATCGGGGAGCGAGAGTAGGGGAATTAGGTTTAAGGGGTAATGAGGGTAGGAAAAGTAAATGTGAGTGAGAAGTAGAGAAATGATTAGAAATGAGGATGAATAGGGAGGGGGAAGTGAGGGCTGGGGAAAAAAGTAGGAGAAGGGGAGTGTTAGCTAAGGAAGCGAGGAGAGGGGGAAAGTAGAAGAGGAAGATTTTGGGGAAGGCGTGGCCAATTGTGAAGTGAGGGAAGAGGAATGTAGGGGAAGTAGGGGAATTTTGGGGTAGATGGAGAGTGAAAGTATCAATTTTAATACCATTGGCACTTTCAGAATTGAAATTCAAAACGTAAAAAAAGATTGTCCCATTTTCTAGATCAAATTAAAAAATTAATTAATTCTCATAGAAGCTTTCTAACTAGAAAATGTCAAATTATGATAAAACATTTTTTTAAATTGCAAGCATTAATAATTACTAGTTTCAGATTTTTATATCGAAAACGTTTTAATTCAATTAATTTCAAATTCAGTTATTAAAAAAGTTATTGAAATTTGGGATGACTAGTCAAATATGTTTCATGAGTTTAAAGTATTCAAAACTAATGTTTCTGAAGTTCTGAATGTTCAAATTGCAAAATGATTCCAATTTAATTTAAAAAATGTAATTTGTTCAAATTAATTGAACGTTCCAGTAAAAATATTCATTATTTACAAGTTTCTTCTAAAATTGTATGAACTAATATTTCAGCACTGTTTCTACTTTACAAAGCAATCAATGAAACATTCGTTCTTTTAAATTTTGAACGCCAAAAACTTGAAGTACATTCATAATTTAATGATATGAAATTGAAACCGTTTACGTTTACACATTTTTTAATTAAAAGAGTTTAGGATGAAATCATTTAAATTCAAAGTCAAACAACTTCATTTTCAAAATTTCAAATTTATTCATTTATTTCAACCAAAAAAGTGACTTTTCTACCATAAAAGATACATTTATAATTTGAAAAAAATCCATAAAACAGTAGAATTTACGACGAAAAAAATGACTTTTCAACAAAATAGTTCAATTTTGAACAAAATAATTAAATTTTCAACAAAGTAGTTCAATTTTTGATTAAATTGTCGAATTTTTAGCCTACACAGATAAATTTTCAACCAACTGGTCGAATGTTCAAACAAAAAAGATTAAACTTTAACCAAAAACGGTTGAATTTTCAATGAAATAATTTAATTTTCTAGAAGACCGTGGAATTTTCTAGACGAAAGTTTAATTTTGAACAAAAAAAGATACATTTTTGATTCAAACAGACACATTTTCTGTCTAAATAGACGAATATACCTAAATTATCAAACAAATAGCTAACTTTTGAGCCAGGGAAATGAATTTTCAACTTATATAATGAAATTTTCAACCTATAAGGAAAATATGATTTGTTAACAAAAAAGTTAAGTGTCTATTAAACAGTTACATTTTTTAACAAAAAATAAGAAAATAGTACCGAGAAGATTATTTGTCTACTAACAAAGACGAATATTTAACTGAAAAAAAACAAACAATTTTTAACCAAAATAGTTGAATTTTCAAGCCAATGAGACAAATTTTTAACAAAACAGTTGAATTTTCAACCAAATGATGACATTTGTAACTAAAAATGTAATCGTTAGACGGAAAAAATTTAAAAAAAAAAGAAATAGAAACAAGTCAAAAAAATTACTAACAAGAATATTATATCAGGGTGGCCGCAAAACTTCATTTTCAGAATTTTCTCATTTTTCCCTTACCATTAATATTTATAGACCAGAATCTTAATTTTGTAACACTTTTAACATAAAGAATCTTTTATAAACGGAATAAAACAATTTCACATTAAAATTTTTAATTTTCAAATCCTTAACAATTATTTAAAGTGCATCGTGCAGAAATTTCCTGACTTTTGTAAGATTTTCTTCAAAATCCCTGATTTTTCCCTGACTTTCCCTGACCATAAAATGTCCCTGATGTTTCCTGATTTCCAGGTTTTCCCTATCAGACAGAGAGTCGGATGTTCGACTGTCCGTCCATCGTACTTTTTTCTCGGGGGGAGAATTGATCAAAGGGGTAGTGGGGAAGAGGGGCAATTAGAGGAAGAGGAAAAATTAGAGGGAGGGGAAAGTAATTGGAGGGGAAATTAGAGAGGAGAAGTAGGGGAGGAGTTGGAAATGGGGATTAGGAAGTAGGGGGATTTTGGGCATATCAGGGAGCAAGGGCAAGGAAGGAAGGGAAGTAATGGAGGGTAAGGGAATCAGAAAGAAAGTAGAAGAAGCGGACTGAATTAAGATATGGATGACAATAGAGGAGGGGAGATTGTTAGGAAAAGTAGGGGCGGGGAAGTGAGGGATGGGAAAATAGGTGGAAGCAGAGGACGGAAAATAGAAAGCGTAAATAGAGGAGAGAAAGTATGAGGAGTAGGGGGATATCAGGGAGGAAGGGCAAGTAAGAAAGGTAAATAATACAAGGTGGGGAGTTGGGAAGAAAAGTACTAGAGGCGAAATGGAGTAAGTAGGAGATGAATAATAGTAGGGGAGAGCAGATAGTTTGGGTAAGAAGGAGCGCGAAAGTAAGTTTGGGAAAGTAGGAGGATGCAGGGGATAGAAAATAGTAAGGGTAGGTAAGGGAGAGGAAATAGGGGGAGCAGGGTGATATCAGGGAGGAAGGGCAAGTGAGGGAGGGAAATAATTTAAGGTAGGGGAGTGGGAAGGAAAGTAGGGGAGGAGGACTATGGTAAGTAGAAGATGGATGGTAGTAGGGGAGGGCTGATATTTAGAAGAAGTATGGGGAAAGTGAGATGGGAAAGGATATATTCGGGATCAATCTAATACAATCACTATATGTTTCAAGTGAAATAGGCATGTCGTCTACTTCAAATAACTTTTTTTTCTCAATAATAATCCGTTAACTCCTGTATAAGCTTTAATAAGCACAAACGATCCCTCATTTTTCAGAAACGAGAAAATATCCTATTATTTGGTAGCATCCTCCATTGGATTTCCTATTATCCGAATAATCCTTGACACATATCCCCTGATCCAATTCCATAAACACCTCTCGATTTCGGCACATAATCCGCGAACCTTTCTTTCATCCGCGGAGTATTCCCTCTCCATATGAGAAGTTGTGAGGGGTTGAGGTTTGCGGTGTTGGAGGATCTGATATTCTAATTCATGAGCGACACATTGAAATTCCACGTTCCCAAAACAATGATCGTCCCCAGCGGGCGCGCTGATTTATAGCGTGAGAATTTCTTCGTGGGAAATCGGCGCGCAAAGCTCCCGACCAATAAAAACAATTCCGCACAGCATTGGGCGACGTTGCAGACGCGGGACGCGCGAAGTTAGTAGCCCCCTAATAATCGGGACCAAGCACCAATAAAAAAATGGGTCCAAAGAAAAATTGCACCTTCTATATGACGCGGTGTCTCCTTCTCAAGTATATAGGAACCGGGTATGAGTGTATAATCTATATAGATATACATTATACGGAGAGGAGAAGAAAAAGGTGGGTAGGTAGGTTGGTAGGTAGGTATACTCGGCAAAGTGTCGAGATGTTTTCTGGACGCGGTGGACACGAGAGAGGATACCGAGATGTATCGTTCTGCCGACGGTTAATAAGACGAGACAATGCCCGAGAAGAGGATGCTCGCGCTGCGTAAACGTGTGCAGGTAAATGGCTCCTTCATGCGTGAGCGTTTTTCTGCATGTGCGAAATGTGTACGTACGAGCGAAGGACGAGCTCGCGGACGGGGTTATGCGAGCGTGTGGGAAGGCACGGGCGTTCATATGTTTATTAGCCGGACCCGCGCATAAATAACGCGGCCATAAGGTATAAGAAGGAGAAGAAAGGGTGAAAGGAAAGGATCGGCGGTGGTGGCGACGGCGGCAAGGCAAGGAGGAGACGAAGGGGGTTTCGTATACGGTTTGGAGATCGGCCGAGTAAATTGTCACACGCTCTCTCTGTTTCGAGGGAACGAGGAATTGGGGAAGAGTTCGCGGAGGAGAAGGTGACAGAGAATGAAGGAAGAGGATGAGGAGGATGAGGAAGGATGAGTAGCAAAAGAAGAGGATCAACAAGATCTTGGAGCGACAAGAAGCTTTTTGAAAAGGGCGAGTTAGTTCCATTCATATTTGAAAAAGTTTTTCACAAAAGTCGGATTAACTGCAATCGAAATAATTTCTTGGAAGCGGAGCAGGAGGAGGAGGAGCAGCAGGAGGACGAGGAGGAGACGGATATTGATAGAAATATTTAAATTTTCATACATGCTTCTAATAACTATTTAATTTACACCTGGAAAGAAAAAGTTTTTCACAAAAGTCGGATTAACTGCAATCGAAATAATTTCTTGGAAGCGGAGCAGGAGGAGGAGGAGCAGTTTTTGGCACCACAGAGTATGCATACGTGCCATAAAGCCTCGATGAACAGGGATAATGCTGGCATCGTAGCAGTCTAGCAAGTCATCCTTGAGTTGATTCGTCCAGTCAATGTAGGCGATTCGCCGGTTCGTCGTCGTGTTTCCATCTAAATTATTCCTGGACAATTGTCCGTGACTGCTTATTAATTATTGTAACCATATTCAGCAGAAACCCTTAGTACAGGGACCCTCCATCCGCAACCCGAGGACGCGTTCGGTGGCTTTGTCATAGGCCCTTCAGTTCTATTCCTAAGGAATAGAAACCGAAGCCGAGTGGAATATATATAGTGTATTTTATCTAACTTTAAACGAAGATTGTGAAAATGCAAACAATATGCCTGCATTCAAAAAGTACATGTTTATGGAATTTATGAAATTCATAATCTTGCACATTTCGTAAACATTCGTTATGCGCTAAAAACGATGTGGGAATTTATTCTCAAAATAAATCCAACGTATAAAGATTACTAGCATTTTAGTTTTAATTTGCGACTAGTTATTTGAGTTTACTTGAGGTTTAAATTTTACTTCAACTGATTTCTTCTCCTAATCTTGAGCTATTTCTCTGTTTTAGTGAATTCTATTGCTGCGATAATCTTCAATCGCGCCGTAATATTCGCGTGATAATGGTTGGATAATGTGTAATCATTGCGTAATAACGCATAATAGTGTGTAGTAAAGACGTAAAGCGCGTAATAATCCGTGATCCGTATTACTCCGTACAGGTTTTTGACAAGTGAATACCCCATTTGGAAATTCAACAACTTTAAAGTATTTGCGCATGTCGTCGAAGCTTTAAAAATTTCTTTGAAACCTTTTGGATGATGTACTTTGTATTATTTTGAAATCTTTCGAAATTCATAAAATTTTCATTAAATTCTTGGAAATGCCATCAAATATTATGGAATCTCTAGAAATCTGGAGAAGTATTTTGTAGAATTGATTCTAAATCTATTGAAATTTTTCAAATTCCGTCTAATCATATTTGACATTTTTAAAATCTTAAAAAGTTCAATTACGCCATGTCTATGCGTACGGATGGATTCTCCTTCCCTTTTCCAGTTTTCTTTCTCCTGTCCTATATGACGTATCCATGATTAATCCCTTGTGCGAATATAAGATACAGGGTATCCCGTGAGTTATCCTTATCCTTTAAGGGGCGGATAGAAAAAAAAATCGGAAAGTCTTATAAACTTTTTGGGTCCGAAACGTATTTAGGATCGTCAGCACCACCTCTCCTCTAGTGCCAAGCTCACGACGTTTGAGGTGTATAAAAAAGCGAAATCTAAGCTCGCTCGAAAAGTTCAAACGTTCACCAAATTGATTAATGAAATTAATAAAATAAAATGAATTGTACTTTTAGTAACTTGTATCTAGCTGTGCACGTGTCATTATGATCCTTATGACCCTTATGGTCCTTACGATTTTTTATGAACCTAGTAACCTGAGATATGATATTCAAGCACCGCCCCCCCCCCTCAACCCTCAAAAATCACTTCTGCATCAGTGAGGCCGATATGAATTTTCAAAAAAAAATTCTAGGATTTCTTGCCATATTGTACACAATCATCAAATTGATTAGCCCCTCTGATTTTTTGAATAGCTCAGTCAGTCAGGAGTTGATGATCTCACATCTTCAGGAAACCACCATTACCGGGATGGTCGAGCGAGCTTAGATTTCGCTTTTTGGTACACCTAGAGCGTCGTGAACTTAGCGCTAGAGGGTAAGTGGTGCTGACGATCTCTTGTTTCCATGCACGCTCACTGCCGCAAAAGCGGCTCACCTACATACAATTTCAAAGTTCTGTAAGTCCCAAAATACGTATCGGAACCAAAAAGTTTATGCGACTTTTTTATTAAAAAAAAAATTTTTTTTGCTCTTTCCGTCCCGATAAGGATAATGATAACTCGCGGGACACCCTGTATAAGATTACAGGAAGATCCGTGGGACACAATCAAAATGTAGTCACGACTTTTTTTAGTTCGATAGGATAGTTTTAAAATTCTTAAGTTTTTGATCAAACATGCGTAAAAAATATAAATAATTACTATGGAAGAAATATATAAAATCATTTCTTTAAATCATTTTGCATTTAATTTATGCATTACATGCATATTTCTGAAAAGAACAAGAGCATTCATGACAGTTCTCTCGAACATTCCTTTGTCAACAGTTTATTTCCTCAAACATATTGGTATAATTTTTTGTAATTTGTACTTTTACTTAAAACGAGCTTATTATCAAGAAATGGTTTAATGCTTTCGGATTTTTAGCTGATATTGAGTTTTTCCTTTAATTTAGGCAAGAGTTTCTTCACCTTTGAAGATTCATAGCTAAAAGCCCACATGATGCATTCAACATGTTCTTTAGTAGGTAATCCTGTGAGATCACCATCCGACACAAACCACTTTATATCGTTTTTCTTTATATCGTCTACTATCATACGAAGTTTCCTATTCCGTTCAATATCCCATGTGATATTAGAATCTGGCACTTTGACGGATCTCAATTTCTTGTAATCACCTTTTTCTTGCTCATAAAATCTACAAACAACAAATGTTTAAACATATTTCTTAGAATACGAAAAGAAACATATTCAAAGATAAGAAATGATTATTTGGAATATATACTTACTCGAGAAAGCTATTTTCTTCAATGCCATACTTTCCAGCTAAGGGCTTGTACCCATGAACAACATCTAAACTTAAATATCCAAAATTTTCCTGCGAACGGCCATTTACATTATAATCTCTAATCCATTTCTCAAAAGCTTCTATTGCTTTCTTCATATTCGTTATCTTCTGCTCGTCTTTCGTACAGGAAATTACTCTTTTAGCCCTTCCCACAAGGCCCTTTATAGCATTGTATTGATAGTTAACATCGCGTTCTTCCAGAGACTTGATACTTCTCAAAGCCTTTTCTTTGTCCTTGAAACCGAGTCCACACTCCTCCTGCTTTTGTTTTTTCGACGATTCTTCGTCGCTGCTACTCGGGTCTTCAGATTCATCATGTTTCCTCTTTGACTTTTTTTTCTCATCCTGTACTTCCATTTCTGTGGTATCACTTCTTTCGGGGGAACCGAAAGTTTCTCGTATTTGAGATAT
The DNA here is from genome assembly GCA_011634705.1 of Andricus grossulariae. Lineage (NCBI taxonomy): Eukaryota > Metazoa > Arthropoda > Insecta > Hymenoptera > Cynipidae > Andricus > Andricus grossulariae. Next base: position 240,337,321 of record JAABKJ010007545.1, on the reverse strand, counting down.
CATTTTTCTAAGTTTTAGCGGATCAGGGCTGTAGCCGAGTAAAATGCATTGAGTATGTTCTTTGGTAGGTAGTCCTCTAAATTCACCAACGTCTGTTTCATACCACTGAACGTGATCTTCCTTGATTTTCGTAATCAACTTCGCGAGTCTGCGATTTCTCTCTATATCCCAGGTGAGTTCACCGTTGTCCGCTTTTACTGTTCGCAAGCCCCTGTAATCTCCTTTTTCCTTTTTGTAAGCTCTGAACAAAGAAATTTTACCTTAGAAATATATTTGAAATATTTACAGTACACACTACCGTCATGAACTCGGATAAATAAAGGACAGCAAATATGAAACAGTGTCCATGTCCATCTAGGAATAATCTAACTTTCATTTGTGCACAGTGAGGAAAGAGTGAAAGTTTTGGTTGAGAGATCGTTTTTTCTTAACCAAATTCAAAGTTTTTTTTATTGAAGCTTATTAAATTTTTTAAATGTCTGCCACTATAGACCAAATTCCTCTATTCCTTTAATTATTATAAAAAAATTAATGGATAAAAATAGCATCTGCTGCATTTTCGCTGTTTGAATGCTTTATTTGTACTGATTTTGTAGTTAAATTATTTAAAATTGTAACTAATCACGTCGAAACAGTAAACGATAATAATTGTCTTAAAATAATTCACTTATTTAGCATTTTTGAACACAGAAAATTGGTCTTCAGCGCGATCATTTGTTTTTAATGCCACGAATAATATTTCTACTCAAAATACGTATTGTATATGAAAAATGGAACAAAACGCAAGGTTTGGCTCCATTCCACAAAACTTTATTGTTAATTTATTCATTCAGTTTAATAATTTATTCAATCAATTTGCAATCAGTGAAGATGACCATTTTCATTCATTAATAATCTTAACAGAAGAAATTTCAATAATTTGCATAATGAGAAAAAAGAGATTCAGATAGAGAGTTTTGCATGATTTTCTGACACAATTTTTGTGAACAAAAAACTTGACTTGAAATTGAATGGAAATTTTTTGATTGATTGACTCTGTCCTGATGAGGAGAACATTATGTGCTCGAAACGTCGACAAATTGGAAATAAAGGATCTTCAAGAACGTCTAGATTCTTTTCTATGGTCTGAAGTTTGTCATTTAACATCTAACGATTTACTTTTATAATTTGATTCTTAATTTTTTGTATTAACTATCGACTGAATCAAAAAATGATATAGAAAAATTTTGTTCGTAAATGGGTTTGATAACCGATGCTAAATTAGGAGTTTCAAAAAACCTGAAATTATAAGAGGAGTATTGCATTCATTAAAAAAAATGAGAACGCAAATATCCCGTAACCGACGGAGATAGAAAGGCACACAGGATTACCCCTGCCTCCAAAGGTGTTATAATGATTCCATCAAAATCAGTAATGACCAGATAAAGATGAAGCAGATAATGAAGCGCTGAAGTTACACTGATCCTTCCCTTCAATATGCCTCCAAAATACTTTATCCTGTACATTGACTGTTATTTCTGAAGAAAGAAGTTTAGAAATTAATTATTGCGAAGATAATCTTACAACAATAGATAATTATTAACATTTTATCCAATAATTGAGATTAATTCTTTAAATATGATGTCCTGCAAGTTTGAGGACGCCTGTTGGATGTTTAGTTTAAAAATTTAGTTATTAACGCGTCTTACCAAAAAATGATTCAAAACAAATTTGTCGATCTTTTTTTGATGAACAACTTTTGTCTATTAATTTTTTTCGTATCTTGTGACGTTTTTCCGAAAATTTTTATTTTTTTAATGTTATTTTTTACGACTAAAACAAAAACTACGGGTCCTATCAAAAAATAATTAGCCAGAAATGAATGTTTTTTTTGGGTGAACAATTTTTTTCAAACCATTGGAAAATCCTTTTTTCTGACTCAGGGGAACTCAGGGGATCTCTAAACATGGAGATTTGATGAAAACTGACGAAGTCAAATTTCACATAAAACTAATGCCTTCTCATTAGGATGAGAATGTAAAAATCATATTTGTTTTTATTTTAATATGAGGGTGGGCGGGCGTAATCCGCCGCCCTCTGGTGCTCCAGCTATAAAGCCTATTGTGCCAAACCCCTGTTTATGCTCAAGGCAGTACTCCGAAACCGGCCACCATACCTCTCAGGTGCCAGACGTACTACATCGCACAATAAATTATGCAGACCTGTTTGCAAGGCAAAGTGAGCCTCACCCACTCTGCCATCTGGCAGCCTCCCTAGCAGGCGGCAGAAGGAAAATACAGCCAGGCTAGGGTGGACGGAGCGATCCCTCTGAGGTCATCAGTTAGATACACAGATTCGAAGCACTGTTCTGGTCTATTATGTAAATGTATGTGTTTGTGTTCATTACTTGAAATCGACGAGCCATCACCAAACGTGAGTCCCCCGTGGAGGTCTCAAGCGTTACGAGATCGCTGACTTATTTTCGAGTCTTCTCAAAATCGACTAGTGACCCCCTAGGTTAGACCCTCGACAAGCCCTTTTAATCCTTGGTACGTAACCAGCCCCTTCTGAGGGGCCGTACAGTTTAAGGTGGGTTCCGCACCACCAAAGCCCTGGTTGAAGTACATAGACAAATTTCCATTGGTACCGGCTCAGGGATCAAACCCCAGTCCTCTTGCACCGAAGCCTTATGCGCTATCGACTAAGTCACCGAGGCTTCTTAGAAAATTATATATTATTATTGAAATTAAGCCTTTCCTTCAATACGCCTCGAAAAAATACTTTTTGCGCCATATCCACTGTTATTTATGATTGTTATGACTTTCTTATAATAGTATTTTTATGATTTTTATCTCCGCACCTTATAGTTAGTAGGGAGGCTTAAGCGTTTATCAGATATTTTGCAACAATTCCTTTATATCAAGCGTTTTGAAAAATTAGGCTCAAGTGACTTTATTTTTATGGCCGCAAGGATGTAACGCTCATTCAAAAAAAAAGTGTACAACACTTGGCATAGAAAAAGGATCAAAAAGAGCATATTTCTCTCATCAAGCAACCATGTGACGAATACCTGTATAATTTTACTCCATCTTCTGGTCACGCATCGAGTAATCGCGAAAGTATATGTGAATTTTTCGAGCAGAAACAAGCAAAGATTGAAAACCTTGCAGTTTTTGGTTGTGACGGAACGCCAGTTAATACAGGAAGCGAAGGTGGAGTTGTCAGGCTTTTAGAGATCACTTTAGAGAAACCCCTGCAATGGCCAGTTTGCCTGTTACACTGCAATGAGTTACCTTTGCGTCGCCTAATATATGCAATTGACGGTAAGACTTGTGGACCAAACACGCTATCGGATCCAATAGGTAGACCATTAGAAAATTGCGAACAGTTGCCTATTGTTAACGTCAAAGTAATTAAAGCAAGAGTACCATAACTTTCAGCGGAGGTTCTTAAAGATCTTAGTACAGATCAAAAATATCTGTATCGAATGTGCCATGCAATTATTTCTGGAACCATCTGGGAGTGACCGTGGCTATACTAATGCCGGGGGTCAAACCAAACGGATAAACTACGAGGAGCTTGACTGTCGAGAGCTGCTGGGAAGAGGTTGATACACCATTTGCTAAATCAATTGTACGCAACAACTAGCCACACATAGACTTCAAAAAGGGGTAATTCTGATAGCAGCTCACCGAATCAAATCAGGGAACAGAAGAAGATGCGGCTGAGAGGTCCATCAGTCTCTCATAGCCAAGCCCTACGAAGTCACCAGAAAATGGCCATAGTCGCCGAGGGGTTCCAAGTAACCAAACTCTAAGACGATCAGGCCAAGGCATTTAATTAAAGATAATTAAAATCAAAAATTAATTAAAAATTAGATTAAAATTAAATTAATTGAATTAATTAAAATTAATCAATTAAAGGCCATCAATTAATGCGACATTTGAGTTGAAAATCAATGGGGTAAAACCTGGAGAAGTCATCCAAAGATTTGAAGATTGCCGCTTCAAAAATGAATACCCTTATCGTCATCTGTTCGGACGAAGTGTCCCGAACTTGGCTGAATGAAGACGTTGGCGGATTACAATCTTGGGTGGGAGCTCGGTAAAAAATGATCAACAGCAAAACCTCCCAAGGCCATTAAAGTTGCTGGCTTGGATTCCTAGTGTATCCATGGAACTAACATCAGTACTTAAAAGGATAGCAATCCAAAACCCAACCATTAAAACAGGAGGATGGAAGGTTATCAATGTCAAGGCGAGTAGTCGAGCTACCCAACTTGCAATAACTGCTGAGCCAGGAGTGGTCGAGAGTCTCAAAAGGATCGACTTCATTCCTCACTATAGGCTCGAGAGGATCAATATGGAGATCATCTCTAAATATAAAGTTTCACGCATAGACGGAGCACCAGATTTGCCTTCGAAAAAGGTGGAGGAGACAACTGGAGGTTAAAATGGACACTAGATGTTCCCCTTCCAGTCTTGATTTTATCCAGATAAACCTTCACCACGCTAAAGGAGTGTCTGCTACCTTAAGCAGACGTTTGACAGCAGTATTGTCACTCATTCAAAAATTAGATGGGCAGTTAAACAATTTAAACCACTTAAAGCTGCAGTAGATGATAAAATATTTCCTGCAATAATTCAAGCAGTACTTCAGTCCTTTGTGGGTCCATTATGCAGCATCTTTCGGGCATGCTTAGCAATAGGATACACCCTGGTAGCATGGAGGAAGGTTAAGGCAATATGCATTCCAAAGTTGGGCAAGGATACCTACTAGCAGGCAAAATCCTTCAGACCGATCAACTTGGCATCATTCATTCTGAAAACATTACAAAAATTAGTGGACTTTTTCTTAAAAGAGCAAATTCTAACGGAAAAACCTCTTCATAAAAAATCAATTTGCCTCTTAAAAAGGCAGATCTACCATAGACGCTTTCTATGCCTTTACTTTTCGCATTAATAATACAATGTGGAAAGGTGAAGGCACAATTGCAGCGTTTCTAGATATAGAGAGGGCTTTTAGTAACACCCCAATTGAAGGCATATACGGTTCTGCTGAAAGACACGGTATTAGTAACACGGTGAACAGGTGGGCGCTTATCATCGATGACCTGATTCGTGTTTTAAATGAATCGGGCTTTTACACTCAAGGCGATGTAGATGACCTGGCGATCGTGGTAACGGGGAAGCATAAAGGCACTTCGATAGAACACATGAAGTCAGCTTTTAGCATAGTAGAGCAATGGTGCAGGAACCTTGCTTGTCCATTAACCCGGAAAAGACGGACCTTACAAATCTTAAGTTCTATGGTAGGGATGTAGAATTTTTAAAATCAGCGAAGTATTCAGGAGTTATATTTGACTCTTGCTTAACCTGGAAACTCCATGCGGACGCAATGATAAAAAAAGCTAAGATGGCCTTTTTTGGGCCTGTAGATGTACAATAGGGAAAACCTGGGCCTTAAAACCCAGAATTACTTACATGATATCAATAACCGCATGTTATGCGAGGGTAATATTCTCGCTATGCACACTGATGTTATGTAGAGGAAATTATCCTTTATGACACCCTTTAAGGTCATCTTCCATAAAAGGGAAGAATGGCATGGTGAAGGGAGAAGGGAAGAATTATTTACACCAGCAGGTCTCGTTTGGTACTCAGACTGCTCTAAAGACTCATTGGGAACAGGAGCTGGAGTCTGTGGGGAAAAGCCCAGGGCTGAGATAACGAGAGCAAGCTATTAAAGCTTGCTTCGAGGAAATTTGTAAGCACACTGAAGGCTCTTACATCCAAAGAGTTCACTTTGAGACTAGTCTGAAGTTGCCTTCAAGATATTCTTAAGGTTGCCGGTAAAAACTACGCCAGTCTGATATGGGTTCCCGGCCATGAAGATATTGAAGATAATGCGAAAGCAGATGCATTGGCTAAGATGGGAGCTTCACAATCCCTGATTGGCCCGAAACCCTACTGCGGTATCTCGTACACATCGACAAATGGACCCTTGGTAAATGGCTCTCCGAAGAGCATGCGCGATATTCCAATGGAATGAAGAAAGGGTATATTCTAAGAATATAATATCTGGTACATATACGAAGAGGACTAATGAACTCTTGAGCATGAAAAGAAGGCACATTAATGTCGTGGTAGGAATTCTTACTGGACACTGACAACTGCGAAAACACTTGAGGACCATGAGAATTGTAGACAGCCCTCGTTGTATGAAGTGTGTTTTTCCTGAGGAGGCAGCTCATCACATACTTTGTCAATATGATGCACTGGGGTGCCTCAGAAACGAGAAGTTGGGGGGATTATTTTCTCGAACCAAAAGACTTTCATGACATCTACAGCAAATCAGTGTATGCCCTTATGGTAAAGACTGATCTTATGTGAAATGGTTAAATTCTAGAGTATAGTATAATACGTGTTACAGCACCACTATGGGCAGTTATTGCCTCTTCCTTCTGCATAATAATAAGAATAATAAGAATAATATAATTTTTTCTGATACAAAAAAGCGTTTAATAGACCTAAAATATTATCGAGAGAAGAAAGTAGCTAATAATATTATTATTTTGTTCCATCATCATTAAAGTATTAATCTCAATTATTTTATGAAATCTTATTAATTTTTTGTGATTGTAACATTATCTTCGCGATTATTGATTTACAAAATTCTTTCTTCATAAACAACAGTGCATTTGAAGCAAAAAGTATTTTTGTGAGGTGTATGGAAGGAAAGATTGGAGTTCACTAATGTTAGGCTGGTCATTCCAGATTTTTAACAGGGTCATTATAGCACCTTGGGAATGCTTCGTGTAAAAATCATTAATAATATTTGTTTTTGCTGATACGAAAAACTCGTTTAATACACGAGAAATACTGTAGAAAAAAGAAAATAGCCCTCCATATGAATAATTGAACATATATTTTTTTAATTGATAATGGTTTGATAATATTATTAGAATTTTCTTCTGATTTAAATTTATCTTTTGAAATTATTAGTTATAGAAATCTCCTGAAATGTTCGTCCAAAAAAAAGTACTGTGCTTGACTGTACGTAGGCTGGTTAGTCTCCTGCTTGCAATCACGTATTTGCTTTGGCGAAAGAGAGAAGCCGATAGTCGCATCTGCCTCCGTGACCGTGGCAACGGGAAACGTAAAACTTAGAGTCTGTCTGATCTTTTTCTAACATATGGCAATAACAAAGGACAGACTTACGTTTATTTCCACGTATCTCGTTCCTGAGTTAATTGTGTATTCGCTCTAAGTAATTGTTCTAAGGTTTTGTCATGGGGTGGGATTCCGATGCATTCTAATCTAGTTAATCTAATCTCTTATTTTACCGTATGAAATTAGATAGAGATGTTCGATCGTTTTGAAACGATCGACTACAATTATCTCTTTCTATCGTATGTGTTAGATCGAGGGGGACAATATTCGGTAATCAAGACCTCTCGACTCTTCGATTATCGACTGTCACCCCTCTCTTTTTCACATATAAGAGAGAAATAGTTATTTGTGATACAGGTGCGAAAAATAGATGATTGTAAAAAAAAAAAATGTTTGAACAAAAAATTTTGTGAAAGAAAATTTTTGAAACAAAAAATTGGTTGAAAACAAATTATCTGAAAAAAATTTTATGAACAAAAAAATTGGCGCTTATGCCCTATTGCTGTGCCAAATTTTGGCGCTTATGCTCTTTTGTACTACTGATCAAAACAGCTTCAAAATCCTAAAAACAAAACTTCAATAAATAAAAGATTTGTTCAAGTTAAATCTCAATTTATTTCAAGAAGATACCAACACCAGTGTTTAAAGTTACCTATGCCAGTGTCTAATGTACCTCATCTCGAAAGTGCGCATGCGCAACTTTTTCACCAGTGCCTAAACTAATCCATCTGCAAATTGCGCACGCGCGAATATTGTTTTGCACACATCCTGATCAAATAAGGTACTTTAGGCCCCATTTAGAAGGATGAAAACGTCAACTCTTGTGGTGGATGTTGCAAAACAGATAGTTGCAGTCGATCGTTTCAACACGATCGATCATCTCCGTCAAATTTTATCAGATAGAAAGAGAAATTCGATCAAATAGATTAGAGGGCATCGGGATCCCATCCCTGTTTCAATGTTCATGTAGTTCATATTTAAACGCGAATGCGTCGCAGGAGAACCCGATCCCGCCGAAACATTCATAAGTAAAATATGTATTGAAGTAGTATAGATAAAGTATAGCTAAAATAAGTGGTGCTGTCCTGAAAAAATGAAGTGGACTGGCGTTACTTTCATAGAAACTTTGATTTTCGATGAAAACTTAGAGAATAAGCCACAGACTTGGTCTCTAACTTAGGAAATTGAATTCTTGAAAATTACCCGCAACTTACAAAAAATATCTTGAAATTTACCAGAAATGTATGTAAAGTTACCAGAAAAATTGTAAAAATTATTGCAAAGTTCCTCAACAGGTCAAAATTACGAAATTTAGAAAATATGTAATTTTGCAATGTGCGGTTTGAAAAAAAGATAAGATTCAAAATTGAAAATTCTGAGTAAACTATAGAAGCAAGTGGTTCATATGAGCTATACTTACAAGATTTGGAAATACTTATTTTTATTTTTCAGAGTATAGTAAAGGAAAAACAAAATGGGCTTTGCCTAATTGTCATTCTCAATTATTTGAAAGTGCTTTTTTTTATCTTTCAACTCTAGGAAATACTTCAAGATCTTTGAAAATGATTATTTAGTATACAAAAAATAATTTCTCATAGCAAGAGGGATAAAAACCAAGATAGGCTTTACATAGTTGAAATAATCATTTCTCAACAACCACCTCAGTTTTAGCCAGGCTTTTTGAAAAAATAAAACTTTTTTCTGTACATATTTCTAACATTTATCGATAAGCCATAACCTAAAGTACTTGAAATTACAAAAAAACAAACGATTTTGACAAAGGTGGGCTTTACCTAATTTTCGTTTTCAGCATTTGAATTATGTTGCTCAAACTTATCCAATTTTAAACTTTTTCAAATAAATTACATAATCGAGGAATTTAAAGAATGGTAGATTCCCAATATATTATTCTCAAATCACTAATTGCAAAATTAATCTTTTTTTTAATTCGCAATTTTTGCCTGCTTACTGACAAAAGTCCTATACCAAAAGTTTGCCAACGTTTGCTGATTGCAAGTGTGTGAGTCTCTAAAACTTGAACACTCACTTGTCTTCAATATAATATAAACTGTAAACCCTACACAAATATGTGGTTTTTCAAAGGAAATAAGACGACACGGTCGACACGTTTCTTACTGATTTGCCGAAATTTTTTTTTTACAAAGTTATGAGTGTTTGAATTTTTGCAATTTAAAACGCGGATTATCAGAAAATTGTCCAAATTTTTGTTCACGTTATGATATTTTTTAACAAAAAACATGTATTTATCTTTTTCCTTCTGATTCTGTTAGAATTTCTCATCTTCTTTCGGAATCCGTCAGAAAACTTTTTTAAAGTTTAAAAGTGACAAAATGACAGCGGATTTTCTGAAAATATTCAAAATCAATTTATTCATAATTCCAGCGTTTTCTTCTTCTTGATTTTTTCTAGATTCATCCTCATGTGAAAAGATTATTCCACGATATTCTGCCCGCTGCTAGCGCCTTGCTGAGAAAAAAGAATTTTTTATTGCTTGCAAAACGAAAAATCACATTTTTTTGCCAACACAGCAGAAGATATGAAAAAAGTCAAAAGACGAGAATTGTTTCCTTTCGAGATTTTTCCGAAAATATGTATGAAATCCTTCTAAATGTATTTTTTCTCAACAATAAAATTGTATGTTGTTATGAAAAACCAAAATGGACTTAATTTAACAGTTTTAACAACGTTTTCGTGAAAAATAAAGTAAGTTAGACAAAATGGATAGTATCGATTATTTAAAAAAAGCCTACTTCAAAGGAAAAAGTTTTATGCAAAATTTATTGAAACTGCCCGTGCAGAAATTGCCAACCCTGGTTATATTTCATGGTCGGGAGCCGACCGGGTACTGGTCAGGATACTTTTTTTTGTACAAATTACACATGTTTTAAGGAACAATGTATGTGATGTTAGTTCAAATTTTATTTGATTAATTTTTATCTAAATAGTTGAATTTTTAAACTAAAAAAGATCAACTCTTTAAAAAAATGGTGTGGTTAAATTTTTATTGAGGAGCAATAATTTTCAACAAAATAAATTAATTTTCAGTGTAAAAAAATAATTTTTAACAAAAAATAAAAAGTGAATTTTTAACTGAAATTATGAATAATTGAATAAAAAAATATTCTTTTGTTGGATTTAACCAAGAAAGACGAATTTTCAACAAAATACATAAATTTTCAACCAAATAGTTAAACTTTCTGTCAAATTGTTTAATTTTTGAACCTGAAATACGAATTTTCTACAAAACAGTTGAATTTTCAACCCGGAAATGTGAATTTTCATCGAAAAAGGTCATTTATAACCGGGCAGTTGCATTTTTCACCCAAGAAGATGAAATTTCAATAGAAAGAGATACATTTTCAAACCAAAAATATGAACAAAATATGTTGTTGAACTTTCAATAAGACCAAAATTTGTTAGTCAAGAAAGAAACAACATGTCAATCAAATTGTTCCATTATCAAGCCAAAATAACGAATTTTTAACGAAACAGTTGAATTTGAACCAAAAAGTATGTCTTTAATAAAATTGTTGAGTTTTCAAAAAAATAATTCAATTTCGAACCAAATCATAAAATTTGTAAATAAAAAAGATGATTTCTTAACGAAAAATTTAATAATAGACTTTTCAGTCGAGAATAATGAACTTTCAACCAAAAATAATTGGATTTTCTTATTGGATTCTATTAATTCAACAAGCGATAAATAAATAGGAATTTGGATAATTTATAGACCAAAGAATAACATTTTAAATAAACATTGAAGTTCATTTTTAATACTTGAAAAATGTTATGTTATTTGTATCTTTTATGGTAACTTTTTTCCTATTTTAAAAAGTAACTTGTAACGCAACTTAGTAGTTGAGGATTCAGCTATTTTTAAGAAAATTTGTCTTTTTTGTTTGACTTCAACTGTCTTTGGTTCAAATTAAAATCTTTTTTGGTTTAAATATCGTAGAAAGTGGAACTACTCAAAATTGAACTATTTTGTTGAAAAATTTTATTTTTTGGTTGAAAATTAATATTTTTTTTTTACTGAAAATTTAACTATTTCACATTTGGTTGAAAATTTATCTTCTTCAGTTTAAAATTCAACTATTTTGTTGAAAATTCTTATATTTTGTTGAAGATTCTTATATTTTGTTAAAGATTCGCCTTTTGTGGTATAATGTGGTAGACTGATTCCTTTTTTTGTTGAAAATTAATTTCTTTGGCTGAAAATTAGTTGTTTTTTTTCGTTTAAAATTAATTTTTTAACTGAAAATTTAACTATTCCACGTTTGGTTGAAAATTTATCTTCTTCAGTTTAAAATTCACCTATTTTGTTGAAAATTCTTATATTTTGTTGAATATTCTTATATTTTGTTAAAGATTCGCCTTTTGTGGTATAATGTGGTAGACTGATTCCTTCTTTTGGTTGAAAATTAATTTCTTTGGCTGAAAAATAGTTTTTTTTTTCATTTAAAATTAATTTTTTTAACTGAAAATTTAACTACTCCATTTTTTATCGAAAATTTTTCTTTTTTGATACAAATTAAATATTCTTGGTTAAAAATTAATTTTAACGGTTAAAAATGTAAGGGGATTTTTTTCTCCCTTGGTTAAAAATTCGACTTTTTCGTTTCAAAATGTATCAATTTTGGTAAAAAATCTCATTTTTTTGTTCTGGAAAATTCAACTATTTTGTTGAAATTTAACTCTTTTTCTTAAAAACTCGTATGTTTGGTTTGAAAGTGGTAGAAAATTCAACTAATTTGGTAGGAAAATAACTTTTTGTTGAAAATTCATATTTTGATGTTGAAAATTCAACTGAAGTGTTTCTTGGATGAAAATGAAGCTATTTTTTTTTTAATTCGGCTTTGGTTTAAAAATTGATCTGTTTCAGTAGAAATTTTATATTTAATCGATAAAAACGCAACTGTTTTGTTGAAAATTAATCTTCTTTGGTTGAAGATTAAACTATTTTGTTGAAAATTCATTTTTTTTGTTTTGAAAATTTAACTGCTTGTTTGGAGGTTGAACCACTTTGTTAAAAAATTGAAATTATGTTTTAAATTAAAAATTCAACTCTTTGGGTAAAAGCTTAACTAATTTGTTTAAAAAATTATTATTTTTAGTTTAAGGTTCATCTCTGGTTGAAAATTTAACTGTTTTTTTTTGAAAATTTAATTATTTTGTTGCAAATTCAACTTTGTGATGGAAAATTTAACTATTTTGTTGAAATTCTTTTTTTTTATTGGAATACATAAATAAATAAATTTGAAATTTTTAAATTTTTTAGCTGTATTTTTTAAATTTTGTTTAAATTAAAAAGTTGTTCTTTGAATATTAATGGTTAGGGAAAATGAAAAATTGGTCAGGAAAAAGTCAGGGAATGTTGAAAATGATTTTTTGCGGCCACCCTGTTCTATTGAGTTGATCAAATTGTTAGCAATTAATTAAAAATTAATTGGAAATAATTTCTGGGAGAGAAAAAGAAGAAAATGTATCTGGAGAAGATTGGTCTGAATATAGAAATTTGCAAATTTCAAAGCAGTACAATTTTAGAAACATCAAAGTACAAAAGTATTTTAATTTTGAAACTACCAACAGTAAGTCAAATTCAATTTGCAAGCTTTCCAATTTAGGAAACACTCTCATTTAAAATCGTTCAAATTTAAAAGCGCTCGGTCGTTTTAAAGTTTGTAAATCCGCCAAATTCTAATCAGTCAGAAATTTCGGAATCTATAAAATTGGAAGACTTCAAAGATAAATTCTATGAATTTGAGATTTTGAAAATTAGAGTTGTAATTTTTGTGAAGCTTTGCCGTCTCTTATTTCGAAGATGACTTCTCATTTCAGGTTTAAAAGTTTTTCAAAATTATTTTGTCAATTGCACATTTTTATTCTGAGTAATTTTTGATTCCAATGGGATTCAATTTTTCCATAATTGAAATTGGAAGTTGGTTGTCTTCGATTACACCCAACTCTCGGTTTAGGTACAGTGTTGTCTGCAAATAGCCTTGTTCCTAAATCGGGAAACTCGAAACGTAAACAGTCCGGGCCGCCTGAACCGGTTCCAGATGGCATGCGTAATATTGAGCAATATACTCAACTGAGTACTCATGCGCTGCAGCCCTTCGAGGGATTTAAGTTTTGAAACAATGAGAGCTAAATCCTGTAAATTGTAAAGAGCATAATTTTTACCGGCTCATCATTGCAGAAAAAAGTCAGCAAGCCTATTAAATCCTGGAGTTTCGCATGTTTTCCGGTACCGTTAAACCGGCAGTGACGTCACGTTTTACATCATATTATTAGCCAATTCCGTGTCAGCATCGTACGCCCATTACGTGCTCACAATCACCCACATTTCTGTTTTTACGAGGAGACACGCAAAGTCTTACATTTTACATCCAGAATCTACATACTTATTTATATAAGATCTAACTAGGTGACCTGAGAATGTGTACCGGCTTATTCAATTAAATAAATAAATAAATAAATTTTTTATTTTTTTAAATTTTTTTATTTAATGGAATAAGCTCTTAACAAATCTTAGCCTTTTAAGTTCTCCTCTAGCCTCTAGAGCTATTACAGATCAGACTGATTATTTTACTCAATTTAGATGCTAGATGTAAGACGATCAAGATTAACGAGTCGATGGCCTCCCTAAGACTTCCTCAATTAAAGTACGAAATTATTTTCTTGGAAGTTTTATATTTATTAAATGGGTGGTTCCAGGTCAGGGAAAATCTGGAAGTCAGGACAGAAATTTTTGAAAAAAATTGGCAAAAGTCAGGGAATTTATGTTATAAGCACTTTTAGTCACTGTTTTCAAAGGATTTTAAAGTTCTTAGGGTATTTTTAAAAATTCCAAGGAATTTTTAAGAGCTTTCCAAAGTTTCAAAGGATTTTAACAGATTTCAATCTTGAGGGATTTGACTTTTTTAATTTTTAATAGATTTCAATAATTTGAAGGTGTTCCAAGGGATTTTAAAGTTTTTAGGATATTTTTAAAAACTTCAAGGAATTTTTGAACCCGTTAACAAGTTTTAAGGGATTTCAAGGGATTTCAAAAGATTTCAAAGGATTTGAATCATTTTAGGGAATTTTAAACGATTTCAAGAAATTTTTTATTGTTTTCAATAATTTAAAGGGACTTCAAAGGCTTTGTAATATTTTAGGGTGTTGTAAAAGATTTCAATGTATTTTCAAGGGATTAAAAAAAATTCAAGGGGGTTTCAAGAGCTTTCAAAGGATTTAAAATATTTTAGACTATTTTAAATTATTCCAAGAGATTTAGAAGAGCTTTAAAAAGTTTCAAGGAATTTCAAAGGATTTTAATCATTTTAGGGACTTTGAAAAGATTTCAAGAAATTTTTCATTGGTTTCGATAATTTAAAGGGATTTCAAAGGGTTTGTAATATTTTAGGGTGTTTTAAGATTCCAATGCACTTTCAAAGGATTAAAAAATATTCAAGTGATTTTCAAGAGCTTTCTTAAGTTTCAAGGGATTTCAAAAGATTTCATTTTCAAAGGATTTGAACATTTTAATTTTTAATAGATTTCAATAATAAAAATAATATTATTGAATAATACATAAATTATAAACTAAACAATTAAATTTTCTACAGAAAAAAACGAATTCTCAAGAAATAAATCAACTTTGAACCATATAGTTAAATCTTCAACCAAAAAAGTTAATTTTCTGCTAAAAATTACAAATTTTTACCAAAATAAATAAATTTTTAACCGAAGAGTTGTATTTTTAAACTAAAAAAGATCAATCTTCAACCAAAAGTGCAATAGTTACATTTGTATTACAAAAAAATAATTATGAACAAAAAAAACTAATTTTGTACAAAACAGTTGAATTTTTTACCAAATGATTGAATTTTCTACTAAATTGTTGAATTTTTCAGCTAACAAGACGATTTTTCTACAAAACAGTTGAATTTAAAAAAATGGCCAAATTTCAGTTAAAAAATTATTTTTTTCAACAACAAGAAAACGAATTTTTAACCAAAAAGATGAATTTGTTGAATAAAATGATGAATCTTCAACAAAAAGAGACGTGTTATCAAGAAAATAAATAAATTTTTAACCGAATAGTTTAATCTTAAACCAAAAGATAATTTTTCTACTAAAAAACTAATTTTCATTAAATTGCGTAAACTTTCCACCAAACAGTTGGATTTTTATAACAAAACATTAATTTTCAACAAGAAAAAATAATTTTCTACAAAACTGTTGAATTTTTTACCATGCAGTTGAATTTTCTACGAAACAGATGAATTTTCCAGCAAACAATGCGAGTTTTCTGCAAAACAGTTGAATTTTCAACAAAATTGTTAAATTTTCAGTTAAAAATAAATTAAATTTTCAACAAACAAAAACAAATTTTCAAGCAAAAAGATGCATTTTTAACTAAAATGTTGAACCTCCAACCAAAAAATAAGAATTTTTAATAAAATAAATAAATTTTTAACCGGACAGTTGAATCTTTAACCAAAAAGATTAATTGTTTACTAGAAAAGACGAATTTTCAATTAATTACATACGATTTCAAGCAAATAGTTGATTTTTTTAGCTAAAAAATATCAATTTTTAACCAAAAATGCAATAGAAAATTTTTGATTGCAAAACAATTAGTTTTCAATAAAAAAAAACTAGTTTTGTACAAAACAGTTTCATTTTCTACCTAATAGTTGAATTTTCTACTAAATTGTTAAATTTTTTAGCCAAAAAGACGAGCTTTGTACAAAACAGTTGAATTTTCAACCAAATTGTTGAATTTTCAGTTAAAAAAATTAATTTTTAGTAAACAAAACACGAATTTGTTGCATAAAAAGATGAATTAAAAAAAATGTAACAGTTACTATTTCTCCAAAAAAATATTTTTATTTTAAAACAAAAACAGTCTAATTTTCAACCAAACAGTTAAATTTTCAACCAAAAATAATTATCTTATACAAAAACAACACGAATTTTCTGCAAAATAATCGAACTTTTGAATGAAGAAATGAATTTTTAACTAAAATGATGAATCTTCAACTAAAAAAATGATTTTATAGCAAACAAAAAACGAATTTTCAACCTAAAAATATGAAGTTTCAACAAAAAATGTAACAGTTAATATTTCAACTACAGAATATTTTTATTTTAAAACAAAAACAGTTGAATTTTCAATCAAGAAGATTAATTTTCTACCAAAAAAGACGAATTTTTAACAAAACACATGAAATTGCGAACCAAATAGTTGAATTTTTTAACTAAAAAAATAATTAATTTTCTATGAAAAATGGAATATTTAAATTTCCAGTTGAAAACAAATTTAATTTTCAACTAGAAGCATGTATTTCAAACGAAAAATGTAATCGTTGATATTTTAACCAAAAAGATTAAATTTCTACCAAAAAGAATTTTCAACAAAGTACATAGATAAATTTGCGACCAAATAGTTGAATTTTGAACCTTCTACGAAAAAACAACGATTTAAAAAAAAAGAGTTAAATTTTCGATCAAAGAAATGAATTTTTAACTAAAATCATGAATCTTGAAATAAAAAAATGAATTTTATAACAAACTACCGTCAAATGGGATAAAGTTGCTCACCTCCTAATTTATATTTTAAAATTGAATACCAAATTTCCTAGGGCAAAATATAAAGTATTATCAATTGTTTTAATTATAGTAGAACTGTCAATCTGTATTTTGAAATTTATCTGGTGCGAACTTATTAGCGAGTAACTTTTTAATTTTAGTTAAAATGATTTTATAGCAAACAGAAAACGTTTTTTCAACCTAAAAATATCAATTTTTGACAAAAAATATGAATTTTCAACAAAAAATGTAACATTTAATATTTCAACTAAAAAATATTTTTATTTTGAAACAAAAACAGTTTAAACAGTAAAAATTAATTTTATCAACTGAAAATTTAAAAATTTTGCTGAAAATTCAACTGTTTGGTTGAAAACTCGTCTTGTTGGCTGGAAAATTCAACAATGTAATAGAAAATTCAACTATTTGGTAGAAAATAAAACTGTTTTGTAAAAAACTAGTTTTTTTGTTGTTGAAAATTAATTTTTTGCAATACAAATTTAGCTGTTGCATTTTTTATCAAAAATGTATCCTTTTTAGTTAAAAAATTCAACTATTTGGTTAAAAAATGTATGTAATTTATTGAAAATTCGTCTGTTTTAGTAGAATTTTCTACCAAATTGTTAATGTTTTGTTTTTTGAGTGATTTACAAACGTGAAAATATCTTGCGTAAGAAATTATTTTAATTACGTAACCCCCCTCCCCATGTAAGACAGCATAGAAAAACCATTGCCCCCCCCCCTCCCGCCATTCAAAAGACTTTACGTAATTTATAAAGAGCCTCTGGGTGAACTAATTATAAACTAATTTCTCTTCTTTCAATAAGACTCTCTAATTGAAGTTTATCTAATATGTACACTCGTTGAATTGGTAATTTCGCGGTTGAATTCTCATTTATGATAACCTAATGGTCGTCGGGTATTTTTCCGTTCACTCACATTTCGATTGATGCAAGCAAGCAATAATTTGAAGAATGATGACTGCCTCTTCTTGGCCTGAGGAAGAGATAATAAATTATAGCATACCTGGATAGTTGAAACCAAGGTTAACTAGGTAGATTTTCCTGATTGTTGCTGATCTCAAGACTAACATAAGATTTCTCTGATTAAATAAATCTTTGCAAAAATTGCCAATACAAAATTGCAGTATTTCTCGAATTTATCCTACATAGTGTTCTAAAGAGCTTATTAATAATAATTACATTGTTTCAATTTCGCGGGAAAATGTGTCGCTTCATATTGGAAAAGGCGCTAAATTTAAAAGATAAAAGAAGGCAAAATAATAAAAAACATATTTAATTAATATTTTTCTGAAAAAAAGATCTCCTTTCACACAGCTGGGATTCGATCAGAAGTTCTGTGGTTCGAATCCCAGCGGAGTGAAAGGAGAGAAGATTTTTTTTCGGAAAAGAAATTAATTAAAAATGATTTTTAATTCATAACTCCATCTAGTCTGAAAAAGACTCATTTTCAATAAAGTACATGAATCTTGATCTAAAAAAGAATTTCAGCCAAAATTAGAATAGTTAAAATGTTAGAAAAATAAATTTTCAAA
Organism: Andricus grossulariae; assembly: GCA_011634705.1. Taxonomy (NCBI): domain Eukaryota; kingdom Metazoa; phylum Arthropoda; class Insecta; order Hymenoptera; family Cynipidae; genus Andricus; species Andricus grossulariae. Next base: position 240,319,015 of record JAABKJ010007545.1, on the reverse strand, counting down.
AACACAAAAAAACGAATTTTCAAGAAAATAGTTGTTTTTTCATTAAAAAAAATGATTCTCAACAAAATAATTCCATTTTCTACTAAAAAAGATACAGTTTCAATAAGATATATAAATTTTCAACCAAAAAGATAAATTTACAAACCAAAAATATTATAGTTCAATTTGCAATTAAAAAAGTAAATTTTAAACAAACAAAAAATGAGTCTTCAGCAAAATGAATTAATTTTCAACCGAAAATATGAATTTTTGACCAAATAGTGGCATTTTAAACCCAAAAGATGAATTTTCTATCAACAAAAAAAGTAATCTTCAATTAAATACTTTTTTTCAACCAAAAACATCAATTCTTAATAAAAAATAGAATAGGTAATTTTTCTACGAAACAGATAATATTGTAATGAAAAATATTACATTTCTAGTAAAAAAGGTAATTTTTCCACAAAAATAAAATAGTTAAATTTTCAGTCAGTAAAATAAATTTTCAAACAAAAAAGAAACGAATTTTCAACAAAATAGTTAATTCTTCAACCAAAGAAATTAATTTTTAACCAACAAGATGAAGTGTCAATTAATGAGAGTACTCTTCTAACAAAAAAAGATGGATTTTCAAAAAATAGTTTAATTTTCAACTAAAAATAGAATAGTTAAATTTTCAGTAAAAAAATTAATTTTCAATCAAATTAAAGTACATTTTTAACGAAATAGTCTAATTTTTAAACAAGAAGATTAAATTTCTATCAAAAAAGAATAATTTTTTACAAAAAATGGAACAGTTAGGTTTTCAGTTAAAACAATTAATTTTCAACTAGAAAACATAATTTTTAACAAAATAATTAAATTTTGAACTTCAAAATTGAATTCAATTAAAAAAGATGAATTTTCAACCAAATATTTGGAAGCCTCGACCAAAAAGATTCTATGTTAAACGTGTTAAAAAAAAAAAATTTTGGTATTCGAAATTCAATAGAAGTCTTTCTTGGTTGAAAAGTCCAATATTTTTTTGAAAATTCATTTTTTTCAATTTTTAAATTATGCTGCTTTAGTAGAAAATTAATCTCTTTGGTTGAAATATAATTTTTTTGACTGAAAATTTCAAAATTCCAATTGAAGATTCACCATTTTAGCTGAAAATTCATTTCTTTGGTTGAAGGTTTAACTATTTTGTTGAAAATTGATCTTTTTTAATTTAAGATTCCACTACTTGGTTAAAAGTCGAACTACATTGTTAAAAGTTTTTATTTCTCTATTTTAACGTTCATCTCTTTAGTTGAAAATTTAATTTTTTCGTTGAATAAATTATTTTTTTTTTAGATTTCAAATTAATTTTTCCAACTAAAAATTTAACTTCTTCATTTTTTGTTGAAAAATTAATCTTTTTTGGTTAAAAACGCAACTGTTTGGTAGAAAATTAAGTTTTTTGTTGAAAATTCATATTTTTGGGTTGAAAATTCAACTGTTTTACAAAAAATTTGTCTTTTGGTTTGAAATTTCAACAATATGGATAAACTTTTTTTTCTCTATTGACTGAAAATGTTTAATATATTGAAAATTAGTTTTTTTTTGTTAATTGCGAAATTCATCATCTTATTTAGAAATTCATATCTCCTTGAAAATTATACTATTTTTTGTTGTTGAAAATTCTTTTTTTTTTAAATTTAATTTTTCCATTTTTGGTTGAAAATTTGACCTTGTTTTGTCTTTTCGGGAGAAAATTAATCTTCTTGGTTGAAAATTCATCTTTTTTAATTGAAAATGAACTTTTTTTAAAGTTATCTTTTCTGGTTCAGAAGTAAACTTTTTCTAAGACAATTGACTTTTTATTTTGAAAATTCAACTATTTGATTGGATATTTATAGTTAGAGAATTTAAGTATTATTTAGAAATTAAACTATTTCTTTGAAAAAATTATTCTTTTGTTTAAAATGGAAGTGTTTCGTTAAAAAGTTGGAAAGTTTAAATAGAAAATTCATCCATTTGAATTGAAAATTCAACTGTCTTTCTGTAAAATTCAATTATTTGGTTGAAAATTCAACAATTTCGTTTGAAATTGTTCTATTTTATGGAAAATTTTACTATTTTGTTGTAAATTCGTCCTTTTGGATTGAAAATTCATCTCTTATGGTGGGAAAGTAATGTTTTTTTTTTCGTTGGAATAAATAATGGACGTCCTATTTAACTTGATTTGTTGGATTCCTATTCGAGTAGAAGAGCAAATGCATGCATTTATAATCGATTTATGGAAGAGGAGTATTGAAAACAATTCAGGAAACCCAAGGATAGTGGTATTGAGAACACTGAATGCCTTGCAAGACTTTGAAAAAATAAGTTTCCCACCATTTTTCTTTGTCGAAGGCAATATTCTGCATTTTGATTTTCTCTATTCATTGCAAAAGTTTACTAAAACAAACAAAAGGAATTTCTTGAATTCATTTTTTCAAATTTATTTATTTATTTAAAAAAAATGTCTACCATAAAACATGACTTTCCAACATGAAAATATGAGTTTTAAATAACTTTTTAAAAAAATTGTTAAATTTTCAAACAAGTAATAAAATTTATAACTAAAAAGATAAATTACTAACAAGAATATTATATCAAGGTTACCGCAAAAATTCCCTAATTTCTCCCTGGCCAATTTTTCATTTTCCTTGACCATTAATATTCAAAGGCGAGAATCTTAAACTGGTAAAATGTTCAACCCATAATTTTTTATAAACGAAATATAACAATTTCAAATTAAAATTGAAAATTTTCAAATTTATTTTACTTGACATTTATTTAAAGTTACAAAAATTCCTTGAATTTTGAAAGATTTTTTTTCTAAATCCCTAACTTTTTCCTGGCTAATCAAATTCCCTGACTTTTTATTAAATTGTTGATAGCTAGGTTCATTTTTCATTCGCCAGGTTTATTTGGTGGGACGATTGAAAAATTCCGAAATAAAAAATTCCCTACATTATAACATTCTCGAATTAGAAAATTCCCGAATAATAAAGTTCCCAAACAGTTTATAATGTTATCTAATTGGAAAATTCCCGAATAATAAAAATCCCGAACAGTTTATAATATTAACGAATTCAAAAATTCCGGAATAATACAATTTTCGAATAATAAAATTCCCGCATTAGAAATATTACCGAATAATAAAATTCCCGAATTGGAAATATTACCGAATAATAAAATTCCTGAATTATAACATTCCTGAATAATAAAATTCCCGAATTATAACATTCCTGAATAATAAAATTCCCGAATTATAACATTCCTGAATAATAAAATTCCCGAATTATAAAATTCCTGAATAATAAAATTCCCAAATTATAACATTCCCGAATAATAAAAATCCCGAATAGTTTATAATATTAACGAATTGGAAAATTCCCGAATAATCAAATGGTCGAATAATAAAATTCCCGAATTTGAAATGTTACCGAATAATAAAATTCCCGAATTTTAACATTCCTGAATAATCAAATTCCCGAATTATAAAATTCCTGAATAATAAAATTCCCGAATTATAACATTCATGAATAATAAAATTCCCGAATTATAACATTCATGAATAATAAAATTCCCGAACAGTTTATAATATTAACGAATTGGAAAATTCCCTAATAATAAAATGGTCGAATAATAAAATTCCCGAATTGGAAATATTACCGAATAATAAAATTCCAAAATTATAACATGCCCGAATAATAAAATTCCCGAATAGTTTATAATATTAACGAATTGGAAAATTCCCAAATAATCAAATGGTCGAATAATAAAATTCCCGAATTGCAAATGTTACCGAATAATAAAATTCCCGAATTATAACATTCCCGAACAGTTATAATATTAACGAATTAGAAAATTTTCTCATAATAAAATTCCCGAATTGGAAATATTCCCGAATAATAAAATTCCCGAACAGTTTATAATATTAACGAATTGGAAAATTCCCGAATAATAAAATTTCCAAACAGTTTATAATGTTATCTAAATGGAAAATTACCGAATAATAAAATTCCTGAACAGTTTATAATATTACCGAATTGGACAATTCCTGAATAATGTAATTCCCGACACTGTAAAATTCTCGAATTGGAAAATCCCCAAATTATAATATTCCTATCTAATAAAATTCCCGAATAATGAAATTTCCCGACAGTTTATAATATTACCGAATTTGAAAATTCCCGAATAATAAAATTTACGAATAATAAAATTCCCGAATTGGAAAATCCCCAAATTATAAAATTCCCTAATAATAAAATTTCCGAACATTTTATAATATTACCGAATTGGAAAATTTCCGAATAATAAAATTCCCGAAAATAAAAATTTCCGAATAATAAATTTCCTTAACTATAACATTCCTGAATAATAAAATTCGCGAACAGTTTATAATATTAACGAATTGGAAAATTCCCGAATAATCAAATTTCTTAATTGGAAAATTCCGGAATTATAAAAATTCCCGAATAATAAAGCTCCCGAAAAGTTTATAATATTACCGAATTGGAAAATTCCCGAATAATGAAATTCCCGACAGTGTCAAATTTGCGAATTCGAATATTCTCGAATAATAAAATTTTGGAATAATAAAATTTCCAAACAGTTTATAATGTTACCGAATTGGAAAATTCCCGAATAATGAAATTCCCGACAGAAAAGTTTCGAATTTAAACAATTAAATATTTTTATTTATAAAATTAATGAAATTATTAGAATTAAAATTATATTACAAATGAAAAATGTGTTTATTTATACAAAATTTTCCAATTCGGGAATTTCATCATTCGGAAATTTTCCAATTCAGTAATCATATAATCTGTTCGGGAATTTTATAATTCGGAATTTTTCAGTCGTCCCCCATTATTCGGGAATTTTCTAATTCAGTAATACTATAAACTGTTTGGGAATTTTCCATTCCGGGAATTGCATTATTCGGGAATTTTACAATATCGGGAATTCACTATTTTCTCACAATTGTCTCCTAATGCCACTATTTCTTTACTTTTCTTAAAAAAATATTTTCGAACTTCTTCACTCATTGGCTACATATTGTCTCAATGGCTAATTAGGGGTTGTTCTAAATGTTGAATTTTCAAACCAAAAAAATGAGCTTTTAACAAAACAACTGATTTTTCAACCAAATAGTTCAATTTTGGACGAAACCGATGAATTATCAACAAACTACATAAATTTTCCACGAAAAGTTGAATTTTCTACCAAAACAGTTGAATTTTGAACCGGAAAATACAATTTTTTACCAGAAAATGTGATAGTTGATATTTAAACCAAAAAAGATTTTAATTTTTAATAAAAAACAATTGAATATAATGAAAAAAGACCAATTTTCATCAAAATACTTGAATCCTCAACTAAAACAGATTCATTTTCAGCCATACAGTTGTATTTTTAACAACAAAAAATTGCTTTTGTAACAAAAAAGACGAATTGTTAACAAAATACATATATTTCCTACCAACTAGTTAAATTTCAAACAAAAGGATTGATTTTCTATCAAAAAAGACGATTAAAAAAAAGACATGAATTTTCAAAACAAAGAGTTGAATGTTCAACTAAAGCAGATCAATTTTAAACCAAAAATCGAATACTTAAATTTTCGATCAAAAAATTAATTTTTAATAAAAAGAAAACGAATTTTCTACAGGACTGTTGAATTTTCAAGCCAAAGAGAGAAATTTTCTACAAAACGGTGGCATTTTCAACCTGGAAATATTGATTATTTTAACCAAAAATGTAATAATTGATATTTAAACCAAAATGATTTTAACATTAATTAAAAAATAGTTAAATATAACCAAAGAGGATGAATTTTCAACAAAATACTTGAATCCTCAACTGAATCAGATTAATTTTTAACAATACAGTTGCATTTTTAACAACAAAAAAATGATTTTTCACTACAAAAGATGAATATTCAACAAAATTCGTAAATTTTTAATCAAATAGTTGAATTTTCTACCAGAAATTAATTATTTAATTAATTTTTATCTAAATAGTTGAATTTTTAAACTAAAAAAGATTAACTCTTAACCAAAAATGGTGAAGTTGAATTTTTATTGAGGAGCATTAATTTTCAATAAAAAAATGAATTTGATATAAAACAGTTTAATTTTGTACCAAATAGTTGAATTTGATACCAAATTGTTTAATTTTCGACCCAAAAATATGAATTCTCGAAAAAATAATTAAATTCTCATTATAAAAAAATAATATGTAACCGAAAAAATGAATTTTCAACTAACATTATGTATCTTTGAATAAAAAAATAGACTTTTAAGAAATTTTGTAACTTTCAACCATGGAGTTGAATTTTTAATCTAAAAAGATGAATTTTCAACGAAAAATGTGATAGTTAATATATCAAGAAAAAACATTTTAATTTAACCAAGAAAGACGAATTTTCAACAAAATACATAAATTTTCCAATTTTCTGCCAAACTGTTCAACTTTTGAGCCGGAAATACGAATTTTCTACAAAGCAGTTGAATTTTCAACCCGGGAACAAAATATGTAGTTGAATTTTCAATAAAAAAAAATTTGTTTGTCAATAAAGAAACAAAATTTCAATCAAATTGTACAATTATCAAGCCAAAATGACGAAATTTCAACGAAACAGTAACATTTGAGCCAAAAAGTATATCTTTAATAAAATTGTTAAATTTGCAATAAAATAATTGAATTTTTAAACCAAATAATAGTAGTTTTCTACTAATTCAAATAGTGCAGATTTGTTTACTGCTAATTAGTAAAAATCTACTAATTTAATGCGTAAAAATGCCCTTACGAATTCATTTAGTAACATAAATTTTACCATTTAGTTTATTAAAAAGTGGTAAAGTTAATAATTTAGCAGCCAGACACAATGCTACTAATTGAATTAGTAAAATTTCTAATTCGAATTTAGACAGTAGCACACTTTTTATTTAAAGTGCCTTTTGAATCGGAACTATTTTTTTTCAAAGCAATTCCAATCTTGAAAGCTGTGCGGAAGCAGGCTTTGAATTGGAGAGCTTTGAAATTAGAGAGCTGTGAAATTTAATTAAGTGAATCTCAATTCGAAAACTGAAGATCCCTTTCCAGATTTAATTGGAGGCTTACCCGATGAGAGATTCTGAAATTAGTTCGGGAATTAATTTTCATTGTTGTCGAAGATTCATAATTTTAGTTAAAAATTATATCTTTTGTTGAAAATTTAACTATTTTGTTGATTTTTTTTCGTTATAGATTAATTTCTTCCACTGAAAATGTAAACATTACATTTTTGGAAAATTCATCTTCTCAATTGCAAATTAAACAATTTGGGTGAAAATTTATTTTTGTTGAACTTTCAACTGATCCATTTTTGGTTGAAAATTTATATCTTTAAGTTGAAGATTCAACTATTTAGTAGAAATTTCTCTTTTCTGTTTCAAAATTCATGTATTTTGTTAAAGACTCTTCTTTTTTGGTAGAAAATTAAACTTCTGGGTTGAACATTAATCATTTTGTTTAAAAATTCCACTACTTGGTTGAAATCTGGAATCCTCTGTTAAAAATCCATTTTTTTCGTTGAAAATTCATTATTTTATTAGAAAATTAAATTCTTTCTGAAGTTCATCAGGCCAGATTTACTTGAAAGCATCTTTTCCTTTCTCTTTTGTTCATACGAAGTCTGAGCTTGGAGAGCTCTAGTGTTACGAGCGCCTTTGCGAAAAGACAATACCTTGGCTAGGAGCCAAATTAGTCTCGTAATCGGGAAACCATGGTTGAAAAGTGCGAGTCATAGTTACTGACATGTTCCACTTCCGGGGATAAAGAAAATTTATCCCATTCTATCTCTTTCTCAATTTAAATTCAGGTCTATCTTTTTCAATTTCGTCTTTTCTATCTTATCCTATCCTTTTCTATCCACTCAATCTTTTTCTATCTCTTTATCATTCCAAAATCCCGTCTATCTTTTTCAATCTCTTCTTTATCTCATCCTATACTACAACTATCAGCGTCTATCTTTTGCTATCACTTTGTTATTCTAAATTCACTTCAATTTTTTTTAATTGCCTCTTCTCCATCTCATCCTACCCTTTATCTGTCCACTTCAATATTTTTCTATCTCTCTATCTATATAAATTCACGTCCATCCTTTCAATGCCATCTTTTCTATATCATCCTATCCTTTATCTACCAACGTCAAACTTTTTCTATCTTTCTGTTCAATATAAATTCCCGTCTATCTTTTTCAATCTCCTCTTCTGTATCTCATCCTATCCTACGTCTATCAACATCAACCTTTTTCTATATCTTTTTTAACCTGAATTCACGTCTATCTTTTTCAATCTCCATTTCTTTGGCTGATTCTATCCTACATATATCAACGTCCATTTTTTTCTATCTGTTTTTCAATCTAAATTCCCATCTATCTTCTTCAATCATCTCTTCTTTATCTCATCCTACCCTACATCTATCAACGTCTATCTTTTTCTATCTCTCAGTTATTCTAAATTCACGTCCATCTTTTTCAATCAACATCCATCTTTTTCTTCTCTCTTTATAAATCTTAATTCACGACTATCCTTTGAATAGCCTCTTCTATATCTCATCCTATCCTTTATCTATCCACATCTATCTTTTTCTATCTCTTTGTCAATCTACATTCACATCTATCTTTTTCCATTCCTTCGTCTCTATCTTATCCCATCCTTTATCTATCCACATCTATCTTCTTCTATCTCTTTATTGATCTAAATTCACGTCTATCTTTTTTTATCCCCTCTTCTCTACCTCATCCTATACTACATCTATCCACGTCGATCTTTTATTATCTGTCTGTTAAATGTTAATATAAATTTCCGTCTAACTTTTTCAATTTTCTTTTTTCTACACTTTCCTATCCCTTATCTATCCACGTTAATATTTTTTTATCTCTCTGTCAATCTAAATTCCCATGTATCTTTTTTGATCTCCTCTTCTCTGTCTCAGCGTATCCTATATCTATCGAAGTCTATCTTCTTCTATCTCTTTATCAGTCTAAATTCACGTCTGTGTTTTTCAATCTCCTCTTCCATATCTCATACATCTTTTAACGTCTAACTTTTTCTATCTATTTTTCAATCTAAATTCATATCTATCTTTTCAATATCCTCTTCTCTATTTCATTCCATCCCTTATCTATCAATGTCAATATTTTCCTGTCTCTTGGTTAATCTAAATTTCCGTCTATCCTTTTCAATACCCTCTCCTCTATCTCATCCTATCCTTTATCTATTCTTGTCAATCTTTGTCTATATCTGTTAATCTAAACTCCTCTCTATCTTTTTAAATTCCTTCTTCTCTATCTCATCCCATCCTTTATCTATCCACATCTATCTTTTTCTATCTCTTTATCAATCTAAATTCACGTCTATCTTTTTCGATCCTCTCTTCTCCATCTCATACGACACTACATCTATCCACCACAATATTTTTGCATCTTCCTGTCAATCTGAATTATCATCTATCTTTTTTAATCTCCACTGCTCTATCCCATCGTATCCTACATCTATCAATGTGTATCTTTTTCTATCTCTTCATTAATCTAAATTCACGTCTATCTTTTTCAATATCCTCTTTTCTATCTCATCCCGTCCTTTATCTATCAATGTCAATATTATTCTATCTCTTAGGTCATCTAAATTTCCTTCTTTTTCAATCTCCTCTTTCATATCGCATATATCTTTTAACGTCTTTTCCTAGCTATTTTTCAATCTAAATTCACGTCTATCTTTTAGAATACCCTCTTCTCTATCTCTTCCTATCCTTTATATATTCTCGTCAATCTTTTTCTATCTCTGTTTTTCTAAATTCCTCTCTTTTTTAATCTCCACTTCTCTATCTCATCGCCTCCTACATCAATCCAAGTCAGTCTTTTTCTATTTCTTTGTCAATCTAAATTTACATCTGTCTTTTTCAATTCCTTCTTCTCTATCTCATCCCATCCTTTATCTATCCACATCTATCTTTTCCTATCTCTTTTTAAATCTAAATTCACATCTATCTTTTTCCATCCCCTATTCTCTACCTCATCATATACTACACCTATCCACGTCAATCTTATATTACCTCTCTATTAATATAAATTTCCGTCTAATATTTTTTGATCTCCTCTTCTTTATCTTATCGTAGCCTACATCTATCAAGTTTTATCTTTTTCTATATCTTTGTGAATCTAAATTCACGTTTTTTTTCAATCTCCTCTTTCATATCACATACATCTTTTAACGTCTATTTGTCTCTATCTAATTTTCAATATAGATTCACGTGAATCTTTTTCAATATCCTCTTCTCTATCTCATCCAATCCTTTATCTATCTCATCCTATTCTTTATCTATTGTTGTCAATCTTTTTCTATCTCTGATCATCTAACTTCCTCTCTCTTTTTTAATATCCACTCCTCTATCTCATCCTATACTACATCTATCAACGTTTATCTTTTTCTATCTCTTTGTCAATCTAAATTCACGTCTATCTTTTTTGATCCTCTCTTCTCTATCTCGTCCTACACTACATCTATCCCCATCAATATTTTTTTATCCTCCAGTCAATTTAAATTCTCATCTATCTTTTTAAGCTCCTCTTCTCTATCTCACCCCACCCCTTATCTAGCCATGTCAATATTTTTCTGTCTCTTGGTTAATCTAAGTTTTCATCTATTTTTTTTCAATGCCCTCTTTCATATCTTATACATTTTTTAAGGTCTCTTCCTATCTATTTTGCCATCTAAATTCACGTATTTTTTTCAATGCCCTCTTCTCTATCTCATCCTATCCTTTATCTATTCCTATACTGCATCTATGATTCTACCTTTTTCCATATCCTCTTCTCCAGCTCATTCCGTCCTTTATCTATTTATGTCAATCTTTTTCTATCTCTGTTAGTCTAAATTCCTCTTTATCTTTCTCTATCTCTTTGTCAATCTGAATTCACGTCTATCTTTTTCAATATCCTCTTCTCTATCTTCTTCCGTTATTCATCTATCCACGTCAATATTTTTCTATCTTTCTGTCAATCTAAATTCCCGTGTATCCTTTTTAATCTCCTCTTCTCTATCTCATCGTATCCTACATCTATCAGCGTCTATCTTTTTTTACCTCTTTGTCAATCTAAATTTACGTCTACCTTTTTCAATATCCTCTTCTCTAGTTCATGACGTCCTTTATCTATCAATTTCAATATTTTTCTATCTCTTGGTTAATCTAAATTTCCGTCCATCTTTTTCAATCTCCTCTTCGATATCTCATACATCTTTTAACGTCTATTCTTTTTTATCTATTTTTCAATTTAAATTAACGTTCATCTTTTTCAATACCCTCTTCTCAATCTCATCCTATCCTTTATCTATTCATGTCAATCTCTTTCTATCTCTGTTAGTCTAAATTCCTCTTTATCTTTTTCTATCTATTTGTCAATCCAAATTCGCGTCTATCTTTTCAATATGCTCTTCTCTATCTCTTCCTATCCTTTATATATTCTTGTAAATCTTTTTCTATCTCTGTTTTTCTAAATTCCTCTCTATCTTGTTTAATCTTCACTTCTCTATCTCATCGTATCCTACATCAATCCACGTCAATCTGTTTCTATCTCTTTGATAGTCTAAATTCACATCTATCTTTTTCAATTCTCTCTTCTCATCTCTTCTTTATCTCATCCTGCCCTACATCTATCAACGACTATCTTTTTCTATATATTTCTTCAATCTAAATTCACGTCTATCTTTTTAAATACCCTCTTTTCTATCTCATCCTATCCTTTATCTACCTACGTCAAAGTTTTTCTATTTATCTGTCAATGTAAATTCCCGTCTATCTTTTTCAATCTCCTCTTTTGTACCTCATCCTGTCCTACGTCTATCAACGTCTATCTTTTTTTATCTTTCTGTTAATCTGAATTCACTTCTATCTTTTACAATTCTTTCTTCTCTATCTCATCCCATCCTTTATCTATCCACATCTATCTTTTTCCATCCCCTATTCTCTACCTCATCCTATACTACATCAATCCACATCAATCTTATATTACGTCTCTGTTAATATAAATTTCCGTATATCTTTTTCAATCCCCTTTTTTTAAATTATCCTATCCCTTACCTATCCACGTCAATATTTTTCTATCTCTTTGTCAATCTAAATTCACGTCTATGTTTTTCAATCTCTTCTTCCATATCTCATACATCTTTTAACGTCTAACTTTTTCTATCTATTTTTCAATCTAAATTCATATTTATCTTTTTAATATACTCATCTCTATTTCATCCTATCCCTCATCTACCCATGTAAACCTTTTTCTATCTCTATCAATCTGAATTCCTCTCTATCTTTTTTAATCTCAACTTCTCTATCTTATCCTATACTACATCTTTCATCGTCTATCTTTTTCTATCTTTTTGAAAATCTACAATCACGTCTACCTTTTTTGATCCCCTATTCCCTATCTCGTCCTACACTACATCTGTGTACATCAATTTTTTTCCTGCCAAACAGAATTCTCATCTATCTTTTTAACCTCCTCTTCTTTATCTCATCCCACCCATCATCTATCCATGTCAATATTTTTCTGTCTCTTGATTAATCTAAATTTTTATCTATCTCTTTCAATGTCCTCTTCCATATCTCATACATCTATTAACGTCTCTTCCTATCTATTTTGTAATCTAAATTCACGTCTATCTTTTTCCATATCCTTTTCTCTATCTCGTCCTACACTACATCTATCAACATCAATATTTTTTTATCTTCCTGTCAAACTAAATTCTCATCTATCTTTTTAGCCTCCTCTTCTCTGTTTCATCCCATCCCTCATCTATCCATTTCAATCTTTTTCTATCTCTGTTAATCTAAATTTTTCTCTATCTTTTTTAATCTCCACTTCTCTATATTATCTTAAACTACATCTGTCAAAGTCTATCTTTTTGTATCTCTTTGTCAATCTGAATTCCCTTCCATCTTTTTCAATATCATCTTCTCTATCTCATCCCGTTCTTTATCTATCCGCGTCAATATTTTTTTACCTTTCTGTCAATCTAAATTACCATCTTTACTTTTAATCTTCTCTTCTCTATCTCATCGTATTCTACATCTACAAACGTCTATCTTTTTCTATCTCTTTCTCAAACTGAATTCACGTCTATCTTTTCCAATCTCCTCTTCTCTATCTCATCCTGTCCTTTTCTATTCTCCTCAAACTGAAGGTATTGCCGCTAGGTGGCCTACGGTAAAAGTAACCAACTTCAGTCAGTCCTCGGGCGTAAAAGTAAATCATTCAGCACTTTGATCGTACTATTGAGGTCTGATTTGCTTCGTTGCATTTGAACGAATCCTGAGTTTCTATGTAAATTTACCTAAGAGATCGACTGCAGGTCGTCCTCGGAAAAGGCGCGGTTTACTCTCCCGGATTAGATCAAACTTTCTTATCCTTATTCCTATGTCAGGGTTGTACAAACTGGATGTGAAATGCTAAATTTTCTTCTGAACACGAATTTCAAACTTGACTCAACATTTTAAAGTTTCAAACTTTATTCAACATTTTAAAGATTCAAACTTGATTCAATATTTTAAAGATTCAAACTTAATTCGACATTTCAAAGAATTAAACTTCATTCGTCATTTTAAAATATCAAACTTAATTCAACATTTTGAAAATTCAAACGTTATTCTACGTATGCAATCAGTGAATTTTCACAATTTTCTAACTCAAATTATTTCGATTGAAAGTAGATATAGGTAAGGGCGTTTCTCTATACAAATTCCTACCTTACTAAGTTTCTAGAATTACCACTAAGTTTCTAGAATTACTACTAAGTTTCTAGAATTACTACTAAGTTTCTAGAATGTTCTCAAAGGGACAACTTGAAGGTTGTTTATCATTTCAACATTATTTTGTGACGTCATCGGGATCCTTCAAGAACCTTCTGAAATTTGAGAACAGATATGAACCACTACAGAATATTCTGCAGAATATTCTCGAAGTCGGTAAGTAAGTTTCGTGGTCCAGAAACCCTACTGTTGAGATTATTTTCTTGATTTTTTCTAACTTTATTTTTAATATATCAGAATTCCATGGATTCTAATGTGGATGTGCAAAATGAGTTAATTTTTTGATATTTATATACTTCAGAGTTTGAATTTTCTGAAGTTGAAGGCCTAAAATTGCCAATAATGTTAGAAATAAAACAGTAGAGTACAGTTTTTAAATTCACTTTCGTACTCTGATTTGTCCTTTCCCTAAAAGGTTGTTTTTAAAGAATTAATATTGAGAAAAATAACATCTGTAAATCTTAAAATATAGGTAATAATTAAATATTTTTTTATAATAATAATTTTATATAAAAATGAGTTTTAAGGGAAAAGTGTATATTATTTCAAAACATTGCACATGATTTCCTGGCATTTAGAAGTTTTGTAAAGATTTAAAAATAATTAAAAACTTGATAAGAATTCAAAAAATCTAAAACAAAATGTAGATTTTGAAGATTTCGAACAAGTTCATTTCAAGAGATATTACATTACAAATATTTTGAAGCGTGAAAAGCTTTCTCAAAATTTATAAAATATTTTTAAATTTCTTCCAAACTTGTAAAAGTCATAGATATATTTTAAACTGATCTGAATTTTTCCTAATATTTAGCAAAATATTTTTTTTTGTACTTACAAAATAAACTCAGTCGTCTCATGTAAGGATTCATAAAATCGACACTCACCTGAAAAAAAAATTTTCATTATTTTTTCTTTACTCAGAATTAATATTTGATTAATTAGATTTAAATCAGGGTCAAATTTTTAATAAAATGCTCTCTAAACAGGGGAGATAGGATAATTATTCACGAAAATGGCATTTTCCAAAAAATTGTTGAATTTTCAACCAAAACAGATTAATTTTCAACGCAAAATGAATTATCAACAAAATAGTTTAGTTTTCAAGCCTAAAAGAAGAATTTTCAATAAAAAAGTTCATTTTCATCCAAGGAAAATGAATTTTCAATCAAATAGTTTAATTGTCAACCGAGAAAAAAATTTCAACTAATCAGTTGTATTTGCACAAAATATTTGAACTTTTTAGCAAAATAAACGAATTTTGAATGAAAAAGTTTAATTTTTAATCAAATAGTTTAATTTTCAACCTACAAAGATGAACTTTAAAACAAAAACGATGAATTTTCAACAAAACAGCTGAATTTCCAAGCCAGAAAGACGAATTTTCTACAAAATAGTTGAATTTACAAAAAAAAACATGAATTTTCAACAAAAAAGTTACTTTTAAAGAAAATATTTACAAATTCTATGAAATTTTGAATTTTCGAGCCAAATAGACAAATTTTCTACAAAATAGTTGAATTTTCAACTACCCAATATGAATTTTCAACAAAAAAGTTACTTTTTAACAAAATATTAAAAAATTCTATGAAATTTTGAATTTTCAAACCAGAGAGACGAATCATCTACAAAGTAGTTAAATTTTCAACAACAAATTGTTGAATTTTCAACTACAAAATATGAATTTTCAACAAAAAGTAATTTTTTAACAAAAAAGTTACTATTCAACAAAATATTTACAAAGTCTATGAAATTCTTAAATTTCAAGCCAAAGATACGAATTTTCTACACAACAGTTGAATTTTCAAAAACAAAATATGAATTTTCAATAATAAAATTAGTTTTCAACAAAATATTTTAAAATTCTATAAAATTTTGAATTTTCAAACCAAAGAGATGAATCTTCTACAACACAGTTGAATTTTTAATTAAAAATATGAATCATCAACAAAAAAAGTTACTTTTTAACAAAATATTCAAAAATTCTATAAAATTTTGAATTTTCAAGCCAAAGAGACGAATTTTCTACAAAATAGTTGAATTTTTAACTACAAAATATGAATTTTCAACAAAAAAGTTACTTTTCAACAAAATATTAATAAAATCAAAACAAAATTCAATTTTCAAGTCAAAGAGACAAATTTTCTACAAAATAGTTGAATTTTCAACTAAAAAATATGAATTATCAACAAAAAAGTTACTTTTTAACAAAATATTCAAAAATTCTATAAAATTTTGAATTTTCAAACCAAAGAGACGAATTTTCTACAAAATAATTGAATTTTTAACTACAAAATAGTTCAATTTTCGAAAAAAAGATACTTTTCAACAAAATATTTACAAAGTCTATACAATTTTTAATTTTCAACTAAAAAATATTAATTTTCAACAAAAAAGTTACTTTTTAACAGAATATTCAAGAATTCTATAAAATTTTGAATTTTAAAACCAAAGAGACGAATTATCTACCAAATAGTTAAATTTTCAAAAACAAATTGTTGAATTTTCAACTACAAAATATGAATTTTCAACAAAAAAGTTACTTTTCAACAAAATATTTACAATGTCTATAAAATTTTTAATTTTCAAGACAAATATACGAATTTTCTACAAAACAGTTGAATTTTCAATAACAAAATATGAATTTTCAACAAAAAAGTTAATTTTCATGAAAATATCTAAAAATTTTGAATTTTCAAGCCAAAGAGACGATTTTTCTACAGAATAGTTGAATTTTCAAAAACAAAATATGAATTTTCAATAATAAAGTTAGTTTTCAACAAAATATTTAAAAATTCTATAAAATTTTGAATTTTCAAACCAAAGAGACTAACTTTCTACAAAACAGTTGAATTTTTAACTAAAAAATATGAATTATCAACAAAAAAAGTTACTTTTTAAGAAAATATTAAAAAATTCTATAAAATTTTGAATTTTCAAGCCAAAGAGACGAATTTTCTACAACATAGTTGAATTTTCGAATACAAAACAGTTGAATTTTTAACTAAAAAATATGAATTATCAACAAAAAAAGTTACTTTTTAACAAAATATTCAAAAATTCTAAAAAAAATTAAATTTTCAAACCAAAGAGACGAATTTTCTACAAAATAGTTGAATTTTCAACTTAAAAATATGAATTATCAACAAAAAAGTAACTTTTTAACAAAATATTCAAACATTCTATAAAATTTTGAATTTTGAAACCAAAAAGACGAATTTTCTACAAAATAGTTGAATTTTCAACTACAAAATATGAATTTTCAATAAAAAAGTTACTTTTCAACAAAATATTAATAAAATCCAAAAAAAATTTCAATTTTTTTTTGAATTATCAACAAAAAAGTTAATTTTCAGCAAAATCGTTAAAATTTCTATAAAATTGTTGAATTTAAAAAGATAAATTTACTTTAGAACAGTCGAATTTTGAGCCAGAAAATATGAATTAAGAATAAAAACTTTTTTTTTAATCAAACATTTGAATTTTCTACCAACCTGTTGAAGTTTCAAATTGAAAAATGAATTTTCTGCAAAACAGTGGAATTTTTAAATAAAAAATATAAATTTTTCACAAGAAAGCTGTTTTTTAACAAAATAGTTTAACAATCAGCCAAAACAGAGTAATTTTTAACCAAACAGTGGACTTTTTCCAAAACCAAAACAAATTACTTTTTGACCAAACAGTTGAATTTTCTACCAAAATGTTAAAACGGTTGAAATCTCAACCAAAACAGATTACTTTTCGAAAAAACAGTAAACTTTTCCACCAGAAAGTGAAATTTCTAGAAAAAAAAAACATTAATGAATAGTTGAATTCTCTACGAAAACAGATTAGCAGTTGAATTTTATACCAAAATAATAAAATTTCAAACCAAAAAGGCGAATTTTCAAATCGAAAATATAAATTTTCAACAACAAATTTTTTTAAAAAATAAAATAGTTGAATACTGGATCAAAAACAGATTACTTTTTAACTAATAAACAGTTACATTTTCTCCCAAAATGTTGAAATTTCAAACGGAAGAGATGAATTTTGTACAAAACAGTCGATTTTCAAACCGAAAATATAAATTATAAACAAGAAATTAAATTTTCAACAAAATAGTTGAATACTCTACCAAAACATTACTTTTCAACCAAACAGTTGACTTTTTCACACAAAAAAAAATGAAATTTCTACCGAAAGAGATGCATTTACAACAAATATATTAATTTTCAACAAATTAATTGAATTATCAACAAAAACAGAATAATTTTTGACCAAACAGTACATTGAAGCAACACATTCGTTCCGCAACACCGCTCCGACCCAGGTCGCTGATCAATCTTGCACAGAAAAATACATACACATACATATACAAACATATGTATACTTTCCATTTTAAAGATTACTATATCTAATTTTACATTCATTAGTGAAAAAGAAAAAAATGTAATAATCTAAACAGATTGGTTCATAATCAACCATAAATAGTTTTTATTGGCATTAAACAATATTGTATCCGCACAAAACCTATCGAATGCTTAGTTTTACGAATAAATAATAATATGTCCAATTTTTAACCTGAAGATATTTGAAGGAAAAAATCTAAGTTTTCTTTTCAGACAAAAAGAAAAAAGAACCCTTAGCTTGGAAAAGTATAATTCATTGTTAATCTGCATTTATGAAGATCAACTTTTTTTTGAATGCTTAGAATTAATGGAGAGGTTATGAAAAACTCTTCCGAAACTGATGAAAAAACATTGTTATTGATATTAACAGAGTTATAAATCACTAAAGTGAAGGGTAGCTGAGAAATAATGATCCATACATTCAGGGGCTTCTAATTTTTAATTCTACATTAATGAAAGTTTAGTGTCTTGTGATATTCAAATTTTAAAGTTCAAAAAATTAAACTAAAAAAAACATTTACTTGTAGAGAATATTAAAATGGAACTTTTTTCTATTTAAAGTTTTTCTATCCGATGTATATTTTCAATAATAAAATTGAAAAAGTGGGGAAAATTTTTCCCCAAATTCAATTATTTTTTAAAACATAAATCATCTTTACTCAGACAAATATGATTGTAACGGGTTGAAAATTGGTATGCACATGCATTATACCCTAGCGATGCCTACAAGATGAAGAAAAAAGTCAAAACTGCCAATTGTTTAATAATAATTATTTGGAAATTGAGACCTGACGGTGAGCACGTTTTTTTAGCTTCGACGAAGAAAAGTATCAGGGGAACTTCAGAGTTGAAACAACTTTCAGTAAGACATTTGTTCCTCACTATTGAAGAAAGATTTCTGGACATTTTTAGATCAATTCATTAAAAATTGGCGGAAATATCCATTTTGTAAGAAAGTACCCGACGCCGTCTATGACCCTCGTTAGCAGATTCAAACGCTTCTCAACGTTAGTAGTCTCGCCTGTACTCTCCTATAAACATACAAGACTGGTATTTTCAATAATTAAACATGAAAAAACCTGCTCCTCCCCAATTAATAGAAAATTGACTCCTTTATATTTTGGACATTTCGTTGTTTTCAGTGAATTAGCAAATAACTAAAAATAGAAAAATTTGTGCTTCGCAAGCTGTTCCACCCTTTACTTTGCTTTCATTTTTTTTAGTAATAAGGAATGTAAACAAACCGTCTAGTGTCTTTGTTTTGAAGTTTTTACTATGAAAATGACTCAGACAATATAATTAGACATTTCTAGTTATTTTTGAGTCTGTGAATTTCTAATACATGAAATATTTGTTTACACTGACAATTAGATGTTTCAAAAAATGGTCTAAAGAATATATTATTGTTTATAGCCATTTTCTCTTAAAATAGAGTTAGAAAGTCGCGTTTTTTTTCTGAATTTTTACGCTTTTGGTCTACTTTTTAATTATAGTGAGGTAATAATTAATTCACGTTAACGAGCATGATTTCTTAAACAACTTATTATTATTTTCAATAATATTATCGTTGAATAATGTTTAGAAAGTTGCGGATTTTTTCTGAAATATTCAACTCTTTGTCTACTTTTTATTTAGAATTTAGAGTGTAGTAATCATTACTGAAATTTGACAAAAATAATTGTTTAAAAAAATTAATATTGTGTATAAATATTTTCTCCTATAGTAATGCTAGGTAGACGCGTTTTCTTTCTGAAATTTTCCACTTGTCAAACTTTCACTTAGAGTTAGAGCGAGGTAATAATTAATGCAATTCAGCAAAAATAAGTATTTAATTAAATTATTATTGGTTTTTAACTATCCTTCTCTGCAATAATGCTAGATAGTGGCGAGTTTTTCTGTAATTTTTACCTTTCTTTAAACATTTTATTGCTATTCGGAAAACCCAAGAGTTTTTCCAGGACTCAGTAATAATCTTTGGAAAAATTTGCGAAGCACAAATTTTTCTATTTTTAGTTATTTGCTAATTCGCTGAAAACAACGAAATGTCCAAAATATAAAGCAGTCGATTTTCTATCAATTGGGGAAGGGGCAGGTTTTTTCATGTTTAATTATTAAAAAGACGAGTCTTGTATGTTGATAGGAGAGTGCAGGCGAGACTACTAATGTTGAGAAGCGTTTGAATATGCTAACGAGAGTCGTAGACGGCGTCGCGTACTATCTTACAAAATGGATATTTCCGTCAATTTTCAATGAATTGATCTGAAAATTTCCAGAAATCTTCCTTCAATAGTGAGGAACAAACATCTCACTGAAAGTTGTTTCAACTCTAAAGTTCCCTTAATACTTTTCTTCGCCGAAGCTAAAAAAACGTGCTTACCGTCAGGTCTCAATTTCCAAATAATTATTATTAAACAATTGGCAGTTTTGATTTTTTTCTTCATCTTGTAGGCATCAGTAGGGTATAATGCATGTGTATACCATTTTTCAAATAGTTACAATCATATTTGTCTGAGTAAAGACGATTTATGTTTTAAAAAATAATTGAATTTGGTGAAAAAATGTTCCCATTTTTTCAATTTTATTATTAAAAATATACATCGGGAAGAAAAACTTTAAATAGAAAAGAGTTCCATTTTAATATTCTCTACAAGCCAATTTTTTTAACTTTAAAATTTGGATATCACAAGACACTTGGACAATTATTTTTCACGTTTTCGAGCGCTCGCCCGGTTCTTGCATCCGGGCCTTGAAATTGATTCATTACAAATTGGTTATTTGAATTTTAAATACTTTAATGTTGAAAGAGTTCTGATCATTTGAAGTTTGAATGCTTTAAAGTTTAATGTTTGGTAACCCGGAAAAGACTAGAAATTTATTTTGGTTTTCAAATGTCGCCCTGAAATATTTTTATTGGAAATTGCTTAAAAACATTGTTGTAAAAAAGTTGTCACGGTAAATTAAAAAAAAAAGTATATTTCAATACAAGAGACCAAACGGATGGTTTGCTTACCGTGATTGTGAAAAAGTCCAGCACTCAACCTTTACAATACAGTGAAACCTGGATTTAGCCCCCCTGGATTTTGTCCTCCCGCGAATTGACGCCACGCCGTGGGGATACGTCTCTGGATTTAACGTCAAGGTCATCCCCAAAACCCGGCGCTAAATCCAGGTTCGACTGTATTTTTATTTGCAAATCAAAATACAAAACCTGAGATTGCCTACCTTTTACAGACATCGAGCATAACCTCACCGACGTTGTCAAAATAGTAACCGTTTGCGACGCCAGATGGCACTAGTAGTAAAAGCGGTGAGCAAAATGTTTTGGTAACCATGGAGAGCATTTTTCTCACCGTTGAAAGCATCTTGTTCACCGATGTTGGGGATTTTTCTCATCGCCTTCAGGCCCGATGCAGAATCAACTTCTCTGGATGTCTGTGACCAAACGAAGGTTTTGTATTGATGTGTAAAGAAAAACATTTCTCACGCCGATTTTTGGAATTCCGCTAATCGCCTTTCTGCACAGTGCGGAATCAGCCATTTTCTGTGTCTATAAAAGGTGCGAAAAATCAGGATTTTTTATGTATGTGTAAAGAAAATTACCATTTGATAAGGGACTGTACTTAAATTACTTTGCGCGTTTTTCTTTTGTTTACAACGTTGTATCCCTCTTCGCTTCAAGGCAACTTTGGCAAGATTACGATATCCGTGGCGATAAAGTTTCAAAGCTGATTCCCATAGGATTTTTGGCGAGAAACACGGATCTGAAATTTTTTAATCGATATCTCGAATATTTTTCGATATATATCGATTTAAAAAAAATCAAATATATATAATTTCTTAAAAGCCATTCCGATATGTGATTTTTTAAAGAGAAAATCGACTCAAACACTTTTAAATCGATATCTCGCAATTAGATCTCCATATATTTTGTTATTTATATTTTTAAATTTAAAAATTTTTTAAATTTCAGATCCGTGTTTCTTGAAAAAAAAATACAACCGAAATTGATATTCAGAAATTATATTAATCAAAAAGAAGAGTCAATAATTTTAACAGAAAAAATCGATACATCGAAAACTATTCGAGATATCGATTTAAAAATTTTAGATCCTTGTTTCTCGCAAAAAATCCTATCGAAATCGATATTCAGAAATTATTTTAGTCAGAAACAAAAGTCAATAATTTTAACATAAAAAATTGATATCTCGAAATCTATTCGATATATCGATTTAAAAATTTCAGATTCGTGTTTCTCGCCAATAATCCTATAGGAATCCACACTAAAACTTTGTCGCCACGGATATCGTAATCTCCCCGCAATTTTATTCTCGTCTTTATTTAAATAAGAGAACAATGCGTTACGTCATTTAAGTACAGCCCCTAATGGTTTTTTGATATTTTTTAATAGAATGGTTTCCTTTGAATCTAAAACATGGCAAATAAATTTACACCAACCGCCGATACATTTAGAAAAATTCATACGAATGCGAAGAGCATGGTATTCATTTCGATTTTCCATACTTACTCTCTCTCTGCCTCATGCAGCTTTAAAGAATGTGTTTAGAAAATAACCATTTCCTCCACTCTAAAGAAACTTACCATTTTTAAGGATCTGTTGTGGGTTTGTTGACTCTCGCAAACCAGCGGAAAATCAATGATATAATTGAGGTCTTCCTATCCGGTGTCTGCACGATGCAGACGTCAATGCTCAATACCCGTGGTTGGTGAAATTCTGTCTCAAGGTGACAAGGTCCATCCAAGAATGTGAATGATGATGACTACATTCAAGAAAAAAGAGAAAAATACCTTTACAAACCAAAGCTTAGTCTCTCACGCGTGTCTCCGGGGAGTGACCTCACAGATGACACGTGGAAACTGGACCCTAGTGCAATAAATAAAGATAGTTTAGACTTTAGACCATTAAAGATTTCCAGGTTACTCGTTACAGTCATAGCTACGATGTCAATGATTTTAGAAATCATTGTCACTGCTTAGTCGAGGTGCATGCTGGGTGGTTTTTCAATCGAGCAAAGGGAGTTTTCGCTAAACGACAATGATCGTTGCAGCTGACCTGTATTGTTGGTATTGCTCCATTGTCAGACCAGATCGTTTCTCCCTCTGGAAAATGGCCGCGAATGTATCAATACGTACGGTCTCTTCTTTTCTGTTTTCACAGGTAAGGTGTAAACTTTTCCCCTTCCAGAGAGACATTGCCCGTCCCACCTACTCGATAGGATCGTTCCTGTGGGCTTTTCGGTTATTGTGCCACGCTGGGGGTTCCAGAAATTACGCAGAATGCAGGTCAATTTCTCGTTTTAACAGCCACATAATAGACAGTTTCTTCGGTATCCATGCTCTCCGATGTTACGATACAACAAACTGCGGTGGGTCTTCTGCCTCGACCTTGTGATTTAGACGTTCCAGGGAAACCCTGGTATGTCAGCATATAAGAGGTTGACTCATAGGGGTGGCATACTGAGAACTAAAAGGAACTGTTTTCTACTATAGCTAGAAAATGTTGTCAAACATTCAATTTTCCGAATACTTTCAACTGCCTTCAACTAGCCGAGAAAACATTCCTTAAGCATTCTTATTATTTTACACACTGACAATCATTATTTTTCATGTTGAGAAACTAATTCTTTGAAGTTTATTTTTAGATAAGGATACTTTTTGAAAGGAATACAGTTGTTTTTTGAATGACCCAGATTTTATTGGTTGTATATTTTCTATGAACCTTGATTTCAGATTAGCTGACCGCTGCACATTCACATTTTGAAAAAAGCAACGAGCTCTCCGATTATTCCTTTGCCGGGGTGTAATGGTCGCAATGGGTGGCTCAATTGTAATAGAGGTATCATTCCGAAGGGCGATATGCTTCCTTCTATCTGCGATAATTGCAAATAACGTCCTTTCATGCGAGAGGAGCGGCTGATCAAAGCTGCAAATAAATAAAAGATAATTATCTAATTATTCCATTCATATGAAGGCTGTTGGTTCATATTGAGTCTGAATGATACGATTGGTCTGCGAGTCATTAAGATTACTCGGCATGTTCGCTGTTTTCATCCTTTAGACGTCTGGACACTCTTCAATCTTCAATAAGTGACGATGCTTAATTTGTGTTAATTGATTTTCAATTAATTTACACAGTAAATTTGCAAATGGTTTTAAAAAGAGATAGAGAAAACCTTCTTACAGGTAGACAGTGTATATAGGGGGTGTCATTTACTAAATCGGGTGCGCTGAACATGAATCTGGCATCCAAAAGTTTAAAACTCTAAAAAACAGGGTTTTAGCTATTTTTGAGAATTAAGAGGTTTACTTGGTGAATGTTATTAGAGTAAAGAGTACGGATCTTATAATGTGATTATCAGCAGGCTTGCGTATTTTTGTGTGATCTTTGATACATAATGACTTTATGAAGCTCTTCCCCTGGGTTGATTGCTAGAGAGATTGATCAGTGACCTGCATCGGAGCAGTGTTGCAGAACGAACATTTTATTTAAATAAGCAACACGAAAATGTTAGATTAATCTAAAAATCAATACCCCCCCCCCCTTATAACTCCTTGTACACTGCCCTTTCTCACTTTTCTCATAGAAACTACTTAATCTTCGATAGTATAATGAGGTGGAAGATTTGAGCTTTAATTACAGACCATTTCAAGGTGTACACGTCAGGTTTTTGTGCTATACATTCTCAAAAACAGCTGAAAACGTGTTTGGGGGGGGGGGTTCTCCGTTTTTTTTGCAAACTTGTCGTGATGGGCACTTGATGATAAATAATTATATAAAATTATTGGTTATACTTCCGAAAAGGTCACCCAAGAATATTGACTTGATACTTGGCCTAGGGGTTCCTTTGAGACCCTATTTGAACGCACCAAAAGGATTGTTGGCGCAGATCAATATAAATTAAGTTATTAAAAATTTTGTCTTTTTTTTTAAATTATTTTTTTTTTAATCTCAAAAAATATTGATTTTGGAAAAAAATGTTTTCCACAAAATTTGGAGATCTTGTCAAAACACGTATTTTTTATATTTGTACCTTTTTTCTAAAATTAATATTTTTCGAGAAAAATTACAAAAATGAATTTTCAGATTTTTTGTTGAAAAAGGGGGCGTTGGAAAAGGGGTCGGCATGAATCCTACTTAGTCTTGGGCATTTTAAATGGCCCATGCCCCCTCCCACCACTTATGCCAACCCCTTTTCCAACGCCCGAAAAAAAAACACGCGTACTAGTGGTGGTCTTAAATATTTTTCAATGATAAAAGTTTATTCTTTAAAACTGTTTTGGACACTAATATCGCAAGTTTTGACATTTTTTTTCCAACAAAAAATCTAAAAATTAAATTTTGTCATTTTCTCGAAAAAAATTAATTTTAGAGAAAAAGTACAAATATAAAAAATACGTGTTTCGACGAGATCTATAACTTTTGTAAACAATATTTTTTTATGAAATCAATATTTTTCGAGATTTTGAAAAAAAACTAATGTTCAAAAGAGTCAAAATTATTAATAACTTAATTTATATTGATCTGCGCCAAAAATCTTCTTAGTGCGTTCAACTAGGGTCTAAAAGGAACCCCTAGGCCTAGTATCAAGTCAATATTCTTGGGTGACCTTTTCGGAAGTATATCCAAATTATTAAATACAAAACAAATTTTATTTAAAACTTAGAACTTTTTTACGAGTTTTTTGGATTGTGTTAGCTGCACATTTTTAGGAAAAAATTTAAACGTGTGCTTGAAATTTCTTCAGCTGTGATCGAAGAAATATGCCACTGTTTTGTTATCGTGAAACAATTTTTTCTTGCCTTAAAAATTGTGAATTTGGCCTTTTTGAACAATGTTTAGATCTTGCAAACCACGAAAAAAAATTTATATAATAGTAATAACAGTTTTTTGAAATGCTTAAAAAAAAGTAAATGAGTGAATTTATTTTACAAGTAACTTAGTAGAGCATCTAAATATACAAACTTCACACCCTTTCCCTTTCATATTTTTCGTTTGAAAAGCCCACTGCTTTATAGAAAATTAGTATTTTTGACTTAAAAATTTGACAGTTTTATTGAAAATTCATTTTTTTGGGTTGCAAATTCTATTATTTCGGTAGAAAAGAATTTTTTGGTTCAAAATTCATTTTATTGGTTACATTCGACGGTTTCTGATTATAAATTATTATTTTTTAAAGAAGAGTCTACGCGTACCGAAAATATCCAGCTATACGTACCTAAATTTCGGTACAAATAGCCCCTTTTCCAACTCCCCTCATTTGTACCGAATAAATCTGGCTACTTGTACCGAAATTTCGCTACACGTAGACACGGCCTTTTTTTAAATATCAACTATTATATTTTTCGTTATGAGAATTGACCTTTTTTGGTTAAAATTTCAACTACTTGGTTGAAAGTTGCACTTATTAGTTAAAATTTTATTTTTATTTTTGAAGATTCATCATTTTAGTTAAAAATGTAAATATTCTACTTCCTAGATAAAAAATTCGTCCTCTTGGATTGAAAATTCAACTGGTTTCTAAAAAATTCGTCTTGGTTTCAACATTCAACTATTTGGTTGAAAATGCAACTGTATTGTTAATAAGTAATTTTTTGTTTATTAAAATTCATGTATTTTGTTAAGAGGTCATCTTTATCAAAATACCAGCCGTTTTATTAAAAATGCGCCCTCTCTGAATTGAAAATTGATCTTCTTTAGTAGAAAAGTTCTTGGTTAGACATTCATCCACCTTGGTTGAAAATTCAACTACATTCTAAAAAATTGGTCCTTTTTGGCTTGAAGATTCAACTCTTTGGGTAAAACGCAAAATTAAATTAATTTTTTTCTCTATTGGTTGAAGGTTCATCTTTTCAGGTTTCAAAGTAAATGGTTTTCTAAAAAAATCGAATGTTTAGCTTGAAAACTCAACTATTTCGTTGATAATTCATCTCTTTTGGTAGAAAAAATAATCTTTTTTGATTGAAAACTCAACTGTTTTGTTTAAATGCAATACCTGTGGATTAATTTTATTTGAAATAATTCATACCCCTATTATTGCCCTATTTTCGTGAAAAGTCACCCCATTTCTCCTGTTTTGAAAGCATTTCGGGCTATGAAGTTAAATATTATATTTATATGTTTCGTGTTTTATTTTAGGTATTGCATGAAAGTAAAGAAAAATTAATCGACTTAAAGGGGGGTGGGGGATATTCGTAATTGTGACGTCACCTGGGGGGTTCAAGGTTTGTGTGATGATCTGTGACGGAGAATGGGAAGGGTGAAAAAAGTGTTTAAAAAAGCGTGACGTAGTTTTTCGAATGGCCCCTTAGAAGAATATCTTTGAAAACGCTTCTGCCGTTTTTTTACCAAATAATTTCTATTATTCAAAATTATTATTAATATATGGGATTTGGAAGAGATTTTCGATGTAATATCGCATATGGGCGGGGAAAAAGAGGTTCGATTTTTTAGTCTAGGTGTGATTTAACTCGAGTTCGGTGAGACTGCGCGTCTCCTGAATCTGCGATAAGAATCTGTCACCCGTGACTGGCTGCTACACTAATGCAACAAGATACCCACGCCAGATAAAATGCCTGGAAGTTTGACCAGTCACTCCTGAGGTAGCCACAATTTTTTTTTAGCAGTATTGCACATCTTTCTTCAGTGTTCTATATCGATTAGAGGAATTTTGGCTACATATTTACCCAAAATCTGTGATATACTTCTTTTTACTTAAGCTGTTTTGTATTCAATTTTACCCTATGTCTATACTTTATATGAAAGAAATATTTTATCTTCAGATCAGATTCTAAAGATTTCTCGTGCATTGTGGAAATTTAAAACAATGCAGTATTTATGATTATTTTAACGATGCTCTGCTTCTGTTATTTGAAATAGATAGTGAGAAAAAGGGTCGTGAATCGAAAAAAAAATGGGTAAATGGATGAGTGAATCTGGTGGGTATTGTAGTTCGGGGAGATATACGACTCTCACTTCCCAGAAACAGATTGTATTCTGACGAAGATGAGACCAAAGATCGTTATACACATACCTGAGGCTGAGCTGAACGATTTTTCTAGGAGGGACTGGTCCTGGTTCTCCTGAAAAAATCACTTTTTGAATTCTGCGCTCAGTCACTTGGTCAGGATTTTGGTTCTTCGAACGATTTGTGACTCGTTCGGATCAAGGTTCAAATGCCATCCACCCATTACGTAACTATTGCATTCCGAATTATTTGGAATCCTGTTCGAAGGTGCAATAAAGGAACTGAGGAAGAATGCTGGTCTGAAATGGGCAACAGGCCACACTGCCGTAAAGAATTAAATATTCTGATTAATTCTTCAAAAGGTTTACAAGTTTTTTTTAGGGTTCAGAAGAAATATAATATCCTTTAGTTTTAATCTTCCTGCTTCGCAGTATTCATTTTTATAGTTATATTTGTAAGGGAGATTTTGTAATTGGCATTGGGGTCGATAATATTTATTTTTGTTTTGCAATTCATTTTTAAAAATATTTTTTTGTAATAAAATAAAAATTAGATTTTTTATGTTTCATCCTGGACAAACTAACCGGACTCATCAGGAAAGCCATGTGAATCAGTCCTGCCTTAAAAATTTTACAATTTAAATGACCTAAATTCCATTATAATGTATATTTTCCAAAAAAACGTTATGTTTGTTTGTAAATTTTGTAGTTAAGAATATAACGCATTTTAACCACGGATAGGGGCCAAAACTTAAATTAAAATACAAAAAATTATTAAGTTGATAAGGAATCAATTTTTTTTTTTAATAATTTTTTATTTTTTAATTCAAGTTTCGGCCCCTATTCGTTGACGGAACAACATTTGAAAAAATGTTGTGTTTTAAAAATATAATTACAATTTATATCAATTACATCAAGTTTCAACCCCTATACGTGGTGTAAATGCATTATAATTATATTATTAACTGCAAAATTTACAAGATATACAAACAAATATAACGTTTTTTGGAAAATATACATTATACTAGAATTTAGGTCAGTTAAATTGTAAAACGTATAAGGCAGGATTGATTCGCATAGCCTTTCTGGCGAGTGCGTTGACTCAGCCTGGGACTCAGCCTGATATTTGGGTCAATAAAAAATAATATCTTTCGAAAAAACAGCAAAGATGTCATTTAACTAAAAAACATAATTTATTATCTTCTTCAGAAATGCAAATTCGTGTAGTATAGGGTGTGAAATTAAAATCCTGAAATCAGTCGAATTATTTTAGGCGAGTAAAAAAAGTTGTGCTGTTTCATTCGAAATGAGTAAAAATAAATTCGAAAAAGTCGAAACAAAATACAGTTGTATTTAAAGTTTCCTATGATATACAACTATAAAAAATTATAAATAAATAAAAAAGTGTTGTATAGGTTACAATTGTTTGAAAATGTATAAAATAATGGTTTTATTTTTAATGTATTTATTCGCACATTTTTAAAAATTCGTGGCTACATACTAAATCTGAAGGTATCAATTTGATTTGCAACAGAATAATCCAACAATGTCACAGTATTTTGTTTCTTATTACTTTACCAGCAGCAAAATGCACGCGCACCAAGTGCGCGTTCGTGTCTGGATTTTTATTTCCTTACATTGAAAATATAAATCATTTAACAATCCATTATTAAAGAAAGTTTTGAATATTAAGTTTAAAGAATTTTTAAAACAATAAATCATAATTTAGAAATAAAAGCGTTTGAAATTTAAAAACATACATTGAACGATTGCGAGTTGAAAACGTTCCAATGCAAACTATTTTAGATTAGGTAAAATATTGAAAAAAAGGACAATATGTTTCGAATGAAATGAAAAAAATTGAACTTGTATAATTTCCTAATAAAAGTGTTTAAAATTTGATAATTTGAAATTGAACATTTTTTAAACCGAACCTCTCAAAATTGAACAATTTCATACCAAAATTTCAAAATTTGGACAGTTTCATTGGAAAAGAGTTGAATTGAAGAATCTCAAAATTGAGTAATTTCATAATGAATTTTCGAAAACCGAAAATTAATTCTTTTAGAACAAGCTTTTGGTTGAAAAATACTAAAAAAAATCAAAACGTTAAAAATTGAATATATAGATTCGAATTTGGAAAATTTGATTATTTAAAGGAATTGAAACTGTATTATTTATAATTAAGAGCGTTCAAAATTGAATAATTTAAATTTGAAAGCTTTGGAATTTAAATAATTTGCAATTCGAAGCGATTAAAATTTGACTTTTCGAAATTGAAAACTAAATTGAATGTTTCAAAGTCAAAGCTTCTGAAATTCTAAATCTAGAGTTTTAAATTGTCATCCCATTAGACTATTCTAATTCAACATGAAAATTAATTAAACGCAAAAATTGCCTTTGCACGTATCAAGCCTATATTCGTAAAATATATTTACATCTGTGTAAACAAAAAATCCTGAAAGTGTCATTCTTGAAATATCATTTCTTTTTTAGTTGTGGAGGAGGGTAGAAAACTCATAAAATGAATTTTTCTCGTAAATGGATGAACCGATTTTAATGAACAAAATATGTTATAAAATTTTGACCAAAATGCAAATAAAAAATATTTTAAATTGAAAAAAATAGTTGAGGCTATGTTTTAAAGTGAAACCTCGATTTCTGCTTAAATATCCTGAGGTTCTCTACTTCAATATATATTTTTTCTTAAATTATTCAGAGTGGGACGCCACAGTTGAAAAAAATTAAAATTTCATGTTTTTTGGTCAGATTAAAAAAAATGCTAGAAAATTGTCTTATTAGTTTAAAAAAAATGCGATTTCAAGATCAATTTGAAATCTGAAAATCAATTTCAAATAGTTTAATTTTTCTAAAACTACTAAAACTACTAAAACTCGGAATATTTTAAGATACTACATTAAAAATTAAAAGAAAACCATACAAAACAAGATTGCTATATTTTAGAACATTTTTGAATTTTAAAAAATGCGCCTTTAATATTTGTTTCTTATTGTCTATTAAATTTTATCCTTGGCTACCCTGAAAATGTTACATCATTGCAATAAATGTATATTATTACCATTCGCGGGAAAACACTGATGGACAAAGTCCGAAACGAGATAATCCTCAAAGAATGTGGTGCAGGGGAGACACTAGTTGATTTTTAGATGACAGTTACTCCCAGTGGGACCCTGCGGTGGTTGTTAACCTTTAGTTTATATATATATATATACATATAATATCTTTCTGATCATTTTAGATTGGTGCCTCTTAATGTTAATTCATTATTTACTAATATACCTGAAATCTTGATAATTAAATGGCTTACAATTAAATGGCATAACATTAGAGAATATACTAATATTCCACATAAGGAGTTTTTTGAACTTATTGAATTTTGTCTGGATAATGCATATTGTGTTTTCCAAAATAAGTACGACAAACAAATACATGTTACTTATATGAGATCACCACTTTCTGGTGTTTTACCTAATCTAGTGATGGAAAAACTCAAAAAATGACATCCCCAAAAAACATAAATTTAGTTACATATTCTTTTACCGATACGTTGACGATATCTATACCTGTATACCAGAAAAGGATATCGACAATCTATTTGAGTCTTTTAATTCATACCAGAACAAATTACATTTCACTGTGTAGAAAGAGAAATTAATAATCTAATTAATTTTCTTTACATAACTCTTATTCGGACAGACAACACACTAATTACTGATTGGTATAGGAAAAATAGTAGCTCCGACAGATATGTCAATTTCCACTCAAAAATAGTTATCGAAGATGAAATTGCAATTATTACTAATTTAGTTGACAGAGAAATCAGAATATCTGATTATAGATTCCATAAAAACAATCAGAAATTGTTAATGGATTGTTAAAAGATAATGATTAACCAGATGAATTTATCAAAAAATACATGAACAACAGAATTAAAATTTCAGAAGAAAAGCTTCTCACAATCAGAGTAATATTAGTAAGAACAACGATCTAATAAGAGTCAATGATGATAAAATTATTGTTCTATCTTTTATCAATGAATTTTCTAGACATTGCAAAATCTTTTTAGTCGTTATAATGTTAAAGTGGTTTTCACTTACAAACAAGATTTTTCTAAATATTTTTCTAAAAACAAAGATACTAGACCTTCTGGAGCACATACACATGCTGTCTACTACATTCCTTGTGAGTGTTGTGGTGCGTATATAGGTCAGACCAGTAGACACATTAATGTCAGGATAAAAGAACATATTTACGACTGTAAAAGAGATATACGAAAAACTGCTCTTGTGACACACTCACATGATAATAAGAGATCTGATATGGAATTTCTTAGTGATATATACCACAATGTCATCGCTGCTACTAACTTGAGATTTTAAAATTAATTTTAACCTTTAAAATTTACGCGCGTTTTCCGTCGTTGGTCATGTGACCTCTTAATTTATACTAGGTTTCTCTTCCTCAAATAACTATCAACTACAAACATGTGTTGGCCTACCAAATTGTTTAACAAAATGTTTTTCTTGATAGCCTGAGATTATGGGTTTTATAACTAACATGTCGAAATTTTACTGAAGATGTCCTTCATCGAAGAAGGAAAAGCTCTTACACGCTTTTCGTAAATTAAAAAGCGATTAGTAGAACGAAAAATACAAGATCTACACATTCTCTACTACACTGTTAGGAATGTTTGCAATTTGAGTATGCATGGGCATATTAAATTTACTATATGTTTACTAAATTCATTACACTTTGTAATTTTAGTATACTCACATATACTAAATTTCTTTTATGAAGTTATATGTATATTAAATTTATTAAGTGTACATTAAGTTTTTTTCACGTCTATGAATTTCATAGTTTCTGTATATATGCATGGATATGCAAAATCTTCTCTTTAAAACGTATGTTCAACTTATTAACGTAAATGTAGCGTAACCATATGATTATTTGAAAATTAAAACTTTGTTCTTTAATTTCATTTTCCATCTGATCATGTTCACAGATGATGAAGACGGAACCCACGCGAAACGGAACGCGTATACTGAATTTAGTATATGCGTATACTAAATTTCGTATACATGTATACTGAATTTAGTATCCGCGTGTACCAAATTTCACGTACGTGCAAACCCAATTCAGTATATGCATATACTAAATTTAATGTACGATGGTATACGAAATTGAATATCATGTTGTGCATTCTTGCTGCCATTACATGTATACTAAATATAGTACAGATTTTTCTAACAGTGCACCCTGATCAAGGAACTTAATAACTTTAAAAAAAAACTCTCATACATAATTTCGCATTTAAAAATTGTAAGGGTATAGGGTAACCATAAATTATCACTTGAGCGTATTTAACCAATTTAGACTTAGGAATAGTTTCCGAGGCATATACCGTACAATTCAATCAACAGTTCGATAATATAGATAAAGTTGAGCGATAAAATAAGTCGTAATTGGGGAAACTGTGGAACTGTCGTTATAATGCCCATTATAGGGACTGTTAGGTGGTTATCTTAAGGAATGTCTGCAGAACTCCAAGTCATGGCGAATATTTCGGACCAACCCAAACTGGAAACTATTTACTCAAGGGAGGATGTTAAAGAGGGTTTATACGAAAGCGGATAGGTCAGAACGATGTTTGTGGAAACTGAAATCCCGGTACATTAAAACCGAAAGGAATGGCCATCTCTAAATATATTAGTATTTCCTGAAAATGAGGATATAAAATCGGGACGAGAACTAAAAGTAAAATATAAAAAATAACATTAAAAATAAAAAGTTATCAGAGTTGGGTAGTAACCCTGGTGGAAAAATGTTTACAAAAAGGTGCAGAAATCAAAAACTATTCTTAGAGAATTCCATAAAATATACAATGAATTACAACCAAAATTACAACAAATTAAAACTTTTCCCCCATTTTGACCTTATTGAGATATAATTAAAAAAAGGTTCAGCATTAACAAAATGATGGCGGTTTTTCTGAAAAAATTTAAAACTGATTTTCTTAAAAAACCCACCTTTAAATTTTTTGCCTATTTTTTTTTGGACTCGTACTTTAATAATTAAGATATCTTGTAAGTTTAATGCTTACTAAATAACTTTTGTAGCCTGGAGTATTCTTTCCTCTTACAATCGAATTTTCTACTTTTTCTTTGAAACAATGACAAATACGAAAAAATGCTAAGATAAAAGTTTGCACGTCTAAAAAAGTTTTATGAAAAATGTCTTTTGTTCTTTTGCGACATCTTTCATAGTTCGTGAGAAAAATTCAAAAATTTCATTTTTAGAGAAAAGAAATTCTTTTGTCCTCAAAAATGGTTTAGCCAGCATGATGCCGGTAAGATGCCTTTCTTCTGTTAGTAGAAATTTTTAAAAAATATTCAGAATTATAAAAAAGGTGGGATTTTCAAGAAAATTTTTTAAAATCATTTTCTTCATATCTTGAAAATATGAGAAAAATATTTTCTGGAAAACAGGAATCTAATAATAATTTTATTATCTTGCAATTCGAACTTTTCCACAATTTCTTTTAAATCTTAGAAAATTTACAAAATTGCCTTAAAATATTCCGGATTCAAGTTTGAAAATTTTGGAAGTCTTATTAAATATTCTTTGAAAATTAATTTTTTAACCAAAAATTATTGTTTATTTTTCTGGGAATCTTGATGCCAATTTTTTGTTTATTTGAGACCTTTTGAAATGCTTCAAAAATTTTATTTTCGAAATCTCCAAAAATGTACATTTTGTTTTCAATGTTTTGAAATCTTTTCACGTTTTCAATTATTTTTTAATCTTTTCAAAACTTCTAAATATATTTTAAATTTACTTGATTCTTTTCCAAATTAATAATTTTTCAATTGACATTTATTTATCGTTTCAAAAGAATCTTTCTGAATATTTTATCAAAATTAATTTTTCAAAATAGAAAATAATTTTAATTTTTCCCAGCAAACTTAAGAATTTATTTTTTATTTTCTCAAAATCGTTGAAAGCCCTTAAAAAGCTTCAAAATTTTATTTGAAAATCTTCTAAAATCTAAATTCAGTGTTTTCGTTAAAAATTGATTAATTAAAAATTTAACTTGTTCATTTTTGATACAAAATTTGCGTCTTTTAGTTTAAAAATTAATCGTTTAGCTGAAAATGCAAGTATTTTATTGAAAATTCGTCTTCTTTTATTTAAAATTACCCTTGATGTTTAACAATCAACCTTTTTGGTTCAAACATTATTTTTCGGTTCAAATTTAACTAATTTATCAAAATTCGTTTTTTTTCATGAAAATTGATCTCTTCAGTTGAAAATTCAACTATTTCTTTGAAAATGGACTTTTTGCAGAAAAAAGCTTCTTTGTTAACAAAATTTTTTGGGGGTAAAAATTCATTTTTGGTTGAAAATTATATTATTTTGTTCAAACCTCCTTTTTCTTGTTTAAAAATTATTTTTTCAACTGAAAATTGAACTATTTCATTTTTTGTTACAAATTTCTTATTTTTTAGTTGCAAATTGATTTCTGTCCATAAAAATTTAACTATTTCATTAAAAATTTGTTTCTTTTTAGTTACAAATTAATTTTTCAACTTCGAAATAAAGTATTTCACTTAAATTGTTTCTATTTGTTTAAATTTAAGTGCTTTTTATTTAATATTTGAATATTTAAAATCTTTTTTGGTTGAAATATTAAATATTCAATTTTTTTTTTAATTAATCTTTTTTCGTTCAAATGTATACAGTTTTGTTAAAAAGTAATTTTTTCGGTTAAAGATTTATTACTTTAGTTGAAAATTTCGCTTTTATTGGTTGAAAATTAATTTTTTTGACAGAAACTTTTACTATCCATTTTTGGTTGAAAATCTTTTTTTTTTTAGTTGTAAATTCTTTGTTAACAATAACTTTTTCGTTGCGAATTGAACTATATTCTTGGATATTTAATTTTTTTATCTGTAAATTTCACAATTCCGTTTTTGGTTAAAAATTACCTTTTGTATTTGGAAATTTAACATTTTTGTTGAAAATTCGTTTTTTTCATTGCAGAATTTACCTTTTTTAGTTAGAACTTCAAATATTTAGTAGACAATTCATGCATTTTGTTAAATATTCAACTATTTTTTTGGTTGAAGAATAATATTTTTCTTAATTTATATTTTCGGTTTGAAAATACTAATTTTTTATAGAAACTTCGTCTTTTTGGTTTGAAAATTCAACAATTTGGTGGCCTTTTGTTTGGTTCCCTTTTGTTTGGTTCAAAATTCGGATATTTCGTTTCAAAATTTATATCTTGGAAATTATTCTGATTTGGTTGAGGATTCAGTTATTTTGTTGGAAATCAATTTTTTTTAAAATTGTACTGCTTTTTATTTCAAATTAAATTTTTTTGGGTAGGAAAAGTTAACTTAGTAAAAATTTATCCCTTATGTTAAAACTTTAATTATTGTGTTGAATATTCTATCTTTTTTATTAAAAATTAATTTTTTTTTCATGTAACTATTCTATTCTTTGTTGAAAATTTATCCTTTCTAATTGTAAATTCAACTACTTGGTTTAAAGGTGAACTACTTTGTTGAAAATTAATTTTTTGGTGGAAGACTCATCATTTTTCTTCAAGATTGATTGGTCTCTTTTAGTAGAAAATTTAATTATTCCATTTTTGATTCAAAATTTCTCTTTTTTATATAAAAATTCAACTACTTTTTTTAATATTTAAATACTTCCTTGAAAATGGAATGTTTGGGGTTCAAAATTAATTTTTTTGCTTGAAAATAATTCTTTGGGTTGAAAATTTAACTATTTTGTTAAAAATCAATATTTTGATGCAAGATTGATCATTTTAATTTAATATTGATCTCCATTAGGTGACAATTTAACTATTCACTTTTAAAGTCAACATTTTTTTGTTTTAATTGAAAATTTAACTACTTGATTGCATTTTCAAATATTTTACTAAAAACGGATTGTTTGGTTGGAAATTAATTATTTTTATTGAAAATTCATTTCTTTTTTTTTTTAAACTTATATATTGTACTCAAAATTCTTTTTTTTTGTGTGTGAAAATTAATCTTTTTGGTAAAAAATGTATCATTTTTAATTGTAAATTAAACTATTTTTTAAAGTTGAACTACTTTATTGATAATCACTTTTTTGGTGGAAGAATCAGAATTTCAGTTTAAGATTGATCTCTTTTTGTGAAAAACTTAACTATTCCATTTTTGGTTCGAAATTTATATTTTTTATATGATAATTCAACTATTTGGCTTAATATTTAAATACTTTTTTGAAAATGGAATTTTCGGGGTTCAAAATTAATTTTTTCTTGGGTTGAAAATTTAACTATTTTGTTAAAAATAAATTTTTTTGTGGAAAATTAATCATTTTAATTTAATATTGATCTCGATTGCATTTTCAACTATTTTATTGAAAATGGATTGTTGGTTTGGAAATTTATTATTTTTGTTGAAAATTCATTTCTTTTTTTGAAAACTTATATATTGTGCTCAAAATTCCGTTTTTTGTTGTGAAAACTAATCTTTTTGTTAAAAAATGTATAGTTTTTAATTGTAATTTCAACTATTTATTAAAGATGAACTACTATGTTGAAAATCACTGTTTCGGTGAAAGAATCAGAACTTTAGTTTAAGATTCATCTCTTTTTGTGGAAAATTTAACTATTCCATTTTTGGTTAAACATTTTTTATATTTGAAAATTTAACCACTTTGTTAAAAATGGATTATTTTGGTTGAAAATACATCATATTTGGTGAAAATTTAAATATTGTGTTGAAGATGCCTTTCTTTTTTGTTTAAAATTAATCTTTTTGTTGTAAATTTTAATTCGTTTGTTGAAAATGTGACTATTTTGTTGAAAATTCATCTTTTAAAAACTGACTTTTATTTGAAAATTCATCTCTCCTGGCCAAATTTTATCCTTTTTTCGTTCAAAATGTTTTTTAACTTGAAAGTTAACTATTCAATTTTGGGTTGGAAAATAATCATTTTTTGTTAAAAAATTAAAGTGTTTTGTAAACAATTTTACTTTTTCCGTAGAACATTAATCTGCTTGTTTGAAAATTAATATTTTTAGTTTAAAATTTAACTACATTGTTGAACATGCAATTATTTTGTTAGAAGTGCAATATTTTTACTAAAAATGTTCAAAGTTAAAAGCATTTAAAATGTAAATAATTATAGTACACTAATTAATTTTATTTCAAAAAATGTATTTCCCAATTTTCGTGAAAAATCTCCTTGTTTTTGCAAGGGGGCGGGCATACAAATTTAAAACCTCGAATTTAAGTAGAACTGACCTTGCAAAATACAGCGTCTCTCTGAAAAGATATTCCGCTTTCGATCACTCCAGTCGTTTAGTGTTAAAACCGGGAATCGGAAGACCTGTGCTGAGGTTCGATTCCCAGCGAAGCGAAGGAGAAGATCTTTTTTTTCAGAACAAATTTTGTTTTAAAAACATTAAAAACTACTTTATAGTTCGCTTTAAGTCAGGAAAGAGCATTTTTCACATAAGTGTTTTTATAACAAAAATTTATTCTTTTCCAGGATACGAATGGATTGGCTGGAGGAACGACACACCGAACATGCTCGGAAAACCAGTTGAAATAACTTTCGAATTTGATTATGCGAGGAACTTTACAGCGATGCACCTCCATACGAATAATTTCTTTACGAAAGATGTGCAGGTACTGATGCAATTTATTATAAATTATTCATAAACGTACGAACTCGGGTTTTAGGCAGATGTAATTCTAAGTATGTGAATGAAAGGTCCTTTGCGAAATTTAAATTTGTTTACTTTTAATAATTTATTTAAAACTCGTACATGTGCAATAATTAGCTCGACAATTTTTTTTAATTGCAAAAGAAGTTTGTGAAATACTGTCTACTCATTAGGAATTAAGGTTTTAAATTATGGGAAATTTTGGTTTCCTAATGGAATTTTCTGGAACATTTCCTGGCGGAAAAATTGTTTACAAGAAAGTACAGTCCCAAAATTTTTATAACTTTTTGTTAATATTTTTTTTTTATTTGTTATAAAAATCTACAAGGTATTGCGGAAAGTTATAGGATTTCACATGTTTCAATTTGGGGATTTGACGCCATAAAAACACTTTAAATCTTACGTAGATTATTTTAGAAAATAAAAAATATTTACAAAAAAATATAAAGTTTCACAAAATTTGAAATATTGGGAAACTGTACTTAAAATTATGTTTATATTCTGGTAGTTTAATGTAGAAATTTGCAAATTTAAACCAAAAAAATATGAATTGAAAAAAAAAAAATTTGACAAAAAATACTTTCAGAATCCGAATCAACGTTTGGATTCTGAATCTGTTCAAAAATTAAGCAAGTTACAGATTTAAACGTTGAAAATAAAAAAATTTCAATTCGGAAGCCTCACTGTTTAAACAATTATTAAAGTTCATTTGAAAATTTATAAACTACTTTCGATTTGAAAATAATTTCAAATATTAAACGCCTTTATTCAATTCCAAATCCTATTCTAATATTGTTTCCTCATAAAATATTCAATTTGCAACCCTTTTAGTTTAAATATTTTTATTTAAGGAATACATTTTTTTGAATATTCAGCAATATTCTACTTTTCATTTAAGATAGGCAATTATAAATTAAATATTAAAAACTAAACAATTTTAAACTGAATTATCTGACATAGAAAGCCTTGAATCGTTAATATTTTACGGTGTTAAATTAAAACTTTGAACGTTACAGTTTCAATTGCTCTATTTGACGAATTTTTATTATATAATTTAAATAATAAATTTTGATAAATGAATAAAAATTTCGCAATCATCAATTAGGAAAAAATTTGAGTTAGTTAAAGAGATATTTACAAGTTTTGAGAAGATCCAAACTTAATTTAAAACTGGAAAAGATTTCAAAAAATTAAAAACTAAATTTATATTTTTGAAGATTTTGAAATAACATTTTGAAAAATTTCAGTATATTTAAATGGTTTGAGAGAAAAAGTTTAATCAACAAGAATAATTTACTACCAAAAAAGTTGCATTTTCAACAAAGTATATGAATTATTAACCAAAAATGCAATAAATGTTATTACAGTTGAAAAAATTATGTTCGTTTCAAGAAACAAATTTTCAACAAATGAGTTGAATTTTTTAATAAAAAGATGATTTTTAACTAAACTGATAAATCGTCAACCAAAAAAGAATTTATGTTTTAATAAAAAACAGTTGAGTTCATCCAAAAGGATACATTTTCAGAAAAATAGTTAAATTCTCAACCGAAACATAATTATTTTTAACTAAGCAGTTGCATAATTCACTGAAAAATATGAAATTTATAACAAAAGACATGATTCTTCAAATTAAAAAAATAAAACTATTTTTCGACAAAAGAGTTAAATTTTTAACAAACATAGATTTTTCAGTCAATAAAAAAAAACAATGTCAACCAAATTGTTAAATTTTAAAACAATAGAAACGAATTTTCTACAAAACTGTAGAATTTTAAACCCAAAGTCGTTAATATTTTACGGTGTTAAATTAAAAATTTTAACGTTACAATTTTAATTGTTCTCTATAACAAATTTTTAATATGCAAGTCAAATTATTGAATTTTAATGCATAAATAATAACTATCAATTCGGAAAACTGTTGAATTAGTTTAAGAGATATTTACAAGTTTTAAAAAGATTAAAACTTAATTCAAAACACAAAAACCTTTCGACAAATGAAAAAATAAATTCAGAATTTTAAAGGATCTTTGAAGGTTTAATGAAAATAAAAAAAAATGTCTTACGTTTGCTGGGAAAATTTAAAAGTATTTTTTATTTTGAAAAATGAATAGAAAGGGAACATTCAGAAAGATTGAAAAAAATTTTCTTGATAAATGACAATCGAACAATCATTCACTTATAAAATAATCAAGTAATTTCAAAAAAAAATGAAATTTTTATAAAAAATTCAAAATAATTCAAAACGTGACAAAATTTCAAA
The DNA here is from genome assembly GCA_011634705.1 of Andricus grossulariae. Lineage (NCBI taxonomy): Eukaryota > Metazoa > Arthropoda > Insecta > Hymenoptera > Cynipidae > Andricus > Andricus grossulariae. Next base: position 240,277,781 of record JAABKJ010007545.1, on the reverse strand, counting down.
AAATTCAAAACACAATGTAGATTTTTGAAGATTCCGTACACAAAATTTATAAAGGTTTTTAAGAATTTTGAAACATTTTAGGTAAATTAGGAATTCCTAAAAAACTCACAATAATTTTTTGTTAGAAAAATTAATTGAAAAGCAATATTGAATAAGATTTCCAAATTTCTCCAAAAAGTTTCTGGATGATTTTAAGGAAATTTTTTTAATTTTGCAGGATTATTTTTTGCACAAATTCTGATCTATAAATTAATTTTTGTAACTTAAAATTGCTTAAAATTATACAATTTTACAAATTTATCAATTTTTTAATTAATTTTCAATTCATAGCTTTGAAGATGAAACTGTAAATTTCTAGTTTTTCAAATCTTTCAATTGTCAATTTTAAACGTAAAAGCTTTTCTTGTAATAGCGATTATGTCTACATTTTAATGGAAAATTATTGATAAATTAAATTTGCAAAATTATGTAATTTTAGGAAATTTTGAGCTAGAAACATTAATTTATACGTTAAAATTTGTTTTTAACCCTTTTTAAATATTCTCTTTAAAATTTGCTTTCAAACAATTATTCACCAATTTTCCATGAAACTAATGACAATTTTATTATCTTGGAACTCATACTTTTTCTACAATTTTTTTTAAATTCTGCAAAAATAAAAAAATTACCTCAAAATCATCCAGATTCTTTATTCAAAATTTTTGAAGTCTTGATTAATATTCTTTCAAAATTAATTTATTAACCCAAAAAAAATTACCTTCAGTTCTCGTAGAAATTTTCTTGAAAGAGCTTATAAATTTTGTGTTCGAAATTTTCAATAATCTAGATTATGTTATAAATGTTTTGAAATCTATTCACGTTTCAAACTATTTTTCAATCTTTTCAAAACATATAAATATATTTTCAACATACTTGATTATTTTCCCAATTAATAATTGTTGAATTTTGATTTATTAATCAAAATGTTCTTTATTATTTTGAAATATTCTCTTTAAATTCATTTTTCAAAACAAAAAAATCATTTCGAATTTTCCCAGGTTTTTTATTTTCTTAAAACTTTTTAAGATCCTTAAAATTTCAAAATTCTAAATTGACATCCTGAAAAACCTTTTTAGGTTCATAATTCAAGAGATTAGTTAGAAGTAAAAATGCATTATTAAAAATTAATTTCTTTGGTTTATTATTCATCATTTTAGTCAAAAGAAACTTTTATTCTGTTCAAAATTTAACTATTTTGTTGAATTTTTTTCGTTGTAAATTAATTTTATTAACTGAAAATTTAACTATTCCATGTTTGATCGAACATTTATCTTCTTTAGTTGAAAATTCAACTACTTGGTTGAAAATTCATGTATTTTGTTGAAAATTATTCTTTTTTGTTAGAAAATTAATAGTTTTTGTTAAAAATTCATTTCTTTGGTTGAAAATTACTTTTTTTATCGAAACTTAATTTTGTAAATGAAAATTTATTCATATTTTTTGGTAGATATTTAATTTTTTTGTTGAACTTTCACCTTTTTGGTTGAAAATTTGACTATTACGTTGAAAAATCATATTTTTTGTTGAAAATTTTTCTTCTTCAGATAGAAAATTCATTTTTTGGGTTGAAATTTGAACAGTTTGGTTGAAAATTTATTTTTTGTTTGCTTGAAAATGCATCATTTTAGTTAAAAAATTCATTTCTTTGGTTGAAAATTTAACTATTTTCCCAAAAGTTCATCATTTTTTTGGAAACTCGTCTTTTTCGGGTTTCAAATTCAATTAATTTGGTAGAAAATGCATATTTTTGTGTTTTAAATAACATTTTTTTTCTAAAATTCGTATTTTTGGTTTGGAAACTCAACATTTTTTATAAGATTTGTTTCCTTATTGACTGAAAAATCTTTCTTGGTTGAAAACTCAAATTTTCTATGTTCGAAATTCCTCATATTGGTTCGAAAATTAATCTATTTTTGTTAAGGATTCGAATATATTGTTGCAAATTCTTAATTTTTGGTCAAATTCAACCGTTTTTTATTAAAAATTGAAATACTTTCTGGTGAAAATATCAACCATTGACACTTTTTGTTAATAATTTACTTTTTTGTCGAAGATTCATCACTTTGGTTGAAAATTTAACAATTTTGTTAGAAATTTCCCTTTTCCTGTTTGAAAATTAATAATTTTAACCGGAAATGTAATTCTTTTATTTTTGGTTTAAATTTGGTCTTTCTGCACATATTTTTGATCTTCCGAATAAAAAAATAATTCTTAATTAGTTAAAATAGCTTTATATTACTGTATTGAACTTTTTTTTGAAAATTAGTTTTTTTTTTGTTTGAAATAATTTTTTCAATTAGAAATTTTGACGTTTACATTTACAAATATAATTTAATTAAATTTATAGAAATTCTATTTTTTGTTGAAAATTTTTCGATTTTAGTTAATCTTCTAGTTTGAAAATTCACTTCAATTTTTAATTAATTTACTTTTAAATTTCATTTTTGGTTGAAAATTTTCCATTTTTAGTTGAAAATTAAAGTATCTGGTTGAAAATTTATGCATTTTGATTGAAACTTCGTTCCTTTTGGTAGAAAATTAATCTTCTCCATTCAAAATTCATGGTTATTTTTAATTAATTTTCTTTTACATTTTAATTTTGATTAAAAATTATCATTTCTAGTTGAAACTTCAAGTATTTGGTCGAAAACTTGTTGTTTTTTGTTGTTGTTGAAAATTATTATTTTTTTATTCTACTGAAAATGTAATTATTCTACTGGAAAATTCCATTATTTTAGTTAAAAATGTATCTGTTTGGTTGAACAATAATTTTTTTTCATGAAAATTTACCTATTTAATTTTTGACTGGAGAATTACCTTTTTTAGTTGAAAATTCGTATTTCTTCGTGAAAATTAATTTTTTTTGGTTTACAGGTCAACTTTTCCAGTTAAAGATTAATCATTTCACCTGAAAATTTTGTTTTTTTTCAAATTTAAATATTCCAATTGAATATTTAATAGTTTAGTTGAAAATTAATCACTTTATTTGAGAATGTAAATATTTTCTTTTTTTGTTGCAAATTCGTCTTTTTGGCTTAAATTATTCTTCTTGGCTAAAAATGGACCGTTTTAGTTAAAAATAAAATCACTTATTTCAATTTTTTTTTCTTCAATTAATTATTTTTATTAATTAATTATTATTAATTAATTTTATCAATTAATTTTATTAATTATCAATTTTTTTTCATTAATTATTAATGTATGTATTTTTTGGAAATGTTGGTGGAATTTAACAACAATTGAAATTGTTATGAACAATTATTTTCACTACTTTTTCTTGTTAAGGATAATATTATCATACAAAAGATTACTTTTTCAACAAAATCAAAATTTTTTCGTGAACGGCTAAAAGGATTTCAACGATTGTCATGTTGAAATTTTGGTTTAAAAAAATTAATTCCAGACATTTTTCGTCTGAATAAAAAAAACCATGAATTTTTCAAATTACCAATTGTTTATACAATGAGGAGAAAGATTTCAAAATTTTTCCAGGAATGAAAGTTTAATTTGTGTACAAAAAACTGATACTTTTTTCAACAAAGTTCAATGTTTTTATATTCGGAAGAAATATTTCTGGAATATACGTTTTTAAACAAAAATTTCCACGCGAAAATCATCAAAATCTGTTTAGCTATGAAAAAAATGTTGATCATGCTGTAATATTAAATTTTAATCATCAAAAACTTTTGCAACAAAATTTTGTTTTGCGACCAAAATCTACGGAGATCTTTTCGAGCATAAGAGCTATTAAAAAATTCATTTTACAAAAAAAAAACGACTTATAATTGATGGTGCCCTACTTGAGGTAATTTTACAGTTTCTACATAAAAAAAAACTTTTTTAGTATCACATAAGGTGTGAAATTCGACCGAGAATATTATAGGTATAACCTTGCAATAAAAGATTGGTGTTAAATTTAAAGAAGGAAGTCGACCATAAATGTCTCGTCGAGTGAGTTTTATGACTGGCGCCTTATGTGCATTAGTGCGAATCCTAGTTTCAGGTCTCGAATCAACTAGAAGGTTTGAAAAAAGTTGCAATAGGGCAATTTTTTTACAAAAATAGAAGAAAAAAGCTTTCAACTAATATAATTATTTTATTTAATATGAATTTAGTTTAATTTTTAACAAAAATAAACAAATTTCTCACCCACAGACGAAATTTAAACAAAAGAGTTCAGTTTTCATTGGGAAAAGTGGAATGCTTTAGAAAATAGTTCACTTTCAAATTTAAAAGGTCGATTTTCAATGAAATAGAAAAAAAAAATTTTTTCAACTGCGCAGTTGAATTATCAAGTCAAAAGGATGACATTTTTAAAGATAGTTGAATCATTAACCTGAAAAAGTTGAATTTAAAAAAAAAGGATCAGTTTTAACGAAGCGAGATGAATTTTGAAACAAATGGTTGGAATTAAAAAAAATACTAATTTTGAAAAAAAGAAGAACTTTTAGAATACAGTTGAATTTTCAAAAAACAAAGTTAATTTTCAACCAAAAAATATCACTTTTCCACCATAAAAGGTGAATTATTTTCAATCCATAGGGACGTATTTTTTATTCAAAAAGAAAAAGGTTTATTTGAATTTTAAAAGAAATAGTTAAATTTTCAAATGAAATAGATTCAACACCAAGCAAAAACTGTTTCATTTTTAATCACAAATAGTTGAATTTTCATGAAAAAAGGCGAATTTTTAGGGAGATAGTCAAATTATCAGCCAGAAGGGTTGAATTTTCAATAAAATAGATAATTTTTAACTAAAAATGATAAATTTACCAAAAAAATTTATGAATAATAAGAATAATATTTATATAATAATATTATATATATAATAATTATAATAATTTATAAATGTATTTTTTTTTTAATTTATCCAAACAAAAACAACAAATACAGGGGGGGGGGTCAAATTTTATACAAATATAATACCTTCTCTGATGAGAATGTAAGAATTGATTTTTAACCAAATAGCTGGACATTTAATGAAAAGAAACGAATTTCCAAAAAAAAATAGATGAATTTTCAAGCAAAAGACAAAATTTTGTTGAAAACAATTGAATTGAAAAAAAAACTCAATTTTCAATCGAGAAAGATGAATTTTTAAACAAAAAAGATTACTTTCCCACCATAAAAGATAGATTTTCAATCCATAAGGACGAATTCTCTATCCAAAGAAGACGAAGAAGAAGACATTTGAATTGTCAGCTTGAAAAATTAAATATTTAACAAATAGATCGCTTTTCACCAGGAAAAATGAATTTTTAAACAAATACGTATGATGAAAAATTTGTATTATATATTTTATTATACATAACTTTTTTTCTGATTATATTTTCAAGAACGAAAAATTAATTTTGTATCAAAAATGTAGTTTGATATTCAATCAAAAGTGACGAATTTTCAACAAAATTTGTAACCAAATAGTTCAATTTTTGGATAAAGAGACGATGTTTTTAGAACTTAGTTGAATTAAAAAAAACAGTTAATTTTCAAACGAGAAAAATTAATTTTTAATTAAAAAAGATTACTTTTACACCATAAAAGATGGATATACATATTATATACACAAAAATTTATGGTACATATTCTTATAATTTTTTCATTATTATACAGATTTTTTTCTTATTATTATATTTTCAAGCACAAATAATTAATTCTTCACCGAATAGTCACAAATTTATTCAAAACAGATGATTTTTTATCAAAATAGATAAATTTGTAAAAAATAGTCGAATTTTTGAACAAAAAGACGATTTTTTTAGAGGACAGTTGAATTTAAAAAACAAACAGTTAATTTTCAAACACGAAGGATGAATTTTTCGCTGAAAAATCTTAACAGAATGCTTTAAGATTCAAATAAATAACCGAATTTTCAAATAAAAGAGTTCCAATATCAACCAAAAATAGTTGCATTTTAAACCAAATAAATATATTTTTAACGCAAAGAAAAACGAGTTTTTTAGAAGACAGTACCAGGCTGAAAGTTTTTTTTTAAATATATCGTTTTCAACCAAGAAGGATGAATTTTTAACAATATTGTTGAATTTTCAACAACAAAAATGTAATTTTTAACCAAATAGTTGGACATTTAATAAAAAGGGATGAATTTTCAACACAATAGATGAATTTTTAATCAAGTAGTTGAATTTTCAAGCAAAAATACCATTTTTTAGAAGAGAGTTGAATTAAAAAAAAAACTTAATTTTCAACCAAGAAAGATGAATTTTCAAGTGAAAAATCTTTCTTGGTTGAAAATTAACTGCTTTTTTTTGAAAATTCAACTCTCTTTTAAAAAATCGTCTTTTTGCTTGAAAATTCAAATACTTGGTTAAAAATTCATCTCTTATGTTGGAGATTTGTCCCTTTTGATTAAATGTCAAAATATTCAGTTAAAAATTACATTTTTGTTGTTGAAAATTTAATATAATCGTTAAAAATTTATCTTTCTTGGTTAAAAACGATCAATTTAAAAAAAATTCAGACTGGCAATTCAACTGTCTTCTGGAAAACTCGTGTTTTTGCGTTAAAAATGTATCTATTTGGTTTAAAATACAACTATTTTTGGTTAAAATTTAAACTATTTTATCAAAAAATTCGGTTATTTAGTTGAATACTAAAGTATTCTGTTAAGCTTTTTCAGCGAAAAATTCATCCTTCTTGTTTGAAAATTACCTGTTTCTTTTTTAAATTCAACTTCTAACAAAACCAGAAAAAAGTCTATTGATCGCATTTTTTTCAAAAAATAGCAAAAAGTCGTATTTTTCAAAAATGTCGAAAAAGCCGCATGACCCGAGCTCTGCAGTTTAAGTTCCTTTCAAAACATTCTTCTATCCGTAGTTCCTCTTCAATGTCTTTGTTATCCGGACTTTTTCGCATCTCGACTTCTTCGACAAAACTTGGAAAAAGGATTTTCCGTTGAGATTTTTATGTTTCAATTCTGACACTCAACACACGAAGGAAAGGAACTCATGGGAACTTTTGCGACGAGTTACCATTTGCAAGCGCGACTTGTCATATGTACTCAGGGACTGAGTGCCTTGCAGTCGAGTACTGCGTCGTAAATCGCACCAGGGTCCCGAAAATTTACGTTTATATTCAGTTTTCTTTCTTCATTTTTCCTAATGAGAGTGGCTGCCTCGTTTTGGATATTGGAAAAGCAAAAGGAAATTCTCTGCAGGTTAGTTAGAGAAATTTATCAAAATTGATAAACTTTCTTTCGTAAGAAAGACAATTTTTAAAAAGACTAAATTTGAAAAAAAGTTCATTTTCAAACAAGGAAAATGAACTTTTAACTGAAAATTACTTTTCTAATATTCAAGAGGAATTTTCAATTCAAAAGAATGAATTTTTTGTCCAAAATGACTGTTCAAAATAGTTTAATTTGCGACCAAAAAAAGTGAATATTCAAAAAAATAATTAAATTTTCGACTTGACTTTTCGTGGATTTTCTCATCTTGTTCTTTCGAATTCTATCGAATTATGTAACAATTTCCAAACGAAAAATGTTAATTATAAAGTTTATTAATTAAAGGAAACAAATTTAATTGTATATGATTTTTTAATAATAAAGACATAAATTCTGTTCTTCACTTTTTGACATGGTCTTGTTAAATGTGTTTATATGTATTTATCTATCATTAAAGATTAGAACTTTTCTGCATCATCAAAGAATTTCAAACGAAATGAAGATTTGATAAAATTTCAAAAAAATGGTAATAACATTTTTAAAAAGGTGTTAAGAGAATCAAAAAAAAATTCTAAAACTTCCTGAGAAAATTTGGAATGTTTTTACATTTTAAAAAATCAATTTAAACGGAAAATGGAAAAATATTTCAAATGATTTCCTAAAATTTCAAAAAAGAATGTGGAGGATTTTAAAGGAAAATTTTGCATTTTTGCATGATTACAAAATTTCAGAAAAAATTCAAATAAGTTTAGGAGATATTTAAAAATTTTGAAAAGATTCAAAAATAATTTTAAATTTGAAAAGATTTCAAAAAATTTGAAATAAAATTCAAACTTTTTAAGATTTACAGTGATTATTTATTTGAAAAATTAATTTCAGGAGAATATTTAAAGAGGTAAAATATTTCAAAAGATTTCCCAAATTTTCAAAGTAGAATCTGGAAAATTTTAAGGCAATTTTAAAAATAGTTCGAATCAGTTGAAAGGTTTCTGAAAATTTATGAAAAACAAAGTTACTCGAAATTTTTATTTTGCATTGAAAATTAATTTCCCCCTAAAATAATAACTATTTTTTCAAAAATCGTTTTATTTATATAAATTGAACTGTTTTCGATTTGAAAAACATTTCTTTATTGAAATATCGATTATTACATTTTTGGTTGAAAATTCAGGTATTTTGTTGAAAATACAACTATTTGGTGAAAAGTTGAACATTAGTAAAAATCATTTCTTCGAATGAATTTTCACCATTTTAGTTGAAAAATCTTCTGTGATGGAAAATATAACTATTTCGTTAAAAATTCGTCTTTTTTTGCCGAAATTTCCATCTATTTGGTTAAAAACTAAATTTGCTGTTAAAAAAGCATATTTTTGGTATAAAAAATTTAACTTTTTTGCATCGAACTCGTTACTTTTGGTAAACATGTCATCTTGCTCAATTAAAAATAAAACTGGTTAAAAATTAATCTTTTTTTATTCAAACATCAACTATTTGATTAAAAATTATTTTTATGGATGATTTTGCCTATTTTTTATTAAAATTAAAATCGTTTTTGGTTAAAAATTAACTTTTTTGTTGGTATTTTGGTTTGATTTATCTGAAATCTTAAAAATATTTTCGAACTTTCTCAAGAATCTTAAGAAAATTACATTTATATAGGCATAAAAGCAAATAAACAAATTAAATAAAAAAATTAATAGCCATCAAAAATTTTTGTTTTGTGTCAAACAATACTTTTCCTTCAAATTACAATTCGGATGATATTTTACTGCAGAATTTTTTTTTCGGTAAAACTTAAGAATCTATTTAGTACAAAATTCGCCTTACTGGATTGAAAATTCATATGTTTTGGTATAAATTTTATATTATTTTTATTTAAAAATATTTTATCAACTATTGATTTCAACTCTTTCTTATTTAAAATTAAGATCTTTATTCGTTAAGGTATAGACAATGTATTACATTTTTTGTTGAGAATTCATATTTTTAATTGAAAATTCAGTTACTTGATTAAAAGTTGCATTATTTTGCTAAAACTTCACTTTTTTGGTTCTAGATTCATAACTTTAGTTTCAATTTTTAATGAGGGTTCAACCATTTTGTTGAAAATTTAAATTTTTTGGATAATTTTAATTATTTTTAATTTTAAATTAAAATATTTTATTATCGGGTTATCAACTAATACATTCTTCGTTGAAAATTCAAGCATTTTATTGAAAATACACCTATTTGTTTGGAACTTGAAATATTTTGTTTAAACAAATTTTTGGTTGAAGATTCATCATCTTAGTTCAAAATTCATATATTTTGTTGGAAATGTAAGTACTTTCTTGAAAATATAACCACTCCGTTGAAAATTCATCTTTTTGGTGGAAAATTAATTTATTTCGTTGAAAATTCATTTATTTGGTCAAAAATTAACTTTCTCGTTTAAAATTTATATTTTCGCGTCAACAAATTAAACCCGTTTGTAGAAAATTTGTTTCTTTCGGTAAAATTTTTATCTTTTTTTGTTTAAAAATGCAGCTGGTTAAAAATTAATTATTCTTGGTTGAGGATTTAACTATTTTATCAAAAATTCCGATTTTTTTGTTAAATTCAACTTTTTTTGGTTTTAAATTAAAATTCTTTTTGTTTGGGATATCAACTATTGAATTTTCCATTGAGAATTCATCTTTTGGAATGAAAGTTACATCTCTTTATTTATAAAATCTACTATCATGTTTTTGTTCCACAATTGATCTTTTTTGTTTAAAAATTTAATTTAATTTTATTTTTTTTTCAAAATTTAACTATTCCTTTCAAGTGTTCTTTTTTGGTTGAAAATTCAACTATATGGTTGAAGTTAAACTACCTTGTTAAAAAATTATGTGATTCTTTGAAGATTTATATTTTTAATCGAAAATTCACCTCTTTAATTTTAAATATAATTCTCTTAAATTTATATTTTTGTTAAAAATTCTTCTTTCTGGTTTGGGAATTCACCTCTTTTGGTTAAGGATTCAACTATTAAAATTGGGATCTTTTTGGGTTAACATTATTTTTTGTTGTGGAAGTTTTAATTTGACATATCTGAAATCTTCAAAAATCTTTTCAAATTTTCTCAAAAATCTTAGAAAGATTATATTTATAAATACTTTAAAAAAATAAACGAAAAAAATAGCTTTCCGAAATAAAGTTTTCTGTAAAAACTTTTTTTTTATTATTTAAGATAATTATACTTTTGTTTTTTATTTTTTTAAATATTTACATAGCTCAAAAGAAGGCTTCAACAACTGAAGTGTTGTAAATAACAGGAATTACCAGAGCTCCTTTAGATAAGGAATTTAAGCAGTAAATGTTCCTAGAAAACATGAAATGGTATACCTAGAATCCTGCAAGTCATTAACTTTTTAGTTTTACATAATTAACGAAACTAACCCAGAAAATTTAATCGCCTTTTCAGCTTTGTTCTTTCCAAACCGCTTTATTTTATTTATCAAGCCCAGGCCATGGACTTATTTGAAAAATTTAAAATAGTGTTAATAGTACTATAAATTTTGAAAAGTATTTGCCAAATAGTGTTATGTAATTTTTTTAATAATTATTCGAGGGGTTACATTTTTTTTAAATCTTGTATACAATAAACGCCCTGGGAAAAACTGTTTCTACAAGAATGTTCAACATTTCTACAACTGTGATTTTCTGTTAAAACATGTATTTTTTTGTAAAAAAAATGTAAAAAATTGAACAAAAAATACGAATGCTAATTTTGTTCTTGTATCTTCTTTTAGAAAATTTAACGCAACTTGTTTTTACATCAAAATTTTAACCAGATATCCAGATCTATCAAACGTAATTTCAAATTAGAGAAGTTATTTTTTTTCTTAAATAATGTTGTGTAAATTAATTTATTCCTTCTGCATTATTCATAAAAGGGATGGATTTTAATTAATTATATCAATTGCTTCAAAATAATATAAAACTGATTAAAAATCCAAAATTGTGAAGATTTCGATATAGAATTTTGAAGCTTTTTAAGGATCTGTAAGCCACATCATTATTTCTCATTCGACTTTTAGACGGTATTACTCACTTTAAAGAAAAAAGCTCAACTATTTTAATTTAATCAAAAAAAAATTCCAGATTACTTTTCGCGTAAAATAACTTTCATCATTTTAAATTCCTACTTCAACATTTTATCAGCTACATAAAAATGTAATAAAATACTTACTAGATAATAAATTTCATAATTCTCCTAAATTTTTTTTCCAGATGTTGCAAGGTAATATGAAGAGGAAAAACTCTCGAGAACAATTTCCCTAGTTTCTCGAATTTAATTTAAAAATATTTGAAAGAAAATTTTTGTCATTTAGTTGGCCATCCACAAATTACGTACAAGTTTTTTTTAGGGGGGGGGGGAGGTGTTCGGATAGAAAAATGCAAGCGTAAAATATTATTTTTACAATGAACTTCAGAAAAATAAGATATTTTCATATATTGTTTATAATATGTTTCCTTATTTTTATTGCCTGGTTTTCAAATTAAAATATATGCTTAACTTGAAGTTGTATAGAATATAATTAATAAACACAAATTAAAATAAATATTCAGGAATTATAAAGATTTTATCCCAGCAGAAATTAAAAGCAAATAAATGAATTGAAAGTTAATTTGGAATTTTGTATTGAAATAATATGTTTTTCAGAAACAAAAAATTTTTAATCAATTAAAAATAATTTTCTTCATTTTAAAGTTTTGGTTTCTTTTATTTAAAACAAATAATTTTATTTAGTGATTCTGGAATTCTGAGTCGTTTATGTTTTCCATATTCGACATTGATCCATTTTGAAGATATTCACAATTGAAAATTCGGAAAATTGTTTAATTTTAAATGTTTATGGTTTGAAACCATGAAATTTTGAACATTTTATAAAAATCAGTGTATCTAAAAGATTTGCAATTAAAAACTTTTCAATTTTAAAAATATTTGAAGAAAAATTCTTAAATTTGGATGATTTAAAATAGTTTCAAAGTTGTCAATTCTAAATCTTCTGAAAAGAAAAGAAAATTAAATGTAAATCATCAGAATTACTTTTTAATCGGAAAATCAAAAACCTGGACCATTTTTCATTGTAAAGTTAAAACATTAAAAAATCTTTATTTCAAAGATTTATAATTTTGAAGATATACAATCAAAAATTCTTGAATTTTGAAAATACAGAACTGAAAATTATTCATTTTCAAGGTTTATATTATTTTACGTTACATTATTGTACATTATTATATATTAGGCATTTAAAATTCTTTAATTTCAGTGATTTACAGTTGGAAAATTTTCAATTTTTAAAATTTACATTGAAGATTCAAAATGCTTCATTTTTCAAGAAAATAGAGAACTAATAGGGGAATAAATTGGTTTAAATAACATCAGGCAAAATAAACAGAAAAATTTTGCACTGAGAATTTGAATTTTTAAATAAATATTCCAATTTGTAAACAAAAAGGGTAAATTTTATATCCAAAAAGACAAATGTTTAGCAAAGCAGTTGAATTTTCGACCAAAACAGATGAATTTGGAATCCAAAATATAATATTAGACTTTCCAAATAAAAAGAATTAATTTTCAACCAAAAAAGATCACTTTTTGAAAAAATATTTGAATGATCAACAAAATAATTAAATTCTCAACCAAAAATATAATAGTAGGCTTTTCAATCAGAAAAAATTATTTTGAATTTTCCGAAAAAATTACTTTTTTACCATAACATAAATTTTCAATTCAAAAGGACGAAATTTCTATCCTAAATAATTCTACCTTCTTAACTTAAATATTCCTGAGAAATTCTTACCGAAATAGTTAAATCTTCAACAAAATAATTAAATTTTCTACCAAAAAATAGAATTATCAAACAAAATAGATGAATTATGAATCCAAAATACAAGCCTGTCCAAATGAGAAAAATTAATTTTAAACCAAAAAAAAAGATGACTTTTGAGAAAAATGAATAAATATTCAATAAAATTATTTAATTTTCAACCAAAAATATGACAGTAGACTTTTCAATGAGAAAAAATTAAGTTTTATCTATACAAGATGAATTTTCAAAAGAAAAAATATATATATTTTTCTATGAAAACGTCAATTTTTAATAGAAAAAGGCGAAATTTCTATTCTGAAACATAAGTATTGAAAAAAACAGGTGACTTTTCGTCCAAAAAGATTAATTTTTCAAAAAAGAATTGAATTTTCAACAAAATAAATAAATTCTCAAAGCAAAGAGTAGATTTTCTGATCGAAAGAGATTAACTCTGAATCAAAAATGTAATAATAGACTTTTCAAATAAAAATAAGTAATTTTCAACCAAAAAAAATACTATTTTTACCAAAAGATGTATTTCCAATCCAAGAGAAACCATTTTTTATCATAAAAGACAAAAATTCAACTAAAAAGTTAAATTTTGGATCATAAGGGATGAATTTTCAACCAAAAATATAATACTAGACTTTTCAATTAAAAATAATTAACATTGAAACAAAAATAGTTGGATGGCCAATAAAAGAAAAAAAATCTTTTTTTTTAAACCGAAAAAAAGATATATTTTTTTAAAAAAGGGGAAAAGTGGAACCTAGGATCTCAAATATAGATTTTAGATAGGGAAACATGCATTAAACTGTGCTCCAGTAATATTATAATTTTATATCTCCTAAATAACCAGAAGTGGGTAAAATTGATATTTAAAGACAAAATATATAACACTTAAGCCTATGACACTCTCCAAACCCAAATCCGTTTTTTTTTTTTTCGAAAAAAGCCTTTTCGGTTTATTTGCGAAACATTTAGAGTACCCCTGAATTATAAACGCATCACACCAATTATTATTAATTAATGATATAAATTTAGCTTACTTACGTAATCACTATGTTACACGTAGAAAAAGGAAGTTTTAGTTCTCAAAAATAAAAGAAATTTTTTATTAATTCAAATAGGATAAACTATAGTAAATAATGAAAAAAGTACTCCTATTCGAAGGTTTCGACTCGTGTTAAGTTTTGCAGCACTCGCCGTCGGCTCGCCTTCAACTCGCCTTTGACTCTCCTTCGGCTCGCCTCCGCGAACTGCTGCAAACTTCACGCTCTGAACGCACTTAAACGACCCACCAACTCAAGCTTCAAATTTGCCCTTATTTTCACGATTTTTCAAAGATCAAAGTTAAAATTCAAATTTTTAATTACGAACTTGAATTTTCTCTAAATATAATTATATTTGTGCATTAATGAGATCAGCTCAGTGAGACTCAAGCTTCTTGCTGTGCATCCCAGGTGACCTTATTGATTTTCACTCGTCAATTCAATGGCTACATTGCATCAGAAGTTCATTGGCGGCAAAGGATCGCCGGATATCATTCTCCGTCGACGACGCTCGTGATTAGTGGTGCTGGAAAATTGAGCGAGTCATCTGCAAAAACTCATTAAACACACGCGAGATGACTCGTAAGGATTTTACGAGAGATCGTATCTCAAATATAATTAAGGTGCAAAAATTAAATTTTCCCTCCTAATTAGGGTAAATTTTCTCGGAAATTAATGCGTTCAAAATTCAAAACGAGGTTAAAACGCGAAGCTAAATCAAGCTTTTGACTCGTGTGAAGTTTTGAAGCACTCGCCGTCGGCTCTCATTCAACTCGTCTTTGACTCGCCTTTGGCTCGTCTCCACGAAATGCTACACACTTCACACTCTTTACAAACCTATGCCCTTTTTTTTAATATCAAATGATTTTCAGATCACATCTAAGGGCCGTCTACGTTACTGATTTTCAGATATTTTTGCCCCCCCCCCCCACACCACGATTGTTGAGGACCGTAATTTTGTATTAATATATATCAATAAAATATACGTTTGCATAGCATAGTGAATTTAATCTAAAATGCTTTAAGGCCATGTGACGAGTGGGTCACGTGACCAAGCTAGTTCTCCATTTTTCATTGTAAACTTACGTCCAAAAGAAATGAGATATCGCGCTTAAAGTTTGGGAAATGAAAGAGGTACTTTCACGGGTCGGTGGGTAAAGCAGATTGCATGATTGCCATTTACGCGTGACGGAATTCTTTTTCGTCAAAATTACACGTATTTTTCCCAACTTATATCAAACCGAGATAATATATCGGCCTGAAAGTTTGGAAAATAAAAGGGGATGCAATAAAGTTCACGCCTCTACTCTTTTTCGGTGGAAATTTTGAAGACGAAAAATTTCCGAATAAAATAAAACTGAAAGATACATCGATATTTTCCTTTGTAAACTTACGTCCACACGGAATGAGATATCGTTTTGAAATGTTAGCACGCTAATTAGACGGCTTATTTTTTTTCTTGCATTTTGAGGTTAGATTTGAAATTTATAACCTCAAAAATCTTACGAAACTCTAAGTTTCATGGATTGCATGCAAATCCATATTGCATATTTGGATTCTTTTATTTTGAGGTTATATCCGAATTCTGTAACCTCGGAAGCGTTGTGAAAGCAAGTTTCATTCAAATCGCAACATTTGTATGAAATTATGGTATCTGCCATAATTGGTCGATATTTATGATTTTCATAAATAAAATTTTTTCTTCTCCCAGCTCTGTGCCTTGTCACAAACGGTCATTTAATATTTATTAATATTTCCCGAAAATATTTCCTCGTTATTTTAACTTTTATTTTTAAATATGGGTGAAAAAATATTGATCTCAGGCCTGACTTGATCAGCTGGTATACTCGTTACATGGCCTTAATTTAAGAAGATTCCAAATCGAAATAGGTTTTATTTGCTAACAAAATAGTTCAATTTTCAACCAAAAAATATTTTATACCAAACGAGGAGAATTTCCGACCCAAAAAGACGAATTTTCAACAACAACAAAAATCATTTTTAACTAAATATTTACAATAACAACCAAATATTAGATTTTTCAAGCAAAAGAGGCGAACTTTCAACAAAATAGTGAAACTTTCAAGCCAAAAAAAGACGAATTTTTAACAAAATACAGTGAAACCTGCATTTAGCTCCCCTGGATTTTGCCCTTCAGAGAATTGACGCTGCGTCGTGGGGATAGGTGAGAGGCGTTTGCGGGGTGATGTGCGGTGTGCACTCAGGCGTGACAAAACAGAGAGAGAAACAGGACAGAGACAAAATAGTTCTGAGTCTCTGGATATAACGTCAAGGTCAGCCCAAAAACCGGCGCTAAATCCAGGTTGGAATGTAATGGAATTTTCAACCAAAAAAGATGAAATAAACAAAATAGTTGAATATCTAACAAAATAATTACATTTTTAACAAAACTGTCGACAAAAAAGTTCTCAATTCCCTAACTATCTATGAGAAAGCAAATACATTTGCGAATGGAGGTAAGTTCTCGTGAAGTGTATACCATATTATTATGAATACAAACAAAAGTGAAAACACTCGATATCGACTTCACAGTTAGTCCATTTTTTATCGTTTGAATGTGAACTGAAGTAATGAAAGCCAATGAGAAAATCGAAATTTCTTTTGTTTGAAGCTAATTTGTATCCAGTTGAAACATTAGTATCATGTTTTCGGTTTAGAAATTATTTTCTTCTGGTTAAATTTTCTACTATTTGTTCAGAAATTCAAATATTTTGTTAAAAATGCAACTATTTTATTAGGAAGACCTTTTTTCGTCAAAAATTCCGCTACTTGCTTGCAAGTTGGAATACTTCGTTAGAAATCAATTTTTTGTTTACCGGTGCATCTTTTAAGTTAAACATTGAACTATTTTTCCGCAAATTTGCTTTATTCACGGTTTGAGATCAATTTCTTCAACTGAAATGTCAATATTTCATTTTATATTAAAAAATGATATTTCACAGTTAAAAATTTAACTCTTTATTCGCAAATGTATCTTTTGTGTCGTCTTTATCGGGAAATCTTTTTTGAGAAAATTCACAACTATTTGGTTGAGAATCCATATTTTTTCATTCCAAATGTAATTATTTGGTATAACATTAAACTGCTTTGTTAAAAAGGTACTTGTTTAAAGATTCACCTTTTTGTAAAAAATTCGGCTATTTTCTTAAAAAACCTTTTTTTCATTAATTCTTTTATCCAAGCTTGCATCAAACCACAGGAAAATTTATTTTTTCATTTGTTGAAAATTAACTTTTTGGACTGTAAATTTATCTAGAACTAGTTAAAAATTCATCTTTCTTGATCGGAAATTGTCTTTCTTGTGGAAAATCCGCCTTCGCCGATTTAGAAAATAACTGTTTTTGAAAACGTTAGACTTTTTTTATTGAAAAAATTATTCTTTTGTTGAAAATTATTATTTCTTGATGGAAAATTGATCTTCTTTATTTATAATTCATCAATTAGTTTAGGGATTCAACTATTACGCTAGACATTCATCTTTTTACGCTTATTTCAACTGGATGAAAATTCCCTTTATTTTAGGTTGGAAATTGATTTTTGTGATAAAATTATGAACATACATTTTTCGTTCAATCAAAGATAAACTCAGAATAAAGAGAATCATTTTGATTTGCAGATAAATTTTGATTGCAACAAAAAACCCTTTCCTTAAACCAAAATAATTTTCTTCCTCTTCCGTGCCATGAACTTCTTTTAGTTTAGAGTATTCATTTTATTTTCTGGTGGGTAAGAAGCAAGGAATGTGATCATACACCTTAACGCAACATATTTTATTTTGCACGAGACGCACATAACAAAAAATTAATAGATTACAATTACTTCACCTAATCTCACTCTATGCAATCGACATTTCAGAAAATCACCATTTCAACTTCACTGTAGCTTAATTCAACAAAACTGTTCATTTTCTTTGATTGTTTTTATGCAATTAAAAATAGCAACTTGACTAAGGTAGATAAATCTTTCAAAATTACGAGTCTATATAAAGTAACCAAACGTTTCACTTCAAATTACCTAACATTTTACCTAATCTAAGCAAACACTTACTTTCAATTTAATTTATCCTAGAATCGCACAATCGCCTTAAAAATTCTGCTTCATTATAGAATATCTCAGCATGACGAATGTTACCATCTACGAATGGTTCGAAAAATCGATTATTTAGAGGATCATCTTTCAATATTGGTATCGACACGTTGGCAATGTTGCCTTGGATCTGTACTTTAATTCTTACAGGTCGAGGATCATGATCTGTACTAATAGCAACCAATGGTAACAATTCTCCATATATGATCTTCCCAATTATGTAATTATCCAATATTCCCACTTCAATGAATCTCTGATATATAGTATGAAATTCATGTATGAAACCTTCAAAGCAATAAACATGGTGTAGTATAATAGGAGTAGGATGAATTGCATCGTCTTTATGTGGAAAAGCTGATTCTGAAAAAATAAAGTTAAGGTAGGAAATTGATTATTACACGTACTGTGAAATTAATGTTATATGTCATAGATTCTATTTGTGAAAAAAAATTTATACATCAAAGAAAGAAGAGAAAAATTAGTTCGCGAAGATCTCAGCAAGCACATGCAAGTGAGTCGTATCCGTTAATAATGTTTTTCTGTTCTTCAAGTACGTATTTAACACTTTTTATTTGATTGAAAAAAATTCTGCGTTTGCTCTTTTAACTGATATTTTCAGTTAGTACGTGGCAGTGATTGAAGCCTTAACTGAGATAACATTGGATACACAGAAAAACTTTAATTTAAAACTATGATCAATGTATCAAAAGCAATTTTGATTGGCTTGAACTTTCAGACATCTACATATACAACAGTAATTGAACCCTTCGGTATCGTGTACACTACATTATATGTGTTATTATATTTACCATTAAGATTGAGGATAACAAAAAAGATGAAGCAGAACCCAACTATCACTGTCCTCATTTTCATCCCACTACTTGAAATTTGTATTAAGTTGCGGAACAATGAATATTCGTTAAATGGTTTCTGTATAATATATTCTCGTGCTTCTTATCTCATTCGTCATTGTACATTATTTGTATTTCATCACGTTGCTTATCTAACACCAAAGCGAGTAAAAATCAGATTCAAGATATTTTATGTAAAATTTGGGAAAAACATGATTACGTATCCAACATGATTAAATTCGAGTATGCCACTTATTATCAGAAATAATGGGAGAATTGAGAAGGAATGCAAAATTATGAATTACAAGTTCAATATAAAATGGATAGTTTAATATAAAAATAGTATTAACCTTCAGTACAGAGTATCCTAATACGTACAATTGAAGGAACAATGTTTTATCTGTAAAAGAAACTTTATTAAAAATTTCTTAATAGTGCAAGTTTCTGAGGATTTCATTGATATCTTCAATTTAGTAAGCATTGAGAAATTGCGTTACAACAAATGCAGTGCATATTTAAGTGAAATTATCGCTTGTACTATAATAAATACTAATTTTTAGTTTTGTGGCTTTAAGGTCCGTAAATGATGAAAAACATTCAGATTTCCATCAGACGTTTCAGCTTCATATATGAGCCGTTTTCTGTGATTTATTCTAGAATGTTAGATATTTGCTGTAAGATTTTGGTGCATTTTTGCGCATCGACTTTTTTTATATAAACTTAATTATTGTTCTATATAACTAAAATATAATAACAACCTTAAGACATTTATTCAATGCGTGTCTATGTTTATTCAGTGTTGAAAAAACGTGACATTTGAAACAATAAGTACTGATTTTTATTTATTGCTTACTTCGCAATAGAGCTACTTGTTGCGGCTGATTTTCTGGTGTTAGTGGGTAAGTGTCCTTTGATAGCTTGGCCATCAACGTACCTGAAAAAAGGGGACCTCACATGGTAATTATGATGGAAATTCCTGCTGGTTATCTTTTAGAACTAAGTCAGATAGTATTGGAGATAGCGGGGATCCCATGATAAGACAATGCTTTTGTTTTTGTATCTCATTGTATTAAAAGTTGAGTAACGGAGGCACAAGGATAATTCTTTGAAAAATTGCGTTTTTATTTTTTGAATATTGGTTGCTTCTGGTAGGATGTTACTGGTCTTAAGAGTGGTGTTCTGCTTTATGGTATAGTTTTTAATTTTCTTGCTGTATCTTTACCCATATAGTTCTGCTTCTCCCAGTGATTAACCGTTTCTGTGATATCTTTCTATTTTGCTGGTGTAGTATCTTTTTTCTTAGTACCATGTACGGTTTTGTTTCCCCACTATTGCCTTCATTTTTTTTTTTTTTTAATCAGCCAGCTTTTCTATTATTGTTGCGTAACTTCTATCTGCTATGGTAAAAAAATGTTGAGGTCATCTTTTAGAATTTTTTCTATTCAATCACAGATTCATGACGACATTGGCAACGTTACGTTACCTATATACTCAGAAAATCGTATAAATCATCGGTTTTTTGAAAAAAATGGGACACATCGAATTCATTATGCCAAGCTAGTCAAATAATAACGAAATTTAGGAGTATAAGTGCATAGCTGAGTGGCCCATTTTCATAATTTAAATGAAAAAACAAGGTTTTTGTCGAATCTTAATGTATTTACGAGTTTTAGGAAAATTCCGTTGTGAACAAATCAAGTATGGAAAAAGAAAATAGTACTAATTTCTTACCATTCTCTTTATCCTGGGCAGTAGCAGAACAAAAAGAATCCAGTTGAGGCAAAGTCAGTTTATGACGGTCCTCAGTGTCGAGTATTCTAGGTATAGATAAAGTTGGTCCATAAAAAGTGTTTGCAATAATCAAGTCAATTTACCTCTCCGATTCACCGTGCACGTTGCTTTTGTTGGATTCGGGGACCTGACACAATTAATTTGAATTGTCGCCTCACTGAAACATAATAAATAAATGAATCGATCAATGAATAAAATATAGAGTGTTACTTGAAGTATTGAGCATGAAATTATGTCGAAGTGAAATATATGGTGGATATTCACATAAACTTCTTCCTTTCTAGGGTGTCTGAAACTTCATCGTCTTGCAAAATTTCAATATCCGTATCAAGAATGTCCAAGTCGCTTCTCATCAAAATATCGGTACTGTTCTTATTTCCTTCAGCTGCAAGTGTGACAACTGGTGTACTCGTTACTAAAAAATGGTAAGAAGTTGGAACAATTGAAAAAACGTTATTTCAATTTCTCTCAAAATAATTAGATTATAGTATCAATATATTTCAAACTTCTAAGTATTGCGAAGTATTAAGTTATTTTAAAACAAACAAGTAATGATGAAATTATAAAGACGAGGTCAAGGAAGAGGTTTTACATGAATTTCTACGTAGTTTCTGCCATACAGCAAAGAACCCTGCTTTAGAAACGTCGCTTGTCGATGGAAGATTTTCCATCTCTATTGGTTTAAATTCCTGAAGCAGTGTATCGTCTATTGTGGATTCGATCGCCATAAAGCCATCGTTCATCGTTTTCTTATTTTTGGAATTCGTCGGTTCCTCTTCGCAGACCACCAGATCGAAATCCATTCTTCAACAAAGTTTAAAGATCAATCGAGTCTACAGTACTATTGAAACAAGGGCCAAATTCTTTGCGACGTATTTTGCGCTGGCTTTGCATCCTCCAGTTCGTCAAGCATTGTTTCTATTCCCGCTTTAGCTGAGCGAAAAGTGGTTTGTCACACGGTTGCATTATATGCGTGGAATTTGGATACAAATCCAGCATTTCGATGTTGTGATGTGTGCACAAGTCAATAAGGGGCAGAGTAACGTGTGATGAGTGACCATTAATGTATAGGACCACCGGCCTTTGCATTTCATTTTAAGTCATTCAGGGCTCAAAAACATTGGCAATGTACTCGAAGAATGATTTAGCCGTCATCAAGCCATTCTTCGTTTTGCCTATGGCCCACTTATCAGGAAACATCTCGGAAATTCTTGTTGGAAGTCTCTCATATAGAAAAGCCACCATTTGGGGTAGAAGATCGACCACAGCATTGGTCATAAAAAAAACCGTAGGGCATTCTTTTTCGCCATTAAAAACATAATTATATACAGCCTCATCACTGTGTGGTACTAAGATACGTTCTCCTTTAGAAACAAGATGAAACGCCGATTCATCGCAGCTAAAAATCCGGGACCCATTGACGTTAGTTAACTGTCTTTCAACTAAGTGCATTTTGGTCTCAAGAAACCCTTCCCTCAATGATTCTTCGGTAACAGAAGCTTGACTTGTCAAATTTTAAGCAATTCGGCTGGTGATTTATGGATGCCGAGTACGAAATCCGGCATACCAGCTCCTGCCCGGAATTCCGTCTTCGAATGGATTTTCGCTTTGCAATTGTTTGACTAATTTGACGACACTTATGAGCAAAAGATTTTTGTGACGGGAAAACCGCGTTTATTTAAACATTTTATCCACTAAATGATGAGATTTTCTTCCTTGGGCTCTAATATGGGAGTTGGAACTGCTGTTTTTGATTGATAGTCAACCTTGTCTCACAGCGATCAATAATGATATAGAAATCATGCATTATTTGCTGAAGCTGCTTATAGATCGTCCAGATCGTATATCATGTGGCGCAGCTTCTAAGGATTCATTCAAATATCTTTTGCGCACATTTCCCATCACTCAATAGCAGTGAATAGAAATGAAAAAAGTCGCGCTAAATATGAGAAACGGTTTATTTGCATTAATGAAAATTTGTAAACTACTTATAAACAAATTGCACGCTTGAATATTAGCAAATTATTTCTAATTTTTGTGGAAAAATCTACTCCTATAAATCTGTTCACGAAATTTTGTTCTGATTGAAATTAATAACATTAACAATTTTCTTTCTATTTCATTTTAGCTATTAAATATTCACCGACATAACTACTTCAACAATTTTTTTTGCCGGGCCAGCCTCCCTTCAGGTACCTTGAGTCGTCATTTGACGGTTATCTATTTTTTCGTATTTAAAGCTTTTATAAAGTTATACATTGTGATGTTTTTTGTTACTTATATTGCTTCAAGTGTACTTTAGGTCTTACCACTATCATGTTCACCACAATTTATGGTAGAATGTAAAAAATATTCATGACAAAACACTAAAAAAAGTAAGTTTGATAATATATATAATCATATATGATAAGAAATTATGAAAATGAATGTTACACTGCAAAATATGTTGAGAAGAAAAAGATAAAATTTATATTTACAAGTGAGTCACTATTACTGATTTTTTTTACCTTTGGCACACTTTACGCTTACTTGCACATTTTTCACACATATATTTGCTGCATGCATCACATGCTGATTTTGTTCTGTTTTTGTTGCCGAATCCCACCTGACACTGATGCGTAAGGTTTAGCCAACTCCTCAACAACCTACAGGTCGAATTTGCCCCAGCTGATCTCAAAACCAAACGAAAATCTGTGCAAACTGTGGGCAGTGATGATGGCTAAGTCTAGTATCTTGAAGAAGACGTCCGCTGGCCAGCGATGTGACGTGGACCTAACGTTGTACTTGCGACACATCTGGTCGACGCTATTCACGCTGGCCTTTATCGCATTTTAAAATAAAACTGATTCTGTTTTTTTTCAGATGTTTCATACACAGTAATCCCTGTATATAGGCTGCTAAGGACCAGGAGATTCTTGGAAGTTTTTCCCTGATAAGAGGTAAGTGTGATGGCACTAGGCATGGCTCTTGAAGGCACAACGACGTTTTTATCTGCAGAACTTGATTAGTCCTTTCCCAAGTAAGGGAATGCATTCAGATCATATCTTTTCTTGTCATCTGTATCAACCCAATACTCTATACCATATTTTTCAGGTTTATTAGCCATGAACTGAGTAAAAGGGCAGCGACACTTGGAAGCGAAAAGCTGCTCATCCACTGTTATATTTTGTGTAGGTTTGCAGCAGGTTATAAAATTTTCAGTAAATTGATCCCATACTTTAGAGGCTAAGCAGAACTTGTCTTTTTGTTTCCTCAAGGATTTTGTATGTTTGCCATTAAACCGAAGATACTTCTGTATTTCTTGAAATCTATTACAGGCCATGGTTCTAAAAAAGAATGGTGGACCCCATGATTTGTCCCACAATGCACTGAGACGTGAAGTGCCTGCAGCATATGCCCCACGTGCGTACAAAATCGAAAAAATTCCATCCAATTCTTGCAGCGATGTCGCCCGAAAATTAACCTGCGTTACCCTTCTTGTCTCCTTCTCAGTGTATTGTTTTACTGCACGAAGGAGTGCGCCACTGATAAAAAGCCTCCAGGTACTAGCTGGAGAATCTTTGTCCATACTCCGTCGGGCATAGCCAGTGGGACCTCCAGCCTCCCAGAGAACATTCTGATTTCCACGCCTTCCCGCTGTATCACCTAGCTTGATTCTTGTACACACGGTTCCGTCCTTGCTTATTTCCTGCTCACCTATTTTCGCTCTTCCAGGTTGCTGCAAAGCTGGCTCGGGCGGTGCTGGAGAAAAAAGGACCTTATCTTAACCATCGCCAACGACGGGAAATTCAGGAGGATGCAGCAGCGCGGGCGTCATGCTGGCCCAGCCTGGACAGCTGATGGGTATGGGACATCTTTTACCGCAGTCTCTGCTACAACGGTCATTAGCATGAACTGCAATCACAGTACAAGTGTGTATCTAGCAATAGCATGTGTATTTCAATTCCCATGATGAATCAAATCAAGTCGTCATACAAAGCTACAAACCTTGATTATTCTTAGATGCACTTCCGCGACTAGCAGCACGCGGTGTGCGCTGTTGCTTGCCGCTTGCTGTTGAAATACCAGTGAAAGAAGTCACACGTGCGCTTTTGAATTGGCCCAGCAATGATATGCTTGTTTAGAACAGATGTAGATATAGATATAGGGTCGGATGGTCTTCATGGATAGGTGAGAGATTCTCTTTACCACCATCAGAAGACTCATCTGATAAGTGATTTGGTACTTGATCATTAGAAGATTCATCCTCAGATGATAGATCAAAACCATCTTCATTTTTGGAATGCACTGCTCCAAAAAGTATTTCCCGTATATATGTATAGCCAATTTAGTATTGGAGAATGATTCTTTTTACCAGGCCTCCATTTACATTATGATTTCCATTAAGTTTTTCAATCAGTAAAGAAATTCATTCAGGGGGCCACTAACTGGTCGCATGTCACTAACAGGTGTCTTTACCTTAGTGGAATAATTCAATTCAGGAGTATACAAGCCTGGGTGGGTGGTTTATTTTTTAAATTGAAAAATTAAGTTTTTGTTAAAGCTTAATCCATGCATGAGTTTCAAGTACATTTGATTGAAAAAATGCTGTATGAAAGGAAAAACAAGTCTTGACTCTGGTTTGTTTCAACTTTGAATCAGCATTGACTTGTTCGATAAAACATACTACAAAGAATACTTGCAAAATTTGTTTGTTTACTTATCGAAGTCCACGTGACATCTTCCAATAGTTAATGGAACCAACCGTCAATCCTAATCTATTTACATCAATCTAGACTTGATTGCATTTGTGTGACCATACAAAAGCTTTCACAGAACGCACAGTATTAATTCATCCAATGATTTTATCATACTTTTGTTATTGAGTTTCAAACGTTTTTCCAAACAACAATTTAAAATATCTAAAAAAAATTGAACCTTACTCATTTCACAAAGGCCTCAATACTTGTTTTCTTTATAGATTTAATCCGATCAAAATATGTAGAAAACACTTGATCCTCAGTTTGAATATTATCTATTCAAAAAAAATCTCAATACTTTATTTTTATTTTGGATATAAAATACTTTGAAATCAGAAGAAAAAAGAATTATGTGAAGAAAAATGAAGTTTTTCTTTATAAATGTTTTAAAAATGTTGTTCTTGAATTAATTTGCAAAATTTTTACAAATTATTTAAAAACAATGCAATAACAGTATTTTTAAACATTTTCTAAAACTTGTAACCTTGTTTTAATAATTATTTGAAGGAAAATATTCAAGCGTCATGCTAATGATAATGGTAGATAATTAAATTTTGAGAGGGGAAAAAGGAAGAATAGATGCGAGTAGTAAAGGTTTTATATATAAAAGGATTCGAACAAGAGTGTTGAGTGAGAAAATAAAATAAGAAATAGGAAAAGTTTGATTTGAAAATGGTGATTAGGAAAAAGAGAGAGAAACCTAGTTTCTCTTCTTGGTAGTGATTGACATGAAATCGAACGGGAGAAGGATAAACTGCGCTTTCCTTACATTGCGAACCTAAGTCTATAAGAATGAGGTATATTGAGTAAATTAAAAGCCTCAATAAAATCTGTCATTCACATTCCGGGAATTTTCTATTTGAACACTTTGGAACAATAAAATGTCCTACCTTTGGAATATTCCAATGGAATGCTCAGAGAATCCTCCTTAGAAACATTGTGAGGAGCCCTCCATAAATTACGTTACCAATTTGAGAGATAATATCTTACCATCGTGTATAGGGAATCAGTTTGGAAGTAGAATCATCTTAATCAATGTCCATTCATATTTTTTAAGAAGAGGAAAAATCTGCTAAGAATGCCTCAAACAGAGCGATTCGAAATGTTTAGAAAAAGGCTTCTTTTATTGAAATAGTAATGTTTTGTCAATATTCCACTGATTCATTTCGGAATATTTCTTCAACATTCCGTTGAAATATTGCGGAAGTATCACTATTGAGTGTTTCTGAAGAGAAGGTACAGTATTTCAATTGAGTGCTATTCGGGTTAATTTCAGAAATCATAGCTGTCATTTATTTAAAAAATGTACTTTTTACGTAAGGCAGCTAAAATGGAAATCACATTGGGCAGATATGGAAAAAAATCCTTCTTCATGTTCAGATTAAACCTTATGATTATGTCAATTTAGGAATTTCAAATATTTGTATCATTTCAAGGATTCTCTGAGCTTTTGAATGAGGTAATTAACAATCCTTTTTTTCAAATAAATATAACCTCAGAAAAGTACTTTATACTTTTTGTCAACTCTAAATTTAATATTGCATATTATATTATTCCGTCACCGAATCTTCTGCGTTCTCGAATTTTAGTGTTATTTTTAGTTATAACGTGTCAGTAATTAAAGCCTCGGATGAGAAATCGTTGGATATACAAAAAAGATTTTATCTACAATAATGATTATACATTTAGAAAAATATTTGACTAAAATTAAAGAAACCATTTGTTGAACATACATTTTTTTATTTAATCAGAGCTAAACTTGAAATAAAGAAAATCATTTTGAGTTGAAGAAAGGTTTTGATTGCAACAAAAACCCCTTTCTTCAAACCAAAAGAACTTTCTTCTTCTTCCGAGCTATGAACTTCATTTAGTTCAGAATATATATTTTATTTTTGGGTGCGTAAAAAACAAGGAATGTGATCATATATCTTAATACAATTTATTCTGTACGAGACTCATATCACAAAATTCACAGATTGAAGTTACTTCATCCAATCTCACTATAAGCAAACAAAATTTCAGAAAACTACTATGATAACTCTACTGTCGCCTAATTTGACAAAAATTTTCATTTTCTCGCATCGCGTTTATGCAATCACAAACACAAAGTTCACCTATGTACATAAATCGTTCGAAATGAGAAGCCTATATCAGGCAACTGAACGTTTTACTTAAACTTACTCAACGTCTTACATAATCTAAGCGAACACTCACTTTCAAATTAATTTATTCTAGATTCGCGCACTCGCCTTGAAAATTCTGTTTCATTAAAGAATATCTCAGCACGACGAATGTTACCTGCCTCGAATGTTTCGAAATATTGATTATTTAGAGGATCATCTCTCAATATTGGTATCGTCACGTTGGCAATGTTGCCTTGGATCTGTATCCTTATTCTTACAGGGCGAGGATTAGGCTCTGTTCCAAGAGTAATAAATGGGAACAATTGTCCATCTGTGATCCTTCCAAT